>OY804610.1:22199599-22691839 GCA_963680895.1 Fragum sueziense
GTGAAAGTTGCAGCAAAATCAATTCAACAAAATTTGGGAGATTTTGAATGATTCTACTTAAAGAAGCTGTCTCGTAAGGTAGAAAAATGTGACCCGCCACGCTAAAAGGGACATTCTGGGAGGAACGCAAATAATGGACCTTTTGTCGAAAAGGATCGACTCTTTTCACTTTAGGGTCATTATCTGTATCAATAAATTTGTTTGGGTTTGTTTTTATCTCTATTCCTTTCATTATTTTCATTTGCGAATGCGACACCTAGTTTGGGGTGGGGGTGGGGGGTACAGACGGTGCTTTTCGGCGTGACGGGTCACAAATATGAACTGGATTTGAAAAAAGGGGGACCCTAAGTCATTTGGGACCAGCATGGATCCAGATCAGCGGAAGCTTAAATGCTATTCGATCAGGATCTATGTTGTTCTTTGGCAGTTGCTACAGGTAATGAAATAATAAAGATCCTATCAGAGAACAAAATGGGTTCCTGATCAGAATGCGTGTATACGCAGGCTGATCAGGATCCATGTTCGTCTCAAATAGCATACGTTTTTTTCCGGGGGGGGCAAAGCCCAAATGATGGCATTTAATAAGAAGTTATATAGTCAAAATTCAATATTCGGCCAATTCCAGGGGGGGGGGGGGTCATGACCCCCTGACCCCACCCCTAGATCCGCCCTTGCAGCATTGCGGTTTTCTAATGATAATTTAAAATCCAGCATGACTTCGACGTAACGAGTGTCAATTGTAATTGACTTTTAAAAATAGGCCTATCACTTGGACAAAACACTCCGACATAGCCTACTGATAGCCTAACCAATCTGATTAGAATCCGATATTATCCATATCATATGGACATTAACACATTACCAAACGACAAAATTTTGGTGTAGTCCAATTTGAAAGAAGTTGCAGACGACATTTCAATGTGACGAAATTTCAAAGTTTTATAGCTTTTTGGTAGAAAACATTGTGGTAAATGAAGAAATTGCTTGTCACAAGCAATTTCTTCATTTTCCAAATGAAGAAATTGCTTGTCACAAGCAATTTCTTCATTTTCCACAATATTTTCCCAAGCCTTTATCTTGTGGGGAGTCAAAAAGAGTCAATATGTGGAAATGGGTTAACACCTGACAGGCAAAAGTTACGGATCACCTTCCATGACCTTTTCCTCTGACTTATCAAATAAACGCTCACAAGATTCTGCAAGCGAACAAAATCGAAAACTACACAATGATGATCATTTCAGTGCAGAAACATTTGTTTGTAGGCTACATGTTTGTCATGGAAAATCATATGTACAACAAGAGGTTTGATAGGTTAGATTAAAAATAAGTATAATTGAATTTCCCGGGGTCATTGATGATGACATCCTATTGGTGACTGTCAGCTTATATTCATGAAATAAGATGAAACATCTGTTTTTAATCAGATTGAACGACAACAAAGCTGTTCATAGCTGAAAAAGACTTTATTCACAAAATCAAACAATAGGGTAAGACACATCTATGCCTATACACGCTGACAACAAAAACAGAATAGATATTTGAAACAACAGTTAATTAGTTAAGGTGATCCATCCCAGCCTTATGAAATTCCTACGACGTCAGAATTATTCAGGCGACGTCGTAAACACTCGGCGGTGGAACGGTCCACCGCCGAATGTAAAACTTAGCCTACGGCGTCATCCGAATAGGTTCGGAAACGTAACGAATTTTAACGACCGTTGCACGAAAAAATCAATGAATCTCACTACAGACGGACTACCTTAATTAAACAGAAATTATGACAAAAACAAAAACTATGTAACATAAGAAGTTGACGAATTAGTAGACAAACTACAAAAAGCAAGAATAACGAATGGCATTTCATTTCTAATGTGTTCATTGGCGTCCAAAAGTCCTTTAACCTACCTCCCTCCCCTTTCTTTCCTATTTCCCCCCCCCCCCCCCGACCCACCCCCACCCCTCCACCCCATGTGCGGATGCAGACTGGGCTTCCGGGTATGCACCCCCTTGAATTTGTAACAAATTGCTTGTCGAAATGAGTGTTTAATAGGACTTTCTTCTTACGCTAATTCAACGAGCCCCCCCCCCCCCCCCAGCCCACATTGTAAAATATCGTTGCTTTTCAACAAAAACATCGTTACTGCAGCTTTTCTGTTGAAAAGCGACGATAAAGACCCATTCTGGACATGCAAAAAACAAACAACTCTGGATCCGCACATGACCCCCCCCCCCCTATTCTCTAGCCATCAAGGAGAAGTAAACTCAAAGTAGATATCTTTGGGTTCAGATCCAAGTTCTCTTTTCTTCACGATATTCAGCCAGGCCTCTAATAAGCTACGGTTACACAGATTAACGTTACACCAGCACGTCCTCACTCGCCCACGTTTGCTGTACGTGCATCCGTTCGAGTGTTGATCGTTAGAGCAAATGTGGGTCACATGGCCTATAATGAAACATAGAACAACGTTAGTGGGTAGTCAAAACCTCGTAACTACAGCTTGAAAAAGCTGTAGTTACGAGGTTTTGACTCCCCACCGACGTTATAGAAACACTTTTTTCAAACATCTTTTCTCCAAAAACCAATGGGCCAATTTTGACCAGACTATGCGTTTGTCATAATCACATAGTTACCATTTTATTTCAAACCAGACTGGCTTAGAATTGAATCATTTGCGGAAAGCGTGAAGTTCAAATTCCTGTATGTTGCTCGCTTCGATAACATATCGCTGCTTCTCAACGAAAACCTCGTAACTGCAGCTTAAAACAAGCTACAGTTACGAGGTTTTCGTTCAAAAGCGGCGATATGCAAAACACAGAAAAATAGATGTAACAGCACAAGGGCGGACCCAGGCCGAAATGGTGAGTTTTGGCGACAGATTTGAAGGTCTGGAATGATCCTCTTTCTTGAAATCTATCAAACTCGTAAAAAGAGACATGTTTTTGCAAGAACTACGAAACTAAAAGTCACTCGTAACTGCAGCGTAAAACAATGTACAGTTACGAGGTTCATATTGAAGGAGAATATGTTGAGAAGGTGGAGGAGCGGGTGTAATGTGTAGTTTTAATCAAGCGAGGCGGAAGGCGATTTTGTCAGTGGAAAGTCCGGATATATAAATGGAATGAGCGCTGATTGGTCTATATTGCGAATGACCTAAAATGAGTAACCTTTTAAAAAAGATACTCTTCTGTTTGAAAATTACAGTGAGCAAAAAGAGTTAATTTAGTCCATCTTCCAGTTCCATAGATATTTTTTTACGTGATTTAGACGATACTTGGTACTAATCGATTAGTGAATTGCGGCATTCGGCGGCGGAACAAGTTCTAAATCGAATATTGTTTTTTGTCCTTTTGCCTCAATTTTTTTCTCGAATCTTTTCCTTAGTACATATCAGATGTTTTCAGAATTATTCCTGCAGTTATTTTTGAACAGAAGAGTCGTTGTATCTAGTTCTAAAAATAGAGAACATAACGCATGTTAAAGTTTTTAAAGCCTAAAAAGTGACACACTCATGTATACAACTATATCCCATTTACCACGCCGGTTCATTGCATTTTGCCCAAGTTAAAGGGGGAATAACACTTAACATCTTGCAAATTTTCCGAGAACTTCGTACAAAAAAATAAATAAATATTATTAAAATATGGTCTTTAAATTACATATATGCCAAAACCTAGCTTTCTACCTTGTGTATTGGCTTAGATGTCGACGGATTTAAAACCCCATGATTTTTTGTCCCGGGGATAATATTTACAATAATGGAACATATGGGGTTTTAAATCCGTCGACATCCTAGCCAATACACAAGATAGAAATCTAAGATTTGGCATAGATGCAATTTAAAGGCCATATTTTCATAATACATATTTATTTTGTACGAAGTTCTCGGAAAATTTGCATGATTTTAAGTGTCATTCCCCCTTTAAGCAACGTCCATCACGGTTAGTTCTTGGATGGGTGACCGCCTGGTAGGTCCGGGTGCTGTAGACTTCTTTATTTTTCGTTTTGTCGGATTTTCTTTCACTCTGTCACAATTTCATTCGTTGATAATGCCATAAGAATCTTCTTTCTCTTCTACTTCTTTTCCTCCTCCTCCTTCTTCTTCTTCTTCTTCTTCTTCTTCTTCTTCTTCTTCTTCTTCTTCTTCTTCTTCTTCTTCTTCTTCTTCTTCTTCTTCTTCTTCTTCTTCTTCTTCTTCTTCTTCTTCTTCTTCTTCTTCTTCTTCTTCTTCTTCTTCTACCTGCACAATTGACCTTGAATTTAGAGCTTGATTCAAAAGATAAATGAGATTTGAATGTGTGTTTTATTGCAACACGGACATGGGCAGTGGCAGTTAATTTTTTGTAGAATATAGACTTGATTTACCGTTATGTTTTGATAAACCGTCGGTGTTGTGATGAAATCACGTAACAACGGCTTGATTCAAGCCGTAGTTACGTGATTTTATAACAACACCTACAAAATACTATTGTTAGTCCGAAATAACGTCACAGTATTATCAGAAGTGAATGACTGTACCGAGGTCCATTTATACATGAGAAAATGGCACAACAAGTACAGAGCTTTGAACAAAAGTCCATATTCGCGGCGGGGAATCGCGTTGTGGCACAATAATTTCAGAAACTCGTCAGTGATTATGTTAAAAACTTGACACCCAGCCAGATGTAGAGAAAATTGCTAGTTTACTGAGCTCGATTCGTACCTGAGAAAATGGCACAAGTACAGAGCTTTGAACAAATCTCTTTATATATGTGCGGCTGGGAATCGCGTGGTCCTATGATTTCAGAAACTCGTCAATGGTTTGGTCAAAACTTGACACCCAGCCGAAAGTAGAGAAAATTGCTGCTGAACTGAGCTCTATTCATACGTGAGTAAATAGCACAACAAGAACAATGCCTTCTTCGCGGCGGGGAATCACGTGGCACAATAGTCTCGGAAAATCGTCAATGGTTTTCTTTAAACTTAACGCCCAGCCAAATGTAGATAAAATTGCTGCTATATTGAGCTCCATTCATACATGACAAAATACCGCAACAAGTACAGAGCTTTGAACAAATGACCATTTTCGTGGCGGGGAATCACGTGGCACAATAATTTCAGTTATTCGTCAATTGTTTTGTTAAAACTTAACATCCAGCTAAATGTTGGGAAAATTGCTACTTTACTGAGCTCTATTTATACACGAGGAAATATAGAGCACAGCAGGTACAGGCTTTTGAACAAAATTCCATGTTCGCGGCGGGGAATCGCGTGACACAATAATTTCTAATTTGTAATAATACATGTTATTAATAACTATTAGTCCAGTCATATTCGTCAGAATACACCGGTTCTCGTCCGGTCACCACATTTAAGCAGTTGCTGCTGCTGTTGTTTTTGCTTCTTTTGTTGTTGTTCCTGCTGTTGCTGTTTTTGTTGTTGTTGTTGTTGCTGTTTTTGTTATTGCTGCTATTGTCGGTATTGTTGGAATTGTTGTTGTTTTGTTGTTTTTACTGCTGCTGTTGTTGTTGTTGTTGATGTTGTTGTTGTCGATATTGCTGTTGTTCTTGTTGTTGTTTATGTTGTTCCTGTTGATATTGCTGATGTCGCTTTTGTTGTTGTTTCTGCTACTGATGGTTTGCTGTTGTTGTTGTTGTTGTTGTTGCTGCTGCTGCTGCTGTTGTTGTTGTTGCAGCGTCTGTTGTTCTGTTTGTTGTTGTTGTTGTTGTTGTTGGTGGTGGTGGTGTTTCTGCTGCTTTCTGCTTCTGCATTTTTCTGTTGTTGTTGTTGTTATATAGGTGGTGATAATGGTGTTGTGGTGATGGTGGTGAATTTGATGTGGTTTTATAAAATGGAGTTACAATAGTTTTGCACCAAGCCCTCGATATATCACCATCATATTAAACATGTTGATTTAGCATACGATATTTGAGCCTGTTCGGTACATGTACTCTCGGAAATAATTATGACGAGCAAAATTTTTTTACAGTTATAACGTCTATGTTAAGTTCTAAATGGAGGTTTCAGCCAACATTTCTGTAAAAATCAGGGAAATCGTTGGAGCGGTTATAGAGAAAATCGAATATTTAAAACATCGCTGCTTTTCAATGTAAACCTCGTAACTGCAGCTTGTATAAAGCTGCAGTTACGAGGTTTTCATTGAAAAGCGACGATATTAATATTATGCCAAAAAGCTCATCTTGTTGTTGTTGTTGTTGTTGTTGTTGTTGTTGTTGTTGTTGACGGGATGCTGGGATCTCTTATCCTTGACTAAATAGAAAAAAAAATCGCTGTTTTTCAATAAAGAACTAGAAAACAGGCCCGTAGGAAGCAATTTCATATGGGGGGGGGGGCTAAAGCCCTTGTCCTGAATATTGGGGGGCTAATTTGGATTTTTGCCAAAATTTTCAGTGTAAAATTAAGAAAATTCTGCATTTTTGGCCAACATTGGGGGGGCTTAGCCGCCCCTAGTCCCCCCCCCCCCCTGTTCCTACGAGCCTGGTAAATATAGCTAAAACGAGCTGTAGTTGCGAGGTTTTTGTTGAAAAGCGATTAAATGAAAGATAATCACTGCGTGTAAGTTGCAGCAAAATCAATTCAACAAAATTTGGGAGATTTTGAATGATTCTACTTAAAGAAGCTGTCTCGTAAGGTAGAAAAATGTGACCCGCCACGCTAAAAGGGACATTCTGGGAGGAACGCAAATAATGGACCTTTTGTCGAAAAGGATCGACTCTTTTCACTTTAGGGTCATTATCTGTATCAATAAATTTGTTTGGGTTTGTTTTTATCTCTATTCCTTTCATTATTTTCATTTTGCGAAAGCGACACTTGGTTTGGGGTTGGGTGGGGGGGGGGGGGGGGGGTACAGACGGTGCTTTTCGGCGTGACGGGTCACAAATATGAACTGGATTTGAAAAAAGGGGGACCCTAAGTCATTTGGGACCAGCATGGATCCAGATCAGCGGAAGCTTAAATGCTATTCGATCAGGATCTATGTTGTTCTTTGGCAGTTGCTACAGGTAATGAAATAATAAAGATCCTATCAGAGAACAAAATGGGTTCCTGATCAGACTGCGTGTATACGCAGGCTGATCAGGATCCATGTTGGTCTCAAATAGCATACGCGTTTTCCGGGGGGGGGGGGCAAAGCCCAAATGATGACATTTAATAAGAAGTTATATAGTCAAAATTCAATATTCGGCCAATTCCAGGGGGGGGGGGGTCATGACCCCCTGACCCCACCCCTAGATCCGCCCTTGCAGCATTGCGGATTTCTAGAGATAATTTAAAATCCAGCATGACTTCGACGTAACGAGTGTCAATTGTAATTGACTTTTAAAAATAGGCCTATCACTTGGACAAAACACTCCCGACATAGCCTACTGATAGCCTAACCAATCTGATTAGAATCCGATATTATCCATATCATATGGACATTAACACATTACCAAACGACAAAATTTTGGTGTAGTCCAATTTGAAAGAAGTTGCAGACGACATTTCAATGTGACGAAATTTCAAAGTTTTATAGCTTTTTGGGTAGAAAACATTGTGGGAAATGAAGAAATTGCTTGTCACAAGCAATTTCTTCATTTTCCACAATATTTTCCCAAGCCCTTATCTTGTGGGGAGTCAAAAAGAGTCAATATGTGGAAATGGGTTAACACCTGACAGGCAAAAGTTACGGATCACCTTCCATGACCTTTTCCTCTGACTTATCAAATAAACGCTTACAAGATTCTGCAAGCGAACAAAATCGAAAACTACACAATGATGATCATTTCAGTGCAGAACCATTTGTTTGTAGGCTACATGTTTGTCATGGAAAATCATATGTACAACAAGAGGTTTGATAGGTTAGATTAAAAATAAGTATAATTGAATTTCCCGGGGTCATTGATGATGACATCCTATTGGTGACTGTCAGCTTATATTCATGAAATAAGATGAAACATCTGTTTTTAATCAGATTGAACGACAACAAAGCTGTTCATAGCTGAAAAAGACTTTATTCACAAAATCAAACAATAGGGTAAGACACATCTATGCCTATACACGCTGACAACAAAAACAGAATAGATATTTGAAACAACAGTTAATTAGTTAAGGTGATCCATCCCAGCCTAATGAAATTCCTACGAGGTCAGAATTATTCAGGCGACGTCGTAAACACTCGGCGGTGGAACGGTCCACCGCCGAATGTAAAACTTACGGCGTCATCCGAATAGGTTCGGAAACGTAACGAATTTTAACGACCGTTGCACGAAAAAATCAATGAATCTCACTACAGACGGACTACCTTAATTAAACAGAAATTATGACAAAAACAAAAACTATGTAACATAAGAAGTTGACGAATTAGTAGACAAACTACAAAAAGCAAGAATAACGAATGGCATTTCATTTCTAATGTGTTCATTGGCGTCCAAAAGTCCTTTAACCTACCTCCCACCCCTTTCTTTCCTATTCCCCCCCCCCGACCCACCCCCACCCCTCCACCCCATGTGCGGATGCAGACTGGGCTTCCGGGTATGCACCCCCTTGAATTTGTAACAAATTGCTTGTCGAAATGAGTGTTTAATAGGACTTTCTTCTTACGCTAATTCAACGAGCCCCCCCCCCGCCCACATTGTAAAATATCGTTGCTTTTCAACAAAAACATCGTAACTGCAGCTGTTCTGTTGAAAAGCGACGATAAAGACCCATTCTGGACATGCAAAAAACAAACAAATCTGGATCCGCACATGCCCCCCCCCCCCCTATTCTCTCGCCATCAAGGAGAAGTAAACTCAAGGTCGTTATCTTTGGGTTCAGATCCAAGTTCTCTTTTCTTCACGATATTCAGCCAGACCTCTAATAAGCTACGGTTGCACAGATTAACGTTACACCAGCACGTCCTCACTCGCCCACGTTTGCTGTACGTGCATCCGTTCGAGTGTTGATCGTTAGAGCAAATGTGGGTCACATGGCCTATAATGAAACATAGAACAACGTTAGTGGGTAGTCAAAACCTCGTAACTACAGCTTGAAAAAGCTGAAGTTACGAGGTTTTGATCCCCCACTGACGATAATCAGTATCGTACGCAGCAAACACAGAATTTATCAGTTTCTTTGATAGCGATAGTAAAGCACTGAAAAAAAAAACTAGAGAAAAGTAAAACAACATTGGGTAAATTTACGTTAACATTCGGAAAAGCCCAAGAAATACGTTAACGCCCAAGTGCGAAGGACGATGGCCGTTTTATAGTATTTTGCAGGCCTCTGCGTATGTTAACGACTTACAAATACGTTAATTGGCGCTAAATTCATAACGAAGTAGAAAAGAAAAAAAACATCAATTTCCAATGTTAACTTGGTTTAGCACCATTTTCCTCTTTTGTCGTATTATTTTTCCAATATAGAAATTTAAGGGTTTGGAAGTCATGCCATCCGAAACTATGCATTGGTTTAGAAAGTAGATTGGAAAGGGAAAAAGGAAAGCGTTTTAACTTATCGATTGATGACAAACCGAAAAAAAAAAATAAATAAAAAAAAAAATGACTGCGCCATAAGGCAAGATGAGACGATTCTAATGAGTACCCACAACAAAGGGTTTGATTAAATTTTAGTGAATTATTTCTTTTCGAAAAATCATGACCCCCTCTTAACAAGGGATCTGGATCAGTTTATTCATGACTGCAGTCTAACAAGCCTTGTGTTTAGTTAAATTTCACGTGAGCCGCTAACAGATTTGGTACGAAACAGTCTTGTAACGTACTGAACGGCCTGCAGAGTTTTTCACCATTCGTGAGAATCCGGGTCTTTACGTAACCCATCGGGATTTGCCGAACGCAATTACCTAACGCAATTACCTAAAGCGATATTTTACATATAACATATATTTTCATTTACAAAAAATCATCTATCTATTACTGTAAAAAATGAAACAAAAATTACATTCGTAAATCGGACCTGTACTTTCTTTTCTTTTTTTTTTTTTTAGCTCGGCACGCCACCTTAAAATCTGTGATCCATTTGTCGCTCACGTAGAAAAAGGTTACGATACATGTTCACTTTTGAGCTAACGTGTTGCCTTACTAAACGCAGGACAGGCTCCATTCTGCGCTCTTACACTTGCTAGAACAGATGTGAAGAAGCTAATAGAGAACAACATGGATCTTGATCAGACTGTGCGTATGCACAGGCTGATCTGGATCCATGTTGTTCTGAAATCACATAGGGACCCTTTTTAAGATATCAGCTCGAATTATTTTGTAAGACATTTTTCATTCGCTTAATTCAGTTCTCATAGTTCTCATAGGATACGAGGAAAGAGAAAATCTATGCAAATCAGATGAGGCAATGCACTAAGCTAGTTGCTTGAGGGGAGGCAGTTGCGATATCGTAGCCACAAACTTGATAATGGGCATTGGTTTGTGGCTACGAGTCCGCCCACTTTCTTCTTTAGAGCAAGACAGCCAAACGGAAAATATATTTTCTTGCAAAAATATTTGAATACCAATATATATCCTTTTAAAAGTAAATCCCATAAAACATGTTCCATGTCACAAAAATGTGCAAACAAGAATTTTTTATCATTTTTTTCTTCCAATTGAAAAATCGAGTCTCGATAAAAAATGGGTGGGTTGTCCGCTTCAAAGTTAAATTGAACTTTGTTTTAAAGTGATTTCAACATAAAACAATGCTGGATTGACAGAAAAAATGGTTAACATGTTGTCAGGTAACACTCTTACTACAATTTATTGCTTTTATGTGAAGTTTGATTTTAATAAACTCGCTGGAATGAATCATTCCAGAACCTACTCCATTGTAACAAATAGGAAGGAATTGTAACCGAAACCCAGATCAAAATTCAAAAAGGTTTCGGTTACATTATTGCAACTAGAGGGTAGGATGAGGGTCGCAAAAAGTCTCAGAGGTCCAGATAAGAGGGGGTGGTGACTTTTTAACCCTTTCCCAAACGACAAAATTTTAGAGTGGTCCAATTCAAAAATTTCTGCAGAGGACAAAATGAATGTTGATAAAGATTGGAATTATGTGTGATATAGCCATGAAAATATTGAGACAAAAGAAGAAACTGCTGGTTATCAGCAGTTTCTTCTTTTGTCTCAATGTTTTCACAAGCCAATTTTACTAGGGACGTCAAACCCAGGCCTTGTTTGGGAAAGGGTTAAACTGCAAAAAATCTGTTATTGTTCATCAAACTCTATATTGTGGGTACTCATTTGAATCGTCTCGTCGAGACGATTAAAATGAGTACTCACATCATAGGGTTTGGAATTGAAATAAGAAAGTTAGAATGTCTGTTCAGCCAATTGTCGCTATTTCTGTCGATACACTAAGCTAGTTCACGGTGTATAATCACGTGACTTAGAGTTTCAAATAATCTTCAATAAATTTGTCTATACTTGACCAATCTAAATTCGATTTGAAGCAGAGAATGTGGGTAAATGCCAGAAATAAGCTGAATGTGGTAATTTCTTTGAAAATCAACTTATAAAAAAGTTATTGGAGATAAACAAAAATTTTGGTTTATCTTCAATAACTTTTTTATCAGTTGATTTTTTTAAATCACCACATCTATCTGACGCGTGACGTATTTCCACTTTCTCTGCTTCAAACAAAATTCAAATCGATACCATATAAACAAAGATTTTGAAGATTTTCTGAAAATATTGTATCACGTGATTATCCATCGTGTATTTGTTAGAGGGGAGGGTGAGTATGACGTACCGAATGGGTCAAAAGTCTAGGTTTGTGGTGCACCTACAAAAAATACAGGTGCACCTGTATATTCTGAGGTGGTTTTATGAATTTTAATACGTGCACCTGTATTTTTTAGAAGGTGCACTTGTATTATTTATAAGATCACCTCAGAAAATACAGGTGCACCCGTATCTTTCGTAGGTGCACACGTCGTATAAAAATAGGTGCACCTGTAAAATTTACAGGTGAGGGTTATAAAAGTCTCTGACTCTCACCTTCCCGGTTTCTCTCGCCACAGGAGCCTGCGCAGTAAATCGTTGCTATTTCTCCCGCCCCTATATCCTTGTAGCACGTGAGTGCCATCGTATCTAAAACAGCAAAAGATAATTAAGCAAATACGATTCGTCACGCTAAAAGGGACCTTATCGGATGTGTGAAAAATATCGACCCTAGTCAGTCTGCGCAGTCCGCGCAGCCAGACTAGGGTCGACACTTTTCACCTGTATGTAATTTTCTAAATCTTGAATGTTTTTCCTATCTTACTATATGTTCATGTTTCGCATACGGGATCTGGTTGACCTGTGGCAAGGGCGGACCCAGGATTTTTTTCCAGGGGGGAGTCCAAGCCCTAATGATGTCCTAAAGTGTGATAAATATCGTTGATTTTCAATGTAACTGCAGCTTGTTTTAATCTGCAGTTACGAGGTTCTCGTTGAAAATCAGCGATATGTAACATTGCTTTAAAGTGACATTTCAGAATTTTTTGTCATAAATTTTACTTTTATTTTTATCTGAAAGAGCATATTTCCTTATGAAAATTCTAAGCCAAAACATTGCGCCGTTTACAAGATATTTATATTTTTGTGTTAAAATTGAACAAATTCTTGTGGACAACAGTTCGGATTTATATGCAATTTATCGATTATGCCTCAACTTTAAATGCGTGTTTCTCGCTTATTGGCAACAACTAATATTATTTATACTCATTAGAATAACCAATCTTGGCATCAAGACATACTTTAAAAAACTGAAATTGGAATGAAATGTCCCTTTAAAGTTATATGATCAAAATTTATTTTTTCGGCTGATGCCGGGGGGGGGGGGGGTCCGGACCCCCTGACCACCCCCTCTAGATCCGCCCATGTGTGGTGTATCTGATAAGTCCGTCAAAATTTGGATTTTTGGAGTTCGGACAAGGTCCCTTTTAGCGTGACGAGTCACAAATACATTAGTTCTCATTACAAACTTTTAAAGAACAGAACAGAACAGTTTATTTACAAGATGACTTGAACGAAATTGTTCATCGTCATTTTATAGCGGACGAGAATTGACCTGGCAGAGCACTCCATTCGATTAGCATGGGCTGCTCTGCCAGGTCATTTATCGTGAGGTATACCTCACGATAAATGACCTGGCAGAGCAGCACATGATAAACGATAGAAAAGCTCTGCCAGGTCATTTATCGTGAGGTATACAAAGCATATAAACACACTATTGTCATATGAACATGCAATGAACAATGGCAGTATTGTCCACCCAAATTAACCCGGGACAACTTAATTTTCGTGTGCAAAGTCCGTTAGTTGAGTGCCTTAACAAAACATTGTCGAAGTGGGGTCATTACATATGCAGATGTCTCGGGTTAATCTTGCTGGACAATAAATATAATGACATTTGTGTGTTTGTTTGCTTTTTGTGTGTGTGTGTGTGTTTTTTTTGTGTGTGTAAATCACGTTGTAAGTAGAACTAGTTATCACCGGTGGGGGATAAAAACCTCGTAACTCCAGCTTTGTCAAGCTGTAGTTACGAGGTTTTGACTCCCCACCGACGTTATAATGTTTATTAAAGTTTAAGTTGGATTGATGATTAGGCATATCTATACATTCAAATGTTTACTTTCTTACAACAAAGTACATTTCTTCTTTGTAAACTAGGATGAAATGATAGTCGTAGTCTGATGATTTAATCAATAGGCCTCGGCTCTGGAGAGTATCAAATGTTATGTGCAAGGATCCTTCGACATAATTATGCGGGATGATCCTAATACAATGTACATATCATTTGTATTAGCCTAGTAGACACTATATTTGCACTTAGTTATAAATTTGACAGTAATTAAAGGTTTATGAAAACAAATATAAATCAGAATTTAATCTAAAATGATATGGGGATAATGTACAAATAAGAAAACTTGAAGAGAACAGGTTCTCGACTTTAAGAATAAGATTAATACGGTGTAAAGGTGCTAAAACGAAAACAAGTTTAACTTGTGTGTGAAATGTGCCAGGAGCACACGGCGTTGTGCACTAGCTTCCGGATACAACGATGAAACATACCTGAGGCACGTTCTTTAGAGCGAGATTTCTTAAGATTTCTTGAGATTTCTTAAGATGTTTTAAGATTTAGCGTTCAATAGAGCAAGATTTTTCAGACGCTCAATCGGAGGCGCCATTACCTTGTACTTCGTGCGAAACAACTCGGTTAACTCTGTAGAAACAATATAAGAGAATTGACCGAGTTGTTCCGAATGCTCCATGGTACCATGGTAATGCTCCATACTTCGTACAAATGACGTCATTTGTTTGGAGTATGGGGCATTTGGAACACCTGTGCCAAAATAGAAGTCTTAAAAACGCTTTATCTAAAACATCTTGAGAAATCTTAAAAAAATCTCGCTCCAAAGAACGCACCTCAGATATTAGAGGCAGTTGGTAGCGCATCGGACTCTCACTCGTTAACATTTGGAACATCTCGGACAATTCCATCGAAGATTGAATCATCGACTCGGAAGTTAGTCTGGCTTATCTGCCCCTAATACTGCGTTATTGGGTCAGGCAAACTTCAATCATGGCTGCGCCCACTGGGCTGATATTTTACCATAGGTAAAGAACAAAGTTTTCATAGCGTTGATGTCATGTCAAACTTTTATTGCTAGTATTAAAAGTACACCGAAACCTATCTACTCTTATAATGACCCTTCCCTGCTCACAAAATCACAGAACTTTGCTCTTTATCTTTGTAATTAGATTAGCCCACTGGAGGCGGCCATTTTTAGAGAATGCCTGACGTACTAAATTACATATTACGATAGGGAACCAGACTACTCGGAAGTATGTGTATGAAGAAATGTTAAAAAAAAATGCGATTTCTTAGCCGGAAGTAGTTACGCTTCATAAAGTAGTTTTCGAGGTCATCTATATGAACATCCATTGCAACTTGCCGGACTTGCAGGTTGTAATCATATCAAAAAGAGAGGACACTGGGACCTGTTTCATCAAAACATTTAAGTCGTATTTTTGACTTACCAATGTCTTAAAAATCGTTTAAAACAACAATCATATAACCCAGGTTTTGATAGAGTGGCGATACGCGTTTCTTACACCAAACTTGTCGTAAGTCATCGGTAATAAATACGTCTTAAATTTTTTGATGAAACAGGCCCCTGGAACTGCAAACAATGTATTTCAGTATCATTGTCGCTTCGTTGTTGATGATAATTACAGACGAACGTTTTATTAGTGTTGTTGTTCTATTTTATTCTATTCATAGTCTGAATGTAGATCCACGACTTACATCCAAGGTATGAATCGACCTAATTGTCCGTGGTGTTCTAAATGATCCGTTAGGTCCTGGGTGTGATCCCCGCTCGCGACAAAATTCACGGTGGATAATCACGTGATACAATGTTTCAGAAAATCTTCAAAAATTTTGTAAATACTGGACCCATTTGAATTCAGTTTGAAGCAGAGTATGTGGGCAGACATCACGCAATTGATGGATGTGGTGTATTTTTGAAAAATCAACTGATAAAAGTTATTGAAGATAAACCAAAATTTTGGTTTATCTTCAATAACATTTTTATTAGTTGATTTTCAAAAAATCTACCACATTCAGCTTATTCCTGACATTTACCCACATTCTCTGCTTCAAATCGAATTCAAATTGTTCAAGTATCAACAAAATTAATGAAGATTTCCTGTATTTTCCTGTCATGCGATCATCCACCGTGAAATTGTCTCCCACCAATGGTTTGATATCGTTAACCTATGCAGACTGGAGACTCGTTTAGGTTTTTGTGGTAGTACTTGTATGAGGAACAACAGGAATCCATAGTTAAGTGCTCCAGCCGTAACGATATGACCATCACATTTGAAAACGACGTTAACCATTTCCTAAACAAGACCTGATTTTGACGTCCCTCTTGGATAAAGCTTGGAAAAACATTGAAACAAAATAAGAAAATGTTGATGACAACATTTTCTTCTTTTGCCTCAATGGTTTTTAGTTACATTGTCTAACAACTATATCATTATCAATATCCATGTTGTCGTCTGCATCACCTTTCAAATTGAACCAGTATTTTACCGTCTGGTAATCATCTTCGCAAGCCAATGGTGACATCTACGACGTAACGTCGTTTCTGTATTCACCCTTGGTGTTTTTAGTCCGATTTTCTTGGTCTCCTGGAAAGCGTTTTCATTGGTTCCAGCGAGGTCTCGCTGGAACCAATCAGATTGTCGACTGATACATTTGTTATGAGTAACCAAATCATGACAACGGGCGGGAAAAAGCATTGCATTTGCAACTCAAAAACGCGAAGATTGGCGATTTTTCCTAAGAATTTCACTGCAATAGACCGGAATTCCCTAACTTTAATCGACGAATTATTATGCTTTTGCCAATTCGACCAAAAAAGCAGCTAACTTTTACATAATCCGCATGACGTATGACGCGAAAGACAACGCGCGTTAATGACGTCATCAATAATGGACGTAAACAACCAGCAGAACAACCGCTGGGCGGCACTTCGCGATTTCAAGAAAATCGGATTAAATCCGCCAAGGGTGAATACAAACGTAGGTAGGTTCAACTTTGGCTAGCGAAGATGTCTGGAAATGGGATATAGCAATAAAGCATACCCACTGGTGGTGAACTAAAACAATTTTCGCTACAACAAGGTATAGATATTTTGCGTTTACATGTGAGTTTATAGATTTTGTTCTAATGACAATGAATTTGTTCTAAAAACAGACCGGGTTTACCGTTTTGTATTGACAAACTGTCGGTGTTGTTATAAAATCTCGTAAAGTCTACGGCTTCGCATAGAATCAAGAGCTCTGACAAATCTAAACCACGACCAATAACTGTGAAGTTCTCTCTTTTCAAGGATAGGGACAGAATTTTTCAGAAATACAAGGCTATGAAGCGAGAAGAGAGAGAAAATGGCACACCCCATTCCAAAATCGGCGTTGGCGAAGATTTCCCCCCGAGATTCAGCAAGATTCGATACTATCTAGAGCCCCACATGGTGAAAGCCATTGAGGAGAAGAAGAAAGCCTACCTACAGTATGACAAGTTGATTATAGACGGTAAGAGATTTGTATATGACTTTGAAAGTGGTGAACCGAGAATGGAGAGATAGGTTGTCGGCCGCGGCCCGAACCATAGCAGACGAACTAAGGGAGATAACAACGTCGAGGCATCTATAAATAACGACAATGGACAAAATCTTATTACGCGTAAAAGACAATTAAAAATTTGCAGCTGGAACATTGCAGGTCTACAGAAATATGAAAATGATAACCATTTTGTGACTTTTTGTAAAAAGTTTGAGATCATTGCTTTTGTTGAATCATGGGGCAAAACTAATCAAGATTTTGATAATTTCTTACCAGGATATAGACTATTTAACTGTATACGTAACAAAAAACGTAACGCACCCAGAGGTTCTGGAGGTGTTGCAGTTTTTGTCCATGAAAATCTTTTCAACGATTTTGAAATAGTTAGGAAATATCAAAATTTACAAGACATTGTTGTATTACATTTGTGACCCGTCGCGCTAAAAGGGACCTTATCGAGTGTGTGAAAAATATCGACCCTAGTCAGTCTGCGCAGTCCGCGCAGCCAGACTAGGGCCGACACTTTTCACATTTATGTAATTTTCTGAATCCGGAATGTTTTCCCTATCTTACTATACGTTCATTTTTTGCATACGGGATCTGGTTGACCTGTGCTGAGTCTGACAAATTTGTCGAAATTTTGATTTTTGGAGTTCGGATAAGGTCCCTTTTAGCGTGACGGGACACATTTACATTTCAAGGGAAGTAATCTGAGAGACCTTGTATTACTCTTTACCTAAATTGCACCAGAATCGTCACCTATTTATGAAAACAGCCAATTAAATGGAATAGAAATACTACAAAATACTGTTAATAATGTTATTTCTGATTTTCCGAACAGTGATATTTTTATTGGTGGCGATTTTAATGCAAGAACGGGAGATTTGTTAGATTATATTCCAAATGACGATATTTCGTATATTTTCAATGATGACTGTACTGATTACCCATCATACTCATTTGATATGTTACGATGTTCTAGAGATACAAAAGTCAATAACTTTGGTTTGTCTTTGATAGAAATGTGTTGCACATTAAACATTCACTTTTTGAATGGAAGGCTGTATCAAGATAGGCTAGGCAATTTTACATGTTTCGCGAACAATGGTAAAAGTGTAGTAGACTACATGATTGCTTCCTCACAATTATTTAATTCTAATATTGTTGACTTTTGCATTGAAGAAAACGATTGCTCCGATCACTTCCCTTTATCATGTACTTTAGAATTTAGTTATAAAGATGACAATAACGAATCTGACGTTAACCCTGAATCACAAAATTTAGAATCATGGGAAAAAATAAAATGGAAACAAGAATCTAAGGACCAGTTCCTCGCATTATTTGCAGACTCATTCGATACTTTTTGCATTGATAATGACATTGAAAACAACCCAAATCTTGTTGATTCCCTTCCCTCGTTCATTGGACTGTACCATACAGCAGGGAAAAACATGCGTGTTAAAGATAATAAACGTAAATCAAATAAGAACTCCGAATGGTGGGATGAAGAATGTAGCACAGCTAAAAATGAAAAGAATAAAGCCTTGAGAATGTATCAAAGTATAAATAAGGAACAAAATCGACAATTATACATATCAAAACGAAACAAGTTCAAAGCTTTATGCAGGAGAAAGAAAGTATCATATGCACGTAGCAAAAAACAAGAATTAACAAACGCAAGCAAATGTCCTAAAGAGTTCTGGAAAATTTTACGCAGTGCGAATACCAAGAATTGTTTTAATAACCCAAATATTTCAGCTATGCAATGGTTTAACTATTACAGTGATCTGTTTACTTCAGAGATTAACCACAATGAATATAATGAAGGAGAAGCACTAGGTTTTATTAACAATAATTATGACTGTAGCCCTTTAAATGAACTAATTTCAAACGAAGAAATCACAAGAAGTATAAAATGTATTAAAAATAATAAATCACCCGGTCCCGACGGGATCGGCATAGAAATGTACAAGGCAACGCTATTATTAATATTACCATACTTACGCAGATTATTTAACGAAATATTCACGTCCGGAAATTTTCCTGGAAATTGGTGCAAAAGCATCATTACTCCGATACATAAGAAGGGGAATAATTCCGATCCAAACAATTACAGAGCTATCTCCCTTATTGATTCAATTTGTAAAATTTTTATGAGTATTTTATCTTCACGTCTTAACGCTTGGTGTGAATTAACCCTTTCCCAAACAAGACCTGGTTTTGACGTCCCTAATAGAATTGGCTTGGGATAACATTGAGACAAAAGAAGAAACTGCTGATAACCAGCAGTTTCTCCTTTTGCCTCAATATTTTCTGTGCTATGTTGTATAGAAATCCTATCTTTAATTTCATCCATTTTATTGTCAGCATCATATTTCAAATTGGACCACCCTAAAATTTTGTCGTTTGGGAAAGAGTTAAATAATGTCCTTGATGAAAGTCAAGCTGGATTTCGACAAAAATATACTACAATTGATAACATATTTAACTTAATGTGCATTGTGCAAAAATACCTTTCTAAGAAAGGGGGTCGATTCTATTGTATATTTATAGATTTTGAAAAAGCCTTCGATAATGTTCAGCATTCAGAAATATGGAAGTGCTTTGAAAGAAACAATATTAATGGTAGATTTTTACAAATAATGAAATCTTTATATAGTAACACACAGTCCTGTGTTAAGTGCAATAATAAGCTAACAGAATACTTCGTTTGCTCGGTTGGAACCCGACAAGGCTGTATATCAAGCCCAAAAAATCTTTAGTCTTGTAATTAACGACTTAACCCATTACCACACAGTGACTCCTTTTGACTCCCCACAATATAATGGCTTTGAAAAACATTGTGGAAAATGAAGAAATTGCTTGTGACAAGCAATTTCTTCATTTCCCACAATGTTTTCTACCCAAAAAGCTATACAATTTCGAAATTTCTTCACATTGAAATGTCGTCTGCAACTTCTTTCAAATTGGACTACCCAAAAATTTTGTCGTTTGGTAACGGGTTAATAAAGTACCTACAACACACTTGTGTAGAAGGTATATATATCTCGGAAAATGTTACGTCTCTTTACGCCTTTGTGTACGCAGACGACGTTTAAAGTTTTGCGGATACGGTTTCTCGCTTACAAAAACAAATAGATTCTATAGCAAACTTTTGCGACGAATTAAAAATGAGAATCAATTCTGACAAAACCAAAATCATTGTTTTTCGAAATGGTGGCCCGCTTAGAAATGCTGAAAAGTGGTTCCTCTACGGTAAACAACTAGAAGTTGTATCATCTTACAAATATCTTGGGGTCTATTTCACTCCAAAATTGTCATGGTCTTTTACTGTTGAAAAATTGTACTTACAAGCTATGAAAGCGACGCATTCAAGTTTACGCTACCAGAGAATTTTCGGCACAATTGCTCCTAAAGACATGTTCAAAATATACGATTCTATGGTAAAACCTATCCTTTGCTATGCTGCGGGCATATGGGGTTACACTTATAATAAAAAGATAGAATCAGCTCATGTGAAATTTTGCAAAAGATATTGTTTGTTGCCAGAACACTGCACAGATAACTTTGCTCTTAGCGAATGCGGACGACTTCCTCTTTGTATTTCATACATGACTGAGTGTATTAAATTTTGGCTTCGAGTTATACATTTACAACCTTATAGGTACCCAAAACAATGTTACAATCTTCTTCTTCAACTAGAATACGCGGGAAGAGTAACGTGGGCTACACACGTCAAAGACCTTTTATTCACTTACGGCTTTGGCTATGCATGGATCATCCAAGATGTTGGCGATCACAATGTATTCTTAACAGCTTTTAAACAACGTCTAATTGACTGTTTTTCTCAGAAAATCAAAGGTGAAATAATTGCAAGCCCTAAAGGCCGTCATCCGCAACATTTTTCTTCTTTATTAAATGTCGAAAGATATTTGTCGTTAGAGTGTACTCAAATTTCCGATGCGCATGTCACAGTCTAATGATCGAGAAAGGGAGACAACTCGGCGTAGACCGAATTTATAGATATTGCCCATTATGCCTATCCAGAAATATCCATGTTGTAGAAGATAAACTCCATTTTTTCTCGAATGTGCATCATATGATGACTTACGTTCCTTATATTTTAAACAGTCATGGCTGAATAACAAGAATGCAGTCTATAAATTCTATCGCATATTAGCATCAGATAAAGAAGACGAGATCTTTAGCTCTAGTCGCACATTTTCTATTACAAGCATTCAACCACGGAAAAAGCCTTATCGAAAATCTACCTTAAAATAGATGTTTTCAAAAGTTATTCATTATTATAGATTTACGTTAATTCGAACATGTATAGTGGTACCATCAACATTGAGACTCAAGTGTACTTTTAACTATTGACTGTCCTACGTGAGAGGGGTGTTGTGATTACATCTAACGGGAAACGCCTTCTTAAAACCATGACGTTTACATACCTGGTTTACCTGTTCAGTTTGACTCGTCTGTCCAGAGGTCATGGTTTATTTATACTGTTGTAAACTATTGATTGTTTGTATTGATTCCTTTATTTCACATTTTGTCCAAATAGCAAATTTCTAATAACCAGTCGAAGACAAAATTTAATGAAGTGGGTGCTAGGTTCGACTTGTGACGACAAAACAGGTCGCGCATAGCATGCACATCATTAAAGCCAAATAACAATCTAAAGGGAAAAAATTGCCGTTACATGGTAATGTTATTACTTTTGTAAATACGTTATGTTTTTTGTCACTCTTGTTGTGTAGTTTCATGTCATGTACAATGGGCCGATGGCCTTAGTATTGAATAAACTATTGTATTGTATTGTATAACAACACCGACGGAATACATTGATCGCGAAAAAAAGGTCCCTTGCTTTGGCCGAGTTCACCACCAGTGAATAAAGCATACCTGATATTACAGCCATCATCAACATGGCCACAAGAAAGCCAGAAATAATGTCCAAATTCTTCATCGTTGTTTGAATGAAAGTAATCAAGGCAATGCTAACTGTTAAATCTATAATGAGAAATATTGAGAAATGTAGAGAAAAATAGATAAAATGAATTAAAATGATGTTTTTGGCACTTTATCAAACGGCAATGATTTAACAGTAAACACGACAATGTGAGCTATGATAGATCTATAATGGGATATATTGAGAAAAGTTATTAAAGTAAAATAAGCTCTTTTATTCCTGCATAGTTTGTGGTATAGAAATAAAGACGTGTAAGTTATGCTAGATCTACAATGAGATCTATTATGAGAAATGCAGAGAGAAATAAGTAATATAAAATGAAATAACATTTCTGAACACTTTATCTAACGGTATTGATTGAACACATTACCACACAGTCTCTTTTTTGACTCCCCACAAGATAATTGCTTTTGAAAACATCGTGAAAAATGAAAAAATTGCTTGTGACAAGCAATTCCTTCGATTCCCACAATGTTTTTCACCCTAAAAGACCAAAAAATGTCAAATTTCATTCACTTTAAATTGTCGTCTGCAAGATATTTGAATTTGGACCACCCTAAATATTTGTTGTTTGGGAATTGGTTAACGGGAAATTGACAATGTCAGCTATGCTAGACCTATACGTATAATGAAAAAAATGTAGAGAAAAATAAATAAGATTAAAAAATGAAATGAAAACAAAGAAACAAACTTAAACGAAACAAACTTTCCCAACCCTTTCAGAAACAGCAACAACAGGAAACAAATTTATCCAATTAACTGTGACGTAATTTCGGATAAACAATAGTATTTTGTGTTTGTTGTCATAAAATACGGAAACCTTGTAACGAGTCCGAAAAAGTCGGCATTTTCCATCCCTGAATGTTAAAGATGCTCCTCGAAATGTCCCGACATTGCCTGAATTTTATTCAAGGTGGGCTACTCAAAATAAATAAGAAAATGATAAGAAAGAAAAATGTTAAAGAATAAATCTTACTTGCCTTTAACAAACAGCCTGCGAATCCGACTGCACCCGCAATACTATGTCGTTCAAGATTTGTAGAAGATAATTTATTATATTCGATGTTCTAAAACATCGTAACTTAAGGTTGGTTAAAGCTGTAGTTACGAGATTTTAGAAAAACATGAACGATATTGTAATTACTCATAAAGCTCATGCCCACTTTTAATCCACTACCAAACGACAAAATTTTAGGGCGGCCCAAATTGAAAGATTATGCAGACGACAATTTCAAGTTAATGAAATTTATTATTTTTTTTTTTTTTGTCTTTTCTTATAGAAAACATTGTTGGAAATGAAGAAATTGCTTGTCACAAGCAATTTCTTCATTTTCCACAATGTTTTCCCAATCCTTTTCTCATGAGGGAGTCAAAAGGCGTCACTGAACAGTAATAGGTTAATCCTGTCTCAAACAAACGTTGGTTTAACGTTCCTAAGAGAAATTGCGACAAAAACATTACGACAAAAGAAAAAAAAAAAGATCAATGTTTTAGATGTTTCTAAAGGTTAACAAATTGTTAACAATATAGCTCAGAAAACATTGAGGTGAAAGGAGAATATGCTTATAATCAAAATTTTCTTCCTATGCCTTTCAAAATCATATTGCTGGTTTTGACGCCCCTAACAGACATTAGAAAATATTTAGGGAACACGGAGGCAATATAAGAAACTGTTGAAACCAGCATTTTCTTCTTTGTCTCAATATGTTCTGCTCTATATTGAAGACAAGTCCACATCTTTAGTAGTATATAGTATATGTTTCCGAATTTAGCCAGTTTTAAAAAATGACCTTTACGAAAGGGTTAACCCTTTCCCAAACGACAGAATTTTAGTCTGGTCAAATTTGAAAACTGCTGCTGATGTCAAAAAACGAGGTTGATAAAGATCAAATCTGTGCACAATATAGTGCAGAAAATATTGAGGCAAAAGGAGAAATTGCTGATTATCAGCAATAACTTCTTTTGCCTCAATGTTATTCCCAAATCTTTTCTAACACGCATGTCAAAACCAGGTCTTGTTTGGTAGGGGGTTAAACAAACATTGTCTTAGTTTGGGAAATGTTCAACTCTTTTCCAAATCAGAACTAGTTTTGAAGCATGTAAGAGATGATCGAAGCTTGAGAAAACATTGAGACAAAAGGAGAAAATGCTGATTATCGCAATTTTCTTCTTTTGCTTCAATACTTTTCATGCTAAATCATACACAAACCAAAAACCCTATCTTTTGCAAGAGAAATTTTGTCGTCTGCAGTATCTCTTTAACCCTTTCCCAAACAAGACCTGGTTTTGACGTCCCTTATGGAATAGGCTTGGGAAACAATAAGACAAAAGAAGAAACTGCTGATGATCAGCATTTTATCCTTTGTCTCAATATTTTTCATGCTAAATTATACACAAACCCAAAACCCTATCTTTTCGAGAGAAATTGTGTCGTCTGCAGTATCTCTTTAACCCTTTCCCAAACAAGACCTGATTGTGACGTCCCTAATTGAAAAGGCTTGGAAAAACATATATAGACAAAAGAAGAAAATGCTGATAACCAGCAGTGTCTCCTTTTGCCTAAATATTTTCTATGCTATACTGTACACAAATTCTTATCTAGACCCATTTTGTCATTTTCATTACTTTTTGAATTTGGTCACCCTTAAATTTTGTCGTTTGTGAAAGGGTTAAATAAGACTAGTCTAATATGTTGTCGTTTGGAAAATGGTTGAGTGCTTCTTGTTTTCATTCAATCCGTATGTCAAATTCACGTGACTTAATTTCACGTGGCACTTAAGTTTAAGAATCTTGTTTGAAGCCTCTTATTTAAAACTGACCCCTTTCCCCCTAAAACAAGGCATTGATTTGACGTTTCATATAATTATCCCATGACCAGACGACAACAATTTAGAATTGTCTATATTCAAAGATGTTGCAGACGACAATTTAAAGAGTATAAAATTTACACTTGATTGTTTTGTTTAGGTAGCAACCAGTGTGAGAAATGAAGAAATTGCTTGTAACAAGCAATATCTTCATATCCCACTTACCAAAGCCCGTATCTTATAGGGAGTTAATCCCCTCCCAAACAAGACCTGGTTTTGACATCCCTAATAGAAATGGCTTGGGAAAACATTGAAACAAAAGAAGAAACTGCTGATAACCAGCAGTTTCTTCTTTTGTCACAATATTTTCTGTGCCATATTTTACACAAATCTTATCTTTGATAACATCCATTTTGTCATTTTTGGCAGTTTTAAAGTGGATCACCCTAAAATTTTGTCGTTTTGGAAAGGGTTAAGAAACTTTTTTCAAGCATCTATTTGAGAACTAGGTCCTTTCCTCAAAGACAAGGCCTAGTTTTGACGTTTCAAATGACTTGTGTCTGAGGAACATTGAGCGGAAAGAAGAAGCATGTGCTGACGAAAGTTTGACCTTTCCATTTGATAGTTCCTAAATCTTCAACTGTCACATTTCAAGCACCGTTGCAAAAGTCGCCTGCAAAATCTTTGGATTTGAATCTGCTCATTTTTTTTTGGAAAATGATTAATCTAGTGTATTCATTTACAAAACGAAATAATCATTTCCAAACAAGTCCCGTGGCCTGTTTTGATGCAGTGGTAATGCACTGGACTTGTGGACTTGTAACACATGGGTGGCAGGTTGATCCCCCGCCTCTCCAGTCTTTACACCCAGGTCCCGTCTCCATATGACCTAAGCAGTTGAGTGGGACGTAAAACAACAATAAATCTAAATATGTTCCGTCGAATCAGTATTTTGACTTAATCGAGGTCTTACGATACGTATATATTATAAGAACACGCACATAACATGTGTCTTGATCTATAGAAGAGGCGATACGCGACTATTGTCCTAAACGCGTAGAAATTAGTAAGGCAAAAAAAAATGTCTTAAATCTTTTGATGAAACTGACCACCGGTTGGACTAAGTACAACACGCAAATGACCTGTTTTGAGCGCAAAGGACGCAAAGGGCCTGAAGGTGACGCAAAGGAGATTTATATCAGCCACTGGTTTTGACGCCTCTGATAGAAATAGCTTTGAACATATTCGAGAAAACAGAAATTTATAATGAACGCACTATTATGATTCAAAATTCAGATTTTCTACTCTTAACATCAATCTTATGTTTCTTGTATGTAAAAGAAATATACACTTCACGAAACATGACCTGGCAGAGCAGCTCTATCTATCGATAGAGTCGCTCTGCCAGGTCATTTATCGTGAGCCATACTGGCGTTTTGTCCAAACCAGGCCTTGTTTTGACGCCCTTAATTGAATATATTCTCCTTTTTTCCTGAATATTTTCTGTGCAAAAAATACTCAATTTCTTTCTTTAAAATTAAGTATACATTATTGTCCGTTTGGCGAAGCTTAAATTTGAATCTTCTAATTCTTTTGTCGCATGAAATGTGTTAACCCTTTGTCAACCAATACCTAGTTTTGACGTCCCTAATAGAAAAGGCTTGGGAAAAACATTGAAACAAAAGACGAAACTGCTGATAACCAGCAGTTTCTCCTTTTGTCTCAATATTTTTGTGCCATTTTTTGCTCAAATCATATCTTTAATTACGTCCATTTTGTCATTTGTGGCAGTTTTTGCAGTGGATCACCCTAAAGTTTTGTCACATGAAAAGTGTTAAAAGAAACCTCTGACAGAACAAATGGTACTTTACGTAAAATTCATCCTACACTCGAGATAAGAAGTCACGACGTCATTTCACCTTTTGACAAACGGCAGTATTCGTTCGGTGGTATTGAAAAACCTCGTAACTCCAGCTTGAATACAGCTGGAGTTACGAGGTTTTGCATTAACACCGACGATTTATACTCCTGTCATGATACTATGACGTGTTTTTACATTTACAATATATATAATACCAAACTCCCAATATTTGCAATTTTGCATATCGTCGGTGTAAATGAAAAACCTTGTAGGCCTATGTCGATTTTTGCGATTTTCAAAGTACTAACCTGTATGTCCAGTTAATACATTTCATGCAGGCTTTTTGGATATTTTTACTTGTCATTATCAAGGACACATCATATGTGAATAGCATGTCCGAATTTCAAGTAAAACCATTCAGTTTTAGAAAAGTTAAGCTATTAATTTTTTCTCCCCTGTAAAGTTTTCCAAAAAAAACGAGAAACGAGGTTTTGCATTTACCCAGACAATATTATGAAAGTTCGAATCTTGCAGTAGTCTCAATCTTTTTATATTTTAAAGACTTTAAATTCCGATGCTGTCAGTGGAGAAAAAATAGAGTTGCATCGCGATTTTAATTTACAAGATTTAAATCGACAGAATTTGGTATCCATAAAAATGGTTTTGGAATAATGACATTTTATTTAACAAGCAATGAACATTCAAATTAACATATAAAAGGCAACGATTTGGATCCTTCACGGATAAGTACGGCAAAGATGACATGATTTCCGACACTTCGGGGCATGATCCTTCAGATGACAAAGTGACGCCAGTACATCGTTACTTTTACAATACCAATTAGGCATGGCGTCATAACATCCCGAACTCTGGCTGTACGCATATCCTGTGTAAAGAAGGAAACTATATTTAACGTATTACCAGACGATAAAATTTCGGTGTAGTCCAACTTGAAAGAACTAGCAGACGACATTTCAGTACACGATGACATTTTGAAATTTTAATAACTTTTTGGGGAGAAAACATTGTGGTAAAGGAAGCAATCTCTTCATTTCCATAATGTCTATCAAAGCTTTTATCTTGAAGGCGTCACTTTGTGGATATGGGCTAATGGGATTTAAAGTGACATTTCACGATATTTTTTCATAAATTTTACTTTTATTTCAATCTGAAAGAGCATATTTTCTTATCAAAAAATTCTGAAAATTTCAAGCCAAAATATTGCGTCGTTTACGAGAAATATATATTTTTGTGCTAAAATTAATCAAATTGTTGTCCACAACAGTTCGGATTTATATGTAATTTGCCATTTCCGTCTCAACTTTAAATGTGTATTGTTCGCTTATGTATAACAACTTCAAATAACTGATACCATTTATACGCATTAGAGTAACCAATCTGTGCATCAAGACATACTTTAAAAAAACGAAATTGGAATGTTATGCCCCTTTAAGATAGAAACGATATTCGTAGAAACGTGTCGGTTAACAGGCGTCAATTAGATGTCGCTTGTAAGAAACGAATGAATAACAGAGCTACAGATAAGGGGGGTGGGGGGTAGTGGTATTCTAAATTCGTTATTTCAAACCCGACTAGGCAATCAATGAGTACCAAAAATATAGGGTTTGATTAACTATAAAAAAAACATTAGTTAGCTCTGGAATAGTAAGGTACTATGAACAATTTAGGCGCAGAAAATGGCCGTACGTAACGTGAAAAGTTTCGATCCAAGTCTGCACTGACTGACTAGGGTCAGTATTTTCGCAACTCAAAGACGGCCCCTAATATTAGTCTGACGGGTCATATATCGTTTTAGCACCCAAATCTGGCAGTGTTATATGTATATAGGTCTTATAATTGACCTGGCAGAGCATCTCACAGAGCACCTCTAGCTGTTAGTAAGGGATGTCCTGCTAGATCATTTTTCGTGACCTATAACTTGCCTGAAGTCGTCATTTTGGTCGTAGTAAACATATTCTGTAAATTGATTGTTGCAGCTGGCGTCACTTTCGTTGTCGTTTTCGCCGTGAAGAAAAACGGCGCCTGCGTCGTAGTTACGGTCCGTCGTGTGGTGAGACGTGGCTGTGACGTAAACGTCGGCGCGGACGTAGCTGGACGTACGTTTGGAGGTAATGACGTGTACAATAACGTCATATTTTGCGGCGTGGTGCCACATCCTCGGTTGCAGAAATCAGCATCACAACATTCGATCAGACATTTTCGTGCTGAAATAAAAACAGGTTAACCCTTTCCCAAACGACACAATTTTTGAATGATTCGCTTCTAAAACTGCCACAAATGACAAAATAGAAGTACAGTCGACACTCGTTGTGTCGAAGTCAGAGGGGCCGTCAAAATACCTCGACATATCCGGAGTTCGACTAACCCGATTTGATTATCTTCGATGAAAATGTTATTTAACCATTTTTGATGGCCATTATATGTGTCCATGGTTGAAATATAGTAGGAAAAGGAAAGAAATTGCTCGAAACGAGCAATTTCTATCCTTTTCCTACTACATTTCAATGGCTGTGTTTGTTTCGAAATTTATTTTGATATCCATATGTTGAGGATGGAACATGACTATCACTTCGACTTAAGCGGAAATTCGACTTATCCGATGTCGACATAACGAGTGTCGACTGTAGTTTGAGTAAAATATGACAAAGAAAATATTGAGACAAAAGGAGAAACTGCTGGTTATCAGCAGTTTCTTCTTTTGTTTCAATGTTTTCCCAAGCCGTTTCTACTAGGAATGTCAAAAGCAAGTCTTGTTTTGGAAAGGGTTAAACATTTCCCTATTATTAATATTTAGCCTATTCCAATAGGGAACGTCGTACGTTAGGAGGTAATGACGTGTACAATAACGTCATATTTTGCTGCGTGATGCCACATCCCCGGTTAAAGAAATCGGCATCACAGCATTCAATCAGGCATTTCCGTGCTGAAATATATACAGGTCAATCATTTCTCTGAATTAACATTTTGCCCATTCCCAAATTTGAAATCTTTTGACTCGCTAAAAGAAAACGGCTCTGGAAAACATTGTGGAAAATGAAAAAAATTGCTGACAATTCCCTCAAATCTGAAAAGACAAAAAAGTAAAGTTTCATACACTTGATATTGTAGTCTACAACGTCTTTATATTTGGACAAAACATCTATTTTGCTGTCTGACAATGGGTTATAGCTATTGCAGTCGGTTAATACAAACAGGTCCGGGGTATTTTGCACAGAAACTATTTCGACAAAAGGAGAAATCTGTAACGAACTCCCGATCAGGCATTTTTGGGTTGAGACTTTTAAAAGCGAAACCTCTAGTTATCGGGAGCTGGCTCGTCAGATCTTGGTTCAGTTTGGATCAAAATGAAGGTTTATGGTGGCTAACCCGTGTGACTATATGGACAAGCATTGGCAGATCGGGGATGGGGGTGTGTGGACCACCCCTGAATTGGCCGAAAATCAAATTTTGACTATATTCCATTAGTATAATGTTCCATATGTAACACATTTAAAGCCATCATTTGGGCTTGGACCCAACTGGAAAAACCCTGGAGGGCTTGGACCCCCTGGAAAAAATCCTGGATCCGCCCTTGACAAGTTTAAACTTAAAAAATATCCCGCTCCAATTTCTCAGCGGATAATTCACAGATTTTGATGAGATGTAATGTGCACCGTACGCGCCTTTGAGAAGGCTGGTTGTAAGTTTCTCTATTCCCTATAATTCAAACAAAGTCATTTTCCTTTGTCCAAAGCAGTGTATAACATGTACACCCGTCGTGTAAATTGCATTTGAATGTTTGAAAAATCCACGTAGTTAGGTGTAACTGAGATAAAAGCGGGAATAGCACCATCAAATACGTACATGGCGCACTTCACTGTGTTGTAAGCTGTCCGTTAGGTTTGTGCAGTCATTCAAAGATGGCGACAACAATACAACATGAGAGGTAGGTGTCATAGTTTTTCATCGATAAATTTCTTAAACGGTCGTATCTTGCCTTGATACTGATATCATTATACAGGCGAAATGTATACCTATCAACGGTTCTATATATCAAAGTACCAGTGTTGTCCTATCGTACTCAGTCGTTTTGCAAAGACAGCCCAACACGGACATTTTTTTTCGAAGCGAGAAAATTGCCCTTTTAAGGATTATTACATAGTAATCAGCGAACTAAGGAACAAACTTTTGCTTTAACTTGGATGTTTTTAACATGCTCTTTTCTATGGTTACCGTTATTTTACACAAAAATGTCTAGAATGACCACAAACACCGTGTTTACTAAATGGCCAAACAACGGTGTAGTCACAGTGAAAATATGCAGACACAACGGTGCAGTTTCTGTGTTTTATGTACGGTGTAGTTATATTTTCATAACAAATTGTGAACGGTGTAGACATAATGTAATTGTGAACGGTGTAGACTTGAAGCAATACAGAACTTATTATTTCTGAAATGATAAAATTGTAATTTTCAATGATAACGTTTTCATGCCTGGGAATCACGTTTTACAATTACTACCGAAATTTTTCAACAATGTTAATATGTGACTGACTTGTAAATGCTTTGCAGCAAAAAATGTGACAATATATTCTACAAAATATACTTTAATCAGAATAGAGAAAGAATCTAGTTTCTTTGCTATTTGTCAAAGCAATTCCATAAGGGTCAAACAGTAGAAAATACCAAGAATCTGCCGGCGTCTGTTTTATTTTGTCTTTTATTTTCAGTTCCATGCTGTTCACCTGTTACTACTGTCATTTCGAATGAAGTTTCGAAAAGGTTGTGAAGCATTCGGAACAGGACCGTTCCAGCCAGATATTAAAAGTGCGCAGGAGGGAGATTAATGATCAGACAGGCCAAAAAGGTTTGAAAACTCTGAACTGTAGTATAATTCCGGATATTATCAAGCAGTCAGACTAGGACATCATCCCCATTTGCGAGCATAGAATACACAAGGTAGACATCATCAACGTAGAAAATCAGGATTTTGGAATTATCGATTTTTCGATCGATGATATCCCCGACTTTGTATGCATGAGTCCTGTACATAAATAGTTATAAGTTCAACACCCCATAAAGTCGTTCAAAAAGCTCCGACCTTAATTCCTGATATTTCCATTGAACGTGCTGAAACAGATGATACGGATAGGGACTTACGAGACATGGAAATAATGGCTGAAATGAATAGTTTGTTCCTAGATGTGATTAAGTCATTGAAAAGCATTGATCAACTTGGTAATTGGTTATCTTTTCATAAGATGGTCAAGGAAGGTCGGTTCCCGATGGAAAACATTGCATTTCATTTATTTATGGATGTGTGAAAGTTCTACTCTCTTGGTGCTAAGCTGGAAGTACTTCAACAGTAGTAAAACGGTCTTGGCGAATAGGATATTGTCATTTTCATTGCAAATGGTTACATATTATGAGTGGGCCCAAACAATTTTGGTCGGAAAATTGTCAATCCTGAAGAGGAGATTAATTAGTAATTACGTCTGAAAATGCCAAAATAAATTTTGCAGTTCCGTAATTCTATTTTCAAGACTTGATTACTTTAAGTCGAACAAGACGAAAAAAAGGCCCAAATGTTTATGAAACAAATTTATAATTTATGTTTGTTATTTATAATTTATGTTTTGTTGGTGGAGTCCTTTATTTTGGGTAAAATAGTTAAGAAGTTAAAAAGTTAAAAACAAGATACATGTCAATCTATAATTATCATACTCCATGAGTTGAAATCATTTCATTAATTACAAGAATTGATTGTAATAACCAATTAAAACAGTTACAAAGAAAAATTCAAAGCCAGAGCTGATATACTTTGAATCTACAAATCAAATAAACGGATGAACAAGGAACTGGCCATTGCACCCACATCTTAGGGTAAGTTAGTAAACATTGTTCTAAAATGACGTTTACTGCATGTCTTGTTTAATATTTTCTGATGGTACTTTTGTGATTATCATATCCGTCAGAAGTTAATTCAATAACAAAAAATGTCTTCCGAAAATTAAATTAAACATACATTAAACTGTTTTAGGCTAAGATAAATGAAGAAAAGAGAATACGGCATATTTCCTTAACTTTTGTTTTCGTCTACTTTGAGGGTGGAGGCGTTTTCATCAAGGGAGAGAACTGGGTTTTCCAAGACCAAAGTATTTGAGGGAGATAAATCAGAGCTGCATTTGATCTGCTAGCTGTTAGATCTGTTTCGCCCTATACAACATACCGAGTCTACACCGTTCACAATTTGTTATGAAAATAATAACTACACCGTTCAGATAACACAGAAACTGCACCGTTGTGTCTGCATATTTTCATTGTGACTGCACCGTTGTTTGGCCATTTAGTAAATACAGCGTTTGTGGTCATTCTGGACATTTTTGTGTAAAATAACGGTAACCATAGAAAAGAGCATATTAAAAACATCCAAGTTAGAGCAATAGTTTGTTCCCTAGTTCGCTGTTCACTATGTAATCATCCTTAAGCCCCGTTCCCACTGTCACGGTGTTGGTCCCGGACACCCACGGTACCTCCCGGTGGGGAAAGAGCCGGTATTCCGGGATGATCCGGGATCTTTTCTTCTTTTCTCTAAAAGATGATTCATATTCCCATATTCCCGACATTGCCCAGGTGTATCCCCGGTTTATTACTAGGAGGATCTTCCCGTTCTACCCCGGACTATCCCGATTTGTTCTCGGTTTGCCACGGTGTATTTACGGTGCAGGGGCCGGCGTGATCCCGGTTGATCCCGGTACGACCCGGTGTAACCCCGGTCGTCGCCGGTAGCGCACCGGTAGCCGCCGGTATCGCCCTTTCATATCACGGTTGTGCGCCGGTGACAAGCCGATGTTTCCCGCTGGTCACTAGTGGATCAGCATCAGTTCTCTTTCATCCCTTGAAGTTCTGGTTTATGAGATAGTTCATCTTGTTTGCTTGTGCTTGCATCAGAAAATGAAACTACATTGATTAAGCTGAAAATGTCCACGGATCATCAGGGACTATCACGGTTGAGCCAGGGTAGAGAACCGGACTTGCCCCGGAATATGCCGGTGTTTCCCCGGATAAAGCCGATTCTTGACATCCTCCCGGTGAGTCTCGGTGACTGCCGGTTGTATTAAACATTTTAAAACATCCGGGGTCGGTTGCCGGATCAACAAGGTTCATCCCGGATGGTCCAGGATGTTCACGGTGCCGCCACGGTTGTACTCCCGAATTGTCACGGTTTCCCCCGGACCACTCATCCGGGACTAACCGGGGGTCCAAACCGTGACAGTGGGAACGGGGCTTTAAAAGGGCAACTTTCTCGCTTCGAAAAAAGTTTTCCGTGTTGGGCTGTCTTTGCACTACGACAGAAGGCGACAGGACAACGCTGGTACTTGGCTATATAGCATCGTGAATATGTATACATTTCTCCTGTACGATGATATCAGTATCAAGACGAGATACGGCCATTTAAGGAAATTATCGACGAAAAACTAAGACACCCACCTCTCACGATTTTCCACGGACGCCATCTTTGATTGACCATTCAAAACTTCCGTACAAACTACACAAATCTAACGGACAACTTACAACACAGTGCACTTTATCTCACCAAAATATGTTACGTACTAGTATGTAAGCCTAGAAATGAGAAAAACTAGCCTAAAGCGAGCGAGTGTACATTAAAAAAAACTCACATGGGTTTGCCACTGTGAATTATGCTTACCAAGTTCAATAGAATGAACATAGCTCCTTTTTCTTTTACCAACCATGGGAAATATACCATTCAGTTTCTGGTAAATATTTTCACATGTCTGTAAAGATAGAACAGTAAGATCAAACAAGTACGAAATGCTTGTCAACTATAAGTTCAACGAATCTAAGAATAGGCATTTCTCAAACTTAAGGATATAAAGAAGAAGAAATTGCTATGGACGACATAAATCGGGAGACCAAATCGGGCGACCAAATCAGGAGTCCAAAATCGGTAGCCCAAAAACGGGTGACTATTGAAATCGGAAGACCAAAATTGGACGATTACAATCGGGGGACAAAAATAGAGCGATCACTATTTGGCGTCCAAGATAGGGCGGACACTATTGGGCGACCAAAATAGGTCGATGACACGCGGGAGTCAAAAATCGGGCTATCACAGTCGGGAGACCAACGGTGTATAATCACGTGACATAGAATTTCTGATAATCTTTAACCCTTTCCCAAACGGCAAATTTTTTGGGTGACCCACTTCAAAAACTGCCACAAATGACAAAATGGAAGGTATTAAAGATAGAGTTTGTGTAAAATATGGCTTGAAAAATATTGAGACAAAAGGAGAAACTGCTGGTTATCAGCAGTTTCTTCTTTTGTCTCAATGTTTTCCCAAGCCTTTTCTAATAGGGACGTCAAAACCAGGTCTTGTTTGGGAAAGGGTTAATATCTTTGTCAATACTTGACCAATTTGAATTCGGTTTGAAGCAGAGAATGCGTAAAAATGTCAGGAATAACCTGGACGTAATAATTCCTTGAAAAATCAACTGATAAAAAAAGTTATTGAAGATAAACCAAAAGTTTGGTTTATCTTAAATAACATTTTTATCAGTTGATTTTTTTTTCAAAAATCCAACACGTTCATCTAATGCGTGATGTCTGTTCACTTCCTCTGCTTCAAACCGAATTCAAATGGGTCTCGTATTAACAAAGTTATCGAAGATTTTCTGAAATTGTAGCATAACGTGATTATCCACCGGGCTATCAAGGACAACTTACGGCAACTTGCATACAACTACTGGAGTACGTGTCAGCACCGGTTAACTGTATCGTCTTCTGCTCGAGCACACAAACCTATAACAAAATAGAGCTATGAGGCTTGGCATGTGCCTCTTCGTCATCTTCACGAGTAAAAAAACAAACAAAACAAAACAACAACAAAAACTACCTAAAGAATAAATACCCGGTCACATACAACTCCATCCACGGCCATGTCTAGAAATATTCTACAATGCTGAACTTCTATGGATAGGCCGGTTCCAGCTGTAATTAGGCCGTAAATGTTTTGTGTGACCGGGGCCCGTATTCACCAACAAATTCTAAATTTTAGAATTAGAATTTGTCTAAATTCTAAATTCTTTACTCAACCAAGAAAGTTCTAAATTCCTTATTCACCAACGCAATTTAGACAAGTCTTAATTTAGAATAGTTTGTACGCGGCGTAAGCGGCCACAATCCTGCGCTGGTTTCCGGATTTTGATAGAGCGTACGCAAATTATGCAACCAGCATCATGGTCTGTGTATTTGGAGGATCAAAACATAGTAGACACCCTTCAACTTCTATAAGGTTCCGTTGGATCAAAGCCAAAGCGAAGAGACGGCATTGATCCAAACGGAACAAACGAAAGGACAGACTGTTTGACAAACGGCAAGCACTGTATTAATTTTGACCTTTTTAATACCGTCGATAATTAATCATTTGTGCAGCGTGTCCCATCTTCAGTAATATTTATTGCAAATCAAACAATATCTCAATAGATCTAACGATTAAATATTTACCTGCATAAAATTCTGCATCCTAACTAAAGTGTACAACAACTCAGTTTTATATTTACCCCTATAATATATGGCAAATATCTGTGAATCAGAAAATGATAAATAGACTGTGCCATTAAATCCTTAAGGTTTACGAACTGAGAATGAAAACACCACTTTCTAGCCATACGAAATGCACCAAATTACACACACTTGTAAATACACTTCACAGACGTTGATTCACCAGGCCGGATTTCAAGATTATGCTTCAAGAAGAAAATAATTTACAAATATTATTTTACTCTATTTTCATATGCAAGGGAGGTAATTTGGAACATTTTTGTCAAATATTTCCACAAGTATGCATTAATTCAAAATTCTAAACCATAGAAAATGTTTATATTTGTATTTGGAATGGAAATGTAACACAGATTAGGAATTACTGGTACTTTTCAAATTTCGCCTCTGGCTCTGCATTTCATTCTCAGTTCGTAAACCTTAATTGTTATCGAGAGCACCAGTCTTATTATTCGACATAAAGTTCCCCACTTTAGGCCCCTCGATTAATGATCTAAATATAACCCCAAAGGTCAAGTTCAAAGCATTTTGTGACGTAATTCACACAATCTGTGACGTTTTGATTTCTCTGGAGATGCAATGTTTACAGAACGACAAACCGGGAGGATTCTAATTCTGTGGATTTTGGAGGGATGGAGATCATCAAGAAAGTGGTTATTCATCTTATTTCAAGAAAATGGTATGCCTTGTGATAAGTCAGGGTACCGTTGGTTTGAAATTTGTCTTTTGGCCACGATCACTCGTCTTGTTCAACTTCTTGGAGACTGTTTGAAAATGGACGACCCCCGATAAATAGGACTAAGGTCAAGAATTTAGGAAGTTGCAGTTAGAGGGAATAAGAGATCAAAGAATATCATGGTATGTGCTCATGATCGTGTTAAATTTGCTACGTTTTTTCCATTTCAAGTTAACTTTGTTCTTTGTTCAAACGGACCCTTCGAGCCTCCGATCCCAACCCACACTCGCTCATGTGCACACAAAAACACACCGGCCAAGGTTCAGAGCTAGTTGTAAAGTTAAGTTGTATTCTTTGTTGTTTGAGCTGATTTCTCTTTGATTTCTCTCTGACAATATTTGATTAACGAAATGTAGGCTAACATGTTTGTTTTGCCCATGACAAGTGAAAAATTTTGCGTCAGACAATCTGTCATGTTTACAAGAATGGCACTTTTTTACCGGCTGACCTTTTGAGCCTGTCGAGTTAGGATTTGCGCATTCAAATATCTTCAAAAAGTGCCATCTCGTCGAATTTTTGTAAAAGATTAAGTTCTAAATGGACTTTTGTTTTGTTTTTGGATTCCTTTGTCGATTTTAAGCATGTAACAAGCCTTGAAGCGGTGAACGGCGGCCATTTTTTTCACCCACGAAACGTACTTTAGCACGGCAGGTGGTAGACCTGGAAATCTAAAGAATTTTCTAAAGATTTAGATTTAGAACGCGTTGGTGAATACGTACTTTAGAATCAGACTCCCAATTTAGCAATTTCTTTAGATTTAGTCTAATTCTAAAATTTAGAATGCGTTGGTGAATACGGGCCCGGGTCTTATTAAAACTTTTATAAGGAGACGCATTGCATGCAATATTTTGATCATGTATGATAGTTTCATTCAAGTTATATATATAAAAAAATATAAAGAAGTGAGTACTAAATGCACTTTAACCCTTTCCCAAACAGCTAAATTTAGGGTGATCCACTTCAAAAACTGCTACAAATGACAAATGGATGTTATTAAAGATAGGATTTGTGTAAAATATGACATAGAAAATATTGAGACAAAAGGAGAAAATGTTGGTTATCAGCAGTTTCTTCTTTTGTTTCAATGTTTTCCCAAGCCTTTTCTGTAAGGGACGTCGAGGCGTCGTAATAATGTATCGGTCGCCACTGCTAATCAGGCAATCAGATGACCAATCGAGCGACTTGAATTTATACTAAAGGAAAAAAGAAACGCAACAAAAAATAAATTTGATCATACGTTTTGTTTTTGTCTTTCTCAAAATCACCATAATTCGAGTTATTTTTTTAATGCATAACAAAACTTCATCATGTGACTTTCTAGTGTCAAAATTTCGTCAAGGTCACAGATTGTACGTGCCATAAATATGCGTTTAATTGAGAACGATTTGGCGTCAACGTTAAATGCGTGCTTACATGCAATCCAATTTGACGTTAACGATTCCTGGCTGAACTTTGATTGCTGCACTGTCCATGAATAGCACAGACAGCTGTTCTCGATCAGAGAATTTGTTTCCGTATATAAAATAAGCGAACGTTATGGTCCTGAAGTCGTGAGATTAGACGTTGACGACCGCTTTTCGGGCGACAGTCAGTTGTTCCGTTCATTCTAAGAAGTTATCTCAAGCAATATTCTGTGAACTGATGTACTCCAAAGTCAGCAGCAATTGCGGATTGAGATGTTCCATTCGTGAACATCACAATTGCTACCGGACGACGTCTTTGAATAAGTCGCAAAATGATATGATGGATTAACGATGTGGCAACTACGCACGATATTATTGTTTTTTCCATGAACCAAAGTGTCACTTAGATTTTTGTCTCTTCTGAAAGCTACTATATGTGGGTCTTTAAAAACTTGCTTCATCCTTTCTATTTCTTATTTTGTCTTATAAAATTATTAAAGGTAAAACTGTTGTGGTATTTCCCATCTAGACTAATTACAAACATAAAATCGTTGAAATGTAGGTGAATTTTCCAGTCAGCATGGGAACTGCCAAGCTAAACTGGTTCGCTTATTTTGTCTTATAAAATCATAAAAGGTAAAATAATTATGGTAATTCTAAGCTTAACAGTCGTTGAGATATAATTGGAGTCAATGTGGGCACAGTATGAGAGACAGAGAGAAAGGTGGACGAAAGGATAAAAGAGCAATTTAGGAATGTACGGCATATAAGAATATATATATCTTTTAAAATGATGTACTCCACAGACAGGTCCAAGAATCAGCGTGAATTTAAACACTACAAAATAGTACCGCCATTTAACTGTAGTGAGAATGCCGCGCGGTTCCAAATAACGTCTTTTGACGTCCGATAATGCGCGGGAACGTTAACGTCGTGATATCGCAGATAAAGCGACGTCGACGTCATGTCCGTAGTTAGAAAAACAAAATGGCTGTATTAGTATACAAAATAATTATGTAGTGCGATTAAGTTTTTCAAACTCTTGAAAAATGCAAATTTTGCCGAAATATTGAATTGAGTGTTTTATAAAAGTGTTGCAAAAAATAGTTGTTGAGTTTCTTCTTTCCTCTAGTATATTATATCCAAAATTTATATCTTGCGGCGAGATAAGATCGCATTTAAATAATCTTTTCCTAAACGGCGAAATATTAGACTGTTCCGATCAGAAAGCTGTTGATTAAGATAAACATTTTTTGAGTATAATACTGACGCAAAAGGATAAATCGCTGGTTCCTTCTTTTCTATAAATTTTCAAAGTGTCTTCATTATCCAGCATTGTCTTTCCTTTTTCAAATGCTGTCGTTTTTAGAGAGTTAAGCCCGCAACAAGCAAATTTAGGGAGGCCTACACTGCGTTGAATGACGTGGCACAACAATTTCAGAAAAACGTCAATAATTTCGTTTATACTTGACATTTTTAAATTCGGTTTGGCCATTTGAAGCAGAGAAGGAGGAAAGACACCATGAAATAACTAAATGTGGTAGGCCTTTCTAAAAAAGCCAGCTGTAAAAAATGTTATTGGCGACCAACCAAAATTTTGGTTGGTCTCCAATAAAATTGTTATAAGCAGATTTTTTTTAAAAACATATCATTCCCATTCAGAATATCCCTGGTTTTCCCTTATTCTCTGCTTCAAATCTTTATTTACGAGATCGGTCAATTTATTAACAGAATTGTTGAAAAATATAGAAAATGTTTGTCACTTGATTCCGACTCAATAGAGTAGACCTATCTCATCTCGCTTCAATCTACACTGTTTGAACTGCGTCTACCTTTTTATGGCCGTCACATTAGCATTTCCTCCCTATGTCTTTATATTTTCCCAAGCCCTATTAGGGACGTCAAGCATTGTTTGTGAAAGTATTAAGCTAGCAACAAACAGATTAAGCGTATTACGGATTTCATTTGACCTGACACTGACCTTTACTAAAATGTGTTCATATTTCGCATATATAGAGTAACATTTTCAAAAAGACCCGTATCATAGTACACAGATATAACATGTACACAAGAAAATATTAAAGAATCGTTAATTTAAAAAAAGGCGGGTACGTAATTTCTGATAATAAAAGCTAAAGCTGCGCAATGTGAAATGAAATCTGTAATAGATTACCTCGCCTTTATAACACTGTTTGAACTGTGCACAGTCATCTACTTTGTTATTGCCTCCACACGGTTATGAGTATTTTCTCCTTTTGTCTTAATATTTTCCCAAGACTTATTAGGGACATCAGTCATTGCTTGTGAAAGTGTTTAGCTAGCAACAGATAGCAATACATTTTGTGCCGTTATGATTTGATAAACCGTCGGTGGTGTTACAAAATCTTGTAACTACGGCTTGAATCAAGCCGTAGTTACGAGATTTTATGACAACGGCCACGAAATACTATTTGTATGTCCGAAATTCCGTCACGGTTAACCGGATAAAATTGTTATTAAGCGTGGCTTACCTCGCCTCTATTACACTGTTTGAACTGAGCACAGTCATCTACTTTGTTATGGCCGTCACAGGCAAAACACAGAGGACCCCTCGTGTTTTGAGGGGGTAGATCTGAAAAATACATATATATCGTATAGTAGGTGTTATTGCAAAACCTCATAACCCCTCACAATTAAAATATGCCTCGATGCAAAGATTGCTTATTAAAATGTGTTTTTAACAATACTGTCAGTGTTTTGAAAAAAACAAACAAACAAACAAACAAAACAAAAAACCCTCTAAAGTAGAGATGAAAATGACAAATTCCATTTACACCTGAACTGCTGAATACACTGATTAGTTTATTTTTTTTGGTAGAAATTTTCAGAATTGTCATAAAAAATATGTTGTTTTTTTTTCAGATAAAAAATAAAGCTAAAATTTAAGAGGAAAAAGTATGTAAATAGTCTCTTTAAATTGTGGACTTACTATTATTTCCACATCCTGCAAAGTTACACATCGTTGTATTACACTGTGAGTATATCTGATTTCATTTAACATGTCATTGACCTGAGGCGCGTTCTTTAGAGCGAGATTTCTCGAGATATCTTGAGATTTCGGTTAAAGCGCTCTTTTGAGCAAGATTTGTAAGACGATCACTGGGATCCGCCATTGCTCTATACTTCTTTCGACCCCCCCCCCCCCCCCCTCCGGTTAATTCTGTAGAATCTATATCAAAGAGAATTGACCGAGTCCATGATTCATAAACCGCGGAGTTCCAATTGCTCCATACTTCATATAAATAGTATATCTGATTTCATTTGACATGTCATTGACCTGAGGCGCGTTCTTTAGAGCAAGATTTCTTGAGATATCTTGAGATTTCTTATGACGTTTTCGGATAAAGCGCTCTTTTGAGCAAGATTTTTAAGATGATCACTGGGATCCGCCATTGCTCTATACTTCTTTCGACCCCCCCCCGGTAAATTCTGAAGAATCTATAACAAAGAGAATTGACCGAGTCCATGATTCATAAACCGCGGAGTTCCAATTGCTCCATACTTCATATAAAAAGTATATCTGATTTCATTTGACATGTCATTGACCTGAGGCGCGTTCTTTAGAGCGAGATTTCTTGAGATATCTTGAGATTTCTTATGACGTTTTCGGATAAAGCGCTCTTTTGAGCAAGATTTTTAAGACGATCACTGGGAGCCGCCATTGCTCTATACTTCTTTCGAAACCCCCCGGTAAATTCTGTAGAATCTATATCAAAGAGAATTGACCGAGTCCATGATTCATAAACCGCGGAGTTCCGAATGCTCCATACTTCATATAAATGACGTCATGATGACGTCATTGTATGAAGTATGGATCATTCGGAACACATCCTTATAGTCTCGGTCTCAAAAACGTTGTATCAAAACATCTTCAGAAATCTTAAAAAGTCTCGCTCTAAAGAACGTACCTCTGTATACAAATCATGTTCATATTTTGTAAATAACCTAACATAGATGGGGAAAGACTTGTATCATACTAGAGTAAACATAGATAAAGGCCTAAAAGATATGAAAAAAGAATACTAAATTATTTTTAGAAAAAGACTCAGGCATGTAATCTTTAATAATTAAAGCTTAATGTGTGCTATGCCAAATGAAATCTGTTACACAAACATGGACATATTATGTCCTACTTGTCGTTTCGGTGTAGAGTGTGGACAAATCTGACGCACGTGTGACGTCATCGTTTTGATGTTTTCTTTTTGCAGTAAAGAAGTAAATTTTTTGACTTACTATTATTTCCGCACCCGGCAAAGTTGCACATTGTGGTGTTACAACAGTGAGTACACACGTGAATGTGTCCGGCTTGTCGTTTTGTTGTAGATTGATGGCAAATCTGAAAACACGAGTCACGTCATCATGATGATTGTCGTCGGTGGGGAATCAAAACCTCGTAACTCCAGCTTATTCAAGCTGTAGTTACGAGGTTTTGACTCCCCACCAGCGTTGTACACATGCGTCGTCACATATCGTTGCTTTTCAACGAAAACCATGTAACTGCAGCTTAAAACAAGCTGCAATTACGATGTTTTCATTGAAAAGTGACTGATTATATGCTTGTTGAAGATATACCGTAAAGAGCTTTTCTGTTGTAACGTCTTCCTGCTACAGAGTTGTACCCATATTTGAACGTCGAAAACAATTTTTTAATGGCAATAAATCGGAGCTTTTCAACCTGGTAAGTCTTTAAGGACCATTTCCCATGATGCATCACAACATAATTCTTTTCCTGTAATTTTCAATAGGTCGCATATTCTGTCACATTTCCATCAAATTCGTTCATATACAGGATTAGATTTGCTTATATACTCAATGGACAAAGGTATGTATCAAATATGGTCAAAATGGATACTTCAAACTCGATTAATCTATGTAGTGCGAAAAGTCGAGCTTAACCCTTTCCCAAACGACAAAATAGGATGATTCTCTTCAAAAACTACCACAAATGGTAAAATGGATTTTATTAAAGATAGGAATTTGTGTTAAATATGACACAGAAAATATTGAGTCAAAAGGAGAAACTGCTAGTTATCAGCAGTTTCTTCTTTTGTTTCAATATTTTCCCAAGCCTTTTCTACGATGTCAAAACCAGATCTTGTTTGGGAAAGGGTTGATATATGCAGTCTTAAATTCGAGCTTAAAAACTTGAGCACATACATGTTCATCTCTACATCCGAAGTCATATCTCACAGCTCCCAGAGTGTTTACGTATAACTCCATGTAGCATCGCTGTGAAAAGAAAAGAGAAGTGCTGTGAAACATTTAAGGAACCCATGCTAAGTTGTATTATATTATGTTACAATAGTTAAAGTGACGTTTTAGAATTTTTTGTCACAAATTTTACTTTTATTTTTATCTGAAAAAGCATATTTCCTTATGAAAATTCTGAAAATTTCAAGCCAAATTATTTCGCCGTTTACGAGAAATTTATATTTTTTTGTTAAAATTGAACTAATTGTTTTGGACAACAGTTTGGACAACTTAAAATGCGTGTTTCTCACTTATTGGCAACAACTTCAAAACACTAATAGTATTTATACTCATTAGAATAACCAATCTTGGCATCAAGACATACTTTAAAAAAATGAAATTGGAATGAAATATCCCTTTAAGAAAACCTAGAATGGCCCCTTTAAGCAGATGCAGTCGACAATGGCAGTGTCGAAGTCCTCGACGCAGCCGACTTTTGATTCTTTCCGATTGAAATGATTTCAATCCATTTTTGTTGCTCATGAAGGCCGTTTATAATCAAAACGAGCAATTCATTTTCTTTTCTCCGTTGAACTTGGAAATCCCGGGCAAAATAATGTTGTTCAATTTTGTTGGTTATAATAATTATTGAGATAGAAAATTGCAATAATATTTATCTTTTGCACATGGAACACTTTAATACTCAAACTTTTTAATCAAGTGACTTGAAAAAGCTGATATCATTGGATGTTATTCACCAAGAACATTACATATAGATCTATAATGATGACAAAATAGTTAAAGTGATGCAGATGCAACTTGATATCTCTTAAACCAGACTTCTCCCCCAGAACCTGTAAGCATCATCATATGGAACTCTCCAAAACAATTCCAACGGTACCAAAATTTTCCAAAATCCATTATCTTTTGGGGCGTCAAAAACATCATCATGTGGGGAGATATTAATTTAAACTCGGGTCAATGGTTTCGTGTTGTAGGACGTCAAAGGGCGTAACTATGTGGGAATAAACTCAGGCGGCAAAACGGCAAAATGATATAGGATAGTGCTAATACAAACTCACATCATAGGCTCCACATTTTGCCACTTGGTTGCAGTGGGAAGGTGATGGGGAGTTCTTACAGGACAGACATAATATCTCGTCTGAAATAAAACAACAACAGTAACACTGATAATGATAAATTGTAGTGATAGTAATAACTTTGATGATGATGATGATGATGATGATGATGATGATGATGATGATGATGGTGATGATGATGATGATGATGATGATGATGATGATGATGATGATGATGATGATGATGATGATGATGATGATGATGATGATGATGATGATGATGATGATGATGATGATGATGATGATGATGATGATGATGAGAATAACATTTCAGAGATTTCATATGTAATAGTTCAGAAGATAATCATTTTCTCATTTTTCCACCTAGATTATCATTGCCTTTCATACTATAACACACATATTTCCCACACCTCATAACAATACTTAATTTCGTAAACACGTATATCATGCTTGATATTGAACCGGCTTAAAATTTTGTTGTTTTGAAAAGGGTTAAAAACTATACCTGCAACTGCATGCTCGATACTCAACAAAAACAAGACAACTCCAACGATAGCCATTTCACCTGCAAAAATAACATTTTTTGATAAATAAGATATGTTGCTCAAAACTTCCTAGCAACCACTTGAATTCTTTGAAATGACAGAGGCTTCTAATATAAAATACCCTTGAATTGGTTTGATATTGGTGGGGTATATAGCAGACAATCGGTTCTGACCATGACAGTGTCTGTTATCTAGAACTAGTTATGCTTTCCAAAAATATGTTTTATGATTAGTTACTAATATTGATAGATAAACATGATTTTTTTCATGATTCGATCTCGTTGAATGTTTAAGTATGGACCAGTGGCCTGTATTATCAACGGATGTACGGTTATTTTTTGCACAATTCCTTTTCCATGGTTGTATAATTTTCAAAAATGCATATTTCAAATTGGCGGGTAAAAAGTTTTCAGTAGTATATATTTAGAAAATGGCTACCTTCTTTAAGGATTGGTGTGGCCAGAGATCGATCAACCGCTTCCTAGACAAGACATGTGCCGCGTTTTACTAACATAGATTTTTGCAAAATCCTTGTAACAACACATCTGATTGAAAGAGAAATAATAACAGTAATTATTAGGCCAATCAGATTTGTTGTTGTTTCAAAAATGTTCGTAAGTTTGTTAGTAAAACGGGTCCCTGGTTTTGACGTCTCTAAGACAAAAGAAGAAAAAGCTAATAGACTACATTTCTCTTTTTGTCTCAATAGTATCTGTTATATTACACACGGTTCACTTTTTTTATCAACATCCGTTTTGTTGTCTTGTCCACTACATCTTTCAAAGAAGAACAGTCCTGATATTTTGCCGTTGGGAATAGGGTTAAGTATCAAATAAGAACCAACCTTTTTTAGATTAGTTCGACTTGATTAGTATCCAAAGGAATGATGATTGATCGTTCGAAATACGAAAGATAAAATTTAATTTATTTGTTCCTTTCCTTTGGCCTAGATCTTCTTCTTTAGTTCTTTAGATAACAACCAGGAAAATCCTTGAAAGCCAAAACAAAATAGGGTCATTTGGTAATGTGCGTTTGTTTCCCTTTATCTTTTCCTTAAACAGAACGAATTTATCCATTTTACAAACATCAATATAGATGACATGGTGACTGATATCTTAGAACGCAAATTGTGTATGACTGTTATAATCAAGAAAATATTGAGACAATTTAAGGTAGAATGCCCGTAATGTGGCTATTTCAAGATTCATAAAACACCTTATTTTTATGGAGCGGCGTCGTTACGCATCCGAACTTATTCGGGCGCGGTCGTAAACATTCGGCGGTTGAAAGTTCCACCGCCGATTGTTTTCGGCATCGCCCGAAAAATTCCGACGTCGCACGAATATCATTAGGGGTAGACTACCTTAAGGAGGAAATGATGTTTACCGGATATTACTGCGTTAGAGGTTTTTCCAAAATAGAACACATTTGGGCGTCAGATTAGAAATATTTCAGGGATGAATCCTCTGATGAAAATGCATTTTTCCTTCATATCTAACGGTTTCTATGACGAAAAGCTCTCGGTTTTTAGGAACACTTATTCATACATTTCCAAGTATTGGCGTGGCTCTGTTGTGTCTTTGCATAATTTATATGTTTAGGTTACTTTTATGTACGAATAATCAATGCATTTTTTGGGCCAGACTGTACAAAGCGCCGATACAACAATTTACAATGTCATGTTTCCAGATCAGCGTTTGTCTAGGTCGACACGCAGTCTGATAAGGGTCCGTGCTGATTTTATCGTCATTTTTCTTTAAAAGCCTCGTACATGCAGCATGAAACAATATGCAGATACGAGGCAGAAAATCGACGATTTAATGGCAATGAAATTTGTGCTCAAAATAGCTTCAGTTTAACGTTATGGTTTGATAAACCGTCGGTGTTGTTATACAATCTCGTAACTACGGCTTGAATCAAGGCGTAGTTACGAGACTTTATAACAACACGTATGGAAATACTATTGTTTGTCCGAAATTACAATACAGTTAACCATATAAAATCGTTCCCTATTATAGGTGTAAAAGCCACAGGTATTAGGAAGATGGATCTTGATCTAACAGCGAGTAAACACAAGCTGATCTTGATCCATTATCGTCTTTACTCTTTCCTACACGACAAACATTTTGGGGGTAATCCTGTGAGAAAGATGCTATAGACACCAACGTTGGTGTAAAAAAAGAAAAAGACTAGTGCTTAATAAAGTGCAGAAAATATTGAGGCAAAAGGAGAAAAATGTCGATCATCAACATTTTCTTCTTTTGTCTCAATGTTTTCACAAGCCTTTGTTAATAGGGACGTCAAAACTAGGTCTTGTTTGGGGGTAAGGTTAAACTCCATAAGGACCAAATTCCATATTTGGCCACATTTTCATGAGTTGTTATAGCTCACTATAAATAACCTGTCAGAGTAGCCCTAGCCAATAGGCTAGGATGCTCTGCCATGTCAATTATCGTGAGCTTTACATAGTCCAGTTCAACAACAACAACGTTCGACATGAGTTTAAGGTCAACTATGGGGGATATTTTAATTCTAATAGCATGGAAAGTTAAGATAATCCATCCCTAATGAGATTAACGTGATATTGGAACATTTTCGTGCGACGTTAATTTCCGTAATATAACGTATCCGATCCTTATCGGGCGACGTCGAAAACATTCCACCACCGAGTGTTTACGACGTCACTCGAATAATTGAGATGTCGCGTGTATCTCATAAGGGGTTAACTACCTTAAAAACAACATTTTGTCACATTTTTATTGTACATTTATTACTTTAGGCAAGCTTGTCTGTTTCTATTTTCTACGAACATTGGTGAGCAATTTTGTTGTTAAAAACAATTTTTAAACAAGGACGAAAATATGTTTTCTTATAATGACTTAATTATCAAAAGCGAATAATGCATGCCTGGTCTAATTCTTACAAGTTAGAACTCTTTGTAGAATTAATTAACGTTTTTTAGGTCCATAAATTTCGAAGAAAAAAGTCAAGAAATTGTCTAAATACGTCGAAAATATAAACCGAGACAACAACCTCCCCCCCCCCCCCCTAAAAAAAACAAAAAAACAAAAAAAAAGGTGGCGGCTTTTCTCTATATTCGATTATGAATAAATTGGAATTAAGAATTGGGACTCCATCACGGCTTCAAAAATTATCAAGAAATATCCGCTTCAACTTTGTAGCATGCTGATGTCAATCCTTCCATTGAAGGTATCGCTGGTGTATGTATCGTTTCGTCTAATCATTAATCCATGGAAAGGGCTCTGTGCAGAATGGAGAACATAAGGATACCTAAAATGTTTTCTGTTCATAAGCATACCTATTTGCTGGTTTTGCCCTGTTTAACCTTTAAAACTTTTAATTGTCCATATCGCTGCTTTTTAACGAAAAGCTCGTAACTGCAACTTAAGACCAGCTTTTCAATAAGGCATTCGTTGAAAAGCGACGATAGGCCTGTGTAGTTATTTTCACTTTTTATTCTGGACCAGTGGCCTAAATGACATGTTTCTGTCTAGGAAGAGGTTGTATAGTGGTCCCGCGATATTCTGATTCCTGCCAAAGAATAAAAAACATATCCATATACTAATAATAGGTTATACAGATAAAAACGAAACCATATTGATGATAATCAGTATTTTGATGTTATATTGACGAGACAGTTTGTACGTTCGTCTGCATAATAACACGTTTTTATAGGTGAAATGTTTGTTTATAAACATCAGATTACCTTGGGACAGTTGTATCTTACAACGATGTGCCACGCTATGTGCACCGCAATCCGACTTTTCTCTGATAAAATTCGCTCTTTAATATGTTGATGTCGCTCATTTACAAATGAGCGGCATCAATATATCAAAGAGCGAATTTCATGAGAGAAAACTCGGAGTAAAAGAGCGACATCAACATATCAAAGAGCGAATGTCATCAGGGAAAAACTCGAATTACGTACACCGGAGCTACAGATAAGACAGAGTGACGATTTGTCAAAATGCAGTAATCCATTTATTGTTCATCAAACCCAATTTTGTGGGTACTCATTAGAATCGCTAAAAATCCAATTATGTTATTCTAACGTTAGAATATTGTTGTGCACACTTAGTCTACATGTACAATCTGCTTGATATCAAGTTACATCTAACAGGCACCAGTAAGGGGTCATATTTAATGACCCCTTCTTCTGACATATCATATTAAAAGCTTTCAATATTCTGCAAGCATATAAAACTGTAAACTAGGCCTTGACGACATCAAATTGCGGTGTAGAACCACGTTTGAACATGTCTGTAATGGAAAGCAATGAAAATAAAATATTTGATTGGTTATTGTAAAAATGACCGATTTTGGTTTTCACAGGGTCACTGAAGATGACCCCCTTACTGGTGTATGTCAGGCGTTTCTGTAAGTTAACACCGAATTTTATACAGATTGTCTACATGTAACGAGTCCAATGATTTTTCAGTCCTAATCTATAAGGTATGGTAAGGTTTTCAATGTAAATAATAGGTACCGATTTTATCAATTTAACAGTAACATTATTTTGGACAAACAATTGTATTTCGTAGGTACCCACAACAATCAAATATTGTATTTGCATTGCTTTATATTAAATATGACCCCTTACTGGTGCCTGTTAGATGTAACTTAATATCAAGCAGATTGTACATGTATAATAAGTGCAACAAAATTCTAACGTTAGAATAACGAAATTGGATTTTAGAGAAACTTTTAAGGAGCAAAGAAGGACACTTTCCAATGTAAAGGAAGGCATTAATATATTCTAAGACAACAGATATTAACTGTTTTTAATCTTGCCATCTAATAATACAAACTCAATAAGTTAATTAAGTTACAACACCAATGCAAATACAATTATACAATTAAAGTGACACTTCAGAATTATTTTTACATAAATTTTACTTTTATTCTATCTGAAAGAGCATGTTTCCTTATGAAAATTCTGAAAATTTCAAGCCATAATATTGAACTGTTTACGAGAAATATATATTTTTGTGCTAAAATTAAACAAATTGTTGTGGACAAAAGGTTAAGATTTATATAGAATTTGTCATTTCTGTCTCAACTTTGAAGCCGTATGTTTCGCTTATAAATAACAACTTCAAAAAACTGATAGCATTTCTACGCATTAGAATAAACAAACTTTGCATCAAGACATACTTTTAAAGAATGAAATAAATGTGAAATGTCACTTTAAGGTAAAGAAAAAAATGAAATACATTTGTAAAAATTCTCGGTTTGTAATAGTTATAAAAATTGTAGTACATTTTGGTCAAAGATTTTAAATGTAAATACACCAAAACCTTAACCATTGAATGAAATAACCAACAATGGTGATTTAGCTATAAAACTATCTGGCATTTTAGTCATATTAGATCAGTTAAAAAGTGGTTTCATAGTGCGAAAAAGCAACTTTGGCAGGTTTCATTTTCTTCAAGTATTAGTGTTACTTGGACGGAATTAATATATTCAATTCAATTTGATACAACTAAAGGATGGTAATTCCTCGTCATAAACACTTATTTACAACATTTTTACAAGAAAGACAAAATGTAACATATATGGGCCTATACAGGAGAGACATTCATTATGAAAAGTTGTGGAAAAAATAAAAAAGGAAAGGGGAGGGAAAGATCTATACGGAAGTTGCATGAAATTAGTGTTGGTTTATCAATAAGTTATTCTTTCTCAGTTAAAAACTGTCATTGCTGAAAAGGGCTAATTTATTCAATGTTTTCTTATCATTTTTGTTAACTAATTCAACGAATTTAAAGACACTCGGACTTCTAAAATAGTATTTATCAATACACTTCTTTCTTGAATTTATGTAAGAATCGGACAAAATAGAATAAAATGGATTTCATCTTTAAGATCGTTTAGATCGCACATATTACATTTTTTTTCATTTCGTGGAATGTTCCTATGTCTTCCAATTTTAAATATCAAGCACGTGAGAGGGAAGCCTCATTTAAGCGAAAATGTTTCTTAGTTTTGGAGTGTTCATATGCCGAAGATATTGTGAAATTTCAAAATTTGGAATTCAAAGCTTTGTATAAATCTAAAGACGTTTTTATTTCCTTATCTCTGTGCCAATCATTGATGAAAAGATCAATTAATCGATTACGTAAAAATGGAAATGATACGTTTTGATTAACTGAAAAGGCTATACTTAATGTAATAAAAAAAGATCAATTCAACATATGTCATTGGTACTAGTACTTGTATTAAGTATGCAGTTTTTGCTCAAGATAGTTATTCTACCCAAATGTCAGGTTGGTCTGGCAAAAAATGTGACATCTAAAGTGCATACAAGGTTTTTTTTTATAAGAATTGACCTTCTGACCTAGTTTTTGAGTCAAGTTAACCCAATTCCTAACTGGTGCAAGATTTAATCAAGACAATTATTCTAAAAAAAATCAGGTTGATCAGGAAAAAATGTGGCCTTTAAAGTTCATACAAAATTTATCTAAGATTTGACCTCATGACCTAGTTTTTGACTCCAGTTGACCCAAATCCAAACTGGTGCATGATTAATTCAAGACAATTATTCTAAGAAAATTTCAGGTTAATGTGGTAAAAAATGTGGCCTATAGAGTGTATACAAGGTTCTACTAAGCTCTGACCCCGTGACCTAGTTTTTGACCCCAGTTGACCAAGTTTCAAAGTCCTTCGAGATTTTATCAAGACAATCATTCTCACCAAATTTCAGGTTGAACAGGCAAAAAAATGTGGCCTCTAGAGTGTATACGATGTTTTACTAAGATTTGTCCCATGGCCTTGTTTTCCCCAAGTTGACCAAGTTTCAAACTGGTTAGAGATTTTGTCAAGACAATTATTCTGACCACATTTCAGGTTGATCGTACAAAAATGTTGCCTATTATAGAGAGCATACAAGTAAACGTTTATGCTTGGACGCAGGCACGCACGCACGACGGAAACAACGCCATGACAATAGCTCGACTGGCCTTCGGCCAATGGAGCTAAAATCATTTACTCTTCATCATACCCTATGTTGTGGATATTCAGTAAAATTGCCTTGTATTTGAAATAACAAATTTATAATACATTTACCGTTCTCATCTGTTGCTCTGGAATTATCTAGTTCATGGTGTAGTAATAACTAGTTAACGTTACAATATCAGAGCCACAGATAAGAGGGGAAATGCGTTTATTTTTTTGTTGTTGTTATTGTTATTGTTGTTGTTTCAAAATGTAATATTTCTTCTTTAGAGCGAGCTTTTTAAGATTTCTTTTAAGATGTTTTAGATAAAACGTCTTTAAAAATTAGAATCTGACCGAGGTGTTAAAAATGCTCTATACTTCATACAAATTACATCATGATGACGTCATTTGCATGAAGTATAGGACATGAACATAGCACCATGGATCGTTCGAAATAACTCGGTCAACTCTCTCTTAAATTATTTCTACAGAGTTAACCGAGGGTTCCGCACAACATATAGGGTAATGGCACCTCACTTTGAGCGTCTTAAAAAGTCTTGCTCTAAAGAAGGCTTTATCCTTAAATATCTTAAGGAATCTCAAGATATCTCAAAAAAATCTCGCTCTAAAGAACGCACTTCTAGTTTTAACGTCCCTGGTGGAAGGTGCTTTTGAACAAAACACTGTGAGGAAAGACGAAATGCCGATAACCAACATTTCCTTCATTCCCCTCATATTCTTCATTTCCTTGTCTAACATTACTTTGAAATTTTATCTAGGCCAGTATTTGATTCGTTAATTGAGACAGTTAAGGCTGGGTAAACGATACACGGTCGCACGAGGCGAACGTGCTGGTGTAGCCAATGAACTCAACGGGTCTGTAGTCGTCAATTTCTGCCATATTTGTGATAAAGTCACCGTCGAAATAAATCTGCAAGAGAAAGTCAATCTTTAGGTAGTCTATCACTAATGAGATTCGTGCGACGTCGGAATTATTCGGGCAAAGTCGAAAACATTCGGCGGTGGAACATTCCACCGCCGAATGTTTACAATCGCGCCCGAATAAGTTCAGATACATAACGACGACGTTCGAAAAATGCCGATGTTTTCTGAATCTCACAATGGCCACATCACGGGTATTCAACCTTAACTCAATTCACGCTAGCGCAGTAGCTATATAGAATCAAGCAAACACTATTAGTGAGGGCTATTTGCCATATTTTCCGTAGCAAAAATCCGACCATCTTATAACCGCTGATTATTATGCCCGGTATGGAACAAATAGTGTTAGATCAAATAAAAACAAAGGATTTGATTGGCTGACACTGTATACCGGATGGATGAGGCAGACGGAGCTGCAAGCCATCGTCCCGATAGTGCAAATCGATGTCGAGCAAAACATATTCATAAAAAATTGTCGTGGTGAAAAACGTTTTGTTACATTCATGTTCAAATTGATCAATATACTTGAATGTTAGAGTTATTACCAAAAAGTCGAAATTCTTTCACATACAATTTATCACAGTGTATGATTCCTATTTGTCTGAAAAAGAATTTTGACACCTTCTAATGTCCAACAAAATAGATATTTTGTTAGAAGCTATACATTCATTTTCAATAATGTTTTCTTCCATGAAAGACAAAATACCTTTAAAAGTATCGTCCGCAATATTTTCATATTTCTGAATTTGCATAACTCTGAATTGTTTCTTCTTGTAATGAGTTAATATATATTTATTCTAGTTTCAGAAGTTGAAAATGTTAAACAGAAAGAAAGGACAATTAGCGAACACTTAGTCAGAAAGAGTCTATGTAGTAGATTCTACGCGATATAAACAACAAATGCGGTGCGCGGCGCATTTGAAGTTTCATTTCGCGTGGAATGCAGCAGCATCGCGTAGAATCTACTGTACAGATTCTATCTAATACATACTACCTGGGAATAAAAAAAAACAGACATAAAAGGACGAGGATTGAAAGCTACAAATAAGAGGGGATAAAGGCCGTCTAACTTTCTTGATTTAAATTTTCCAAACCCTATGTTGTAGTTACTCATTCCAATCATCATGGTGAGACAACTCCCGAAAGTAGCAAAACATAGGATTTTGGAAAAATAAATGTTATTGAAAAGAGAATACCACCTTTAAGCTATTATCTGTAGATCAGAGGCGCGTGCTTTATAGCCAGGTTTTTACAGATTTTTTAAGATGTTTTAGATAAAGCGTTTTGAAGACCTACATTCTGACTGAGATGTTCCGAATGCTCCAAACTCTATTCAAATGACGTCATGATGACGTCATTTGTATAGAGTACGGAGAATTCGGAATACCGCGGTTAATGAATTATACAATATCAACCAATAGAGGTCCCTACAGTCTATCACCATCTATCTGGTTTGGGCATTCTGGGCTGACTACTTTCAAGATGTCAGCGCACTAAAAATGCATACACGTGGTGCATACTGTCAAACGGAACATTTGCTTCATACGCTTGCATCAAGTAAAATGAATAATCTGATTTGAATTAATTCTTTCATTTGATAAAATTGAGACGAAACAATAACTTTATTTTGTAGTGAATGTGGTTTTTATTGCAAGTTTCTGCTTGCTACTTTTTTGCGACTGGATTCCGGAGTTATGCGCACTGCGTAGTAATTATGCTAAAATAGAATAAAGTGATGCGCTTAATCAGTCAGTCCATTTTTAAATGTTAAACCGGATGCAAAAAATAGACTGGTGGGAAGTTAATGATGACTTTTTCACTCGGAACAACTTGGTCAATTCTCTCTCATATTGTTTCAACAGAGTTGACCGAGGGGTTCCACAAGAATTATAGGGTAAGGGCGCCTCCCATTGAGCGTCTTAAAAATCCTGTTCTAAAGAACGCTTTTTCTAAATTATCCCCACAAATCTCAAGAAAAGCATTATAAGAAATCTCGCTCCAAAGAATGCGCATCTGCTCTTTAAAATTCTACTTACGTCAAAACCAAAGGGACCATGATCAATTCTAACATCAACGACTCCTACTTCACCGTTGTTGATGAGATCAAACGGGCCTTCGATGACTCCGGTATAGTTTGAGGATCTTTTTATGTACATGTCTCCGCCATTGAATGTAAGCTTGCACGTAAATATATAATCAATCCGGTCCTCGAAGAAAAATTCGATCCTGTAGATAAAGAAATAGAATAAAAAAAAATCAACGCGGACAAATCAATTTGTCCCGTTGATTTTTTGTTATTTGTTTATTGTCTACATGCATTAATGTCGGGCTTACTCACGGTACGGAATCTCCAGTGCTAGAGTCAGGGGCTCTGCTATTAAAATAATCTGGGTAGCTGCCAGCCATGTGAGGCTCTGTCTCTGGGAGCACGATTTTTGGACAAAAACAGGTGAGTGTTCGACTTTGTTGTTCAATTACTAGAAATTTCTTTTAGTTCTTAGAAACAAAAGAATAGGAATGTCATGCTCCCCTAAGACCTTTTGTCAGTTCTAATTCTGTGGGATTCAAAGTCGGCAGGGTTATTACTGGATCATCAGTCTCCGGAGTTTCTATACCGTATTACTGTCGAGAACATGGTCCCGGTTTCTCGAAAATTTAAGTACATACTCATGAGAACATGCTCAACTTCAAAGGAATGCTCTCCAAACGTTGAAGGATATTCGATTGAAGTTCACGTGAATTTCGTGCGATTTGAGCACGGTGCTCAGATTTGAGCATGATAACGTACTTAAGTTTTTTCGAGAAACCGGGACCAGTTCGAAAGAAAATTGGAAATCAATCATTCACAATCTTGGGGATATGAAATCGTTTGCAAATATTGAAATACGAAATAGGTTTTTGTAATTGTCAAAGCATACAAGTATGTATTGATTTCACATAGTACCAAAGCACGTTGGTTAATCACGTGACTCTTGAATTGAAGATTTTCAGATTTCAGAAAATCATCAATTTAGTTTTTTTGATAAATGAGTAATTTGAATTCGATTTGAAGCAGAGAATGTGGGGAGATACCAGGAATAAGCTTGACGTGGTGTTTTTGTTTTAAAAATCAACTTATAAAAAGTTATGGAAGATCAACCCGAATTTTGGTTGATTTCACATAACTTTTTATCGGCGGAATCTGTTTTAAAAGTCACTACGTCCATCTAATGCATGACGTCTAGATTCATCTTCTCTGCTTCAAACCGAATTCAAATCGGTGGAGTAACAAAAAAAGTTAATAATGTGTTTTTTTTCTGAAATTGTTGTATTACGTGATTATCCACCGTGCATAGATCGGAATAAAATAACGATAACTCGGAATCATAAATTCCTAGAGATGAAAATTAGTCCAGTCACGATGCAATATACATGTTTACACTTTTTACCTAACTAAACGATGGAAAAAACGTCCATAATCTCAATTTAATTTCACACACGTTGATTTTATTCTTGCCAGGTTTTACATGTCATTTCCATCCGAACGTGGCAAATCGCCGCGATCACCGCGATTTTCCACCCATCGCCGCGATTCGCGGTGATGCGTGAAAATTTCTGGTACAAAAACGCGGTGGTCGTGATGGTAAATCACCTTGATTGTCCACCCGAATTTTTTTTGTCCGCGGTGGGCGAGTTTCTTAAGGCAAAAATATGGATTTGAAATTACACAAACGAGCTTACATATTTGAACAACATAGCTACAACGCACAGTTATATTATACAGTCGACACTCGTTGTGTCGAAGTCAGAGGGGCCGTCAAAATACCTCGACATATCCAGAGTTCGACTCATCCGATTTTGTTCGGATTCGAGAAAGTTAAGATTTGACCGTTTTTGAAACTTATCAAGTACGGTTACTATTGAAATATAGTAGGAAAAGGAAAGAAATTGCTCGTGTCGAGCAATTTCTATCCTTTTCTAACTATGTTTCAATGGCTAAATTCAGTTCGAAATTAGGCCTATTTTGTTTTTAAAAAAGTCAATTGATGAGGACGGGACTAGATTTGAACTTCGACTTAAGCGAAAATTCGACTTATCCGATGTCGACATAACGAGTGTCGACTGTATCTAGAAATTTCACAAAAGAGCTAATTTGTTTACCAGTCTGAATCCTGTGATGCTCTAGTCAGGTAAACTTCGAAGATGGTCGGTAACTGTCGTCCGTCCCATCCATAACAAAGCACCCCTGGTAGTATAGCCGATTCAATCATATTATAGCCATATTTGTTGACCTGAAGGAAACAAGAATAAAACACTCTAGTATATCTTAAAGTGACATTTCACAATAATCTTTGCAAAAATTTCACTTTTATTTTATCTGAAAGAGCATGTTTTCTTATGAAAATTCTGAAAATTTCAAGCCAAACTATTGAACCGTTTACGAGAAATATATATTTTTGTGCGAAAATTAAACAAATTGTTGTGGACAACAGTTCAGCTTTATATAGAATTTGTCATTTCTGTCTCAACTTTAAAGGCGTATATTTCGCTTAAAAATAACAACTTCAAAAAACTGATAGCGTTTCTACGCATTAGAATAAACAGTCTTTGCATCAAGACATACTTTTAAAAAGTGAAATAAATATGAAATGTCACTTTAAGGTAGAATAATTCTAATGCATATTTACTATTGTCGTACATTTTCGACAAATGTCGACAGTTTCCGTATCTATTTTTAGCAACAATATTGCTAAATATTACTTCCCTTTGTAAAATAAAATTCCCCGAATACACCCCGAATATCTTTTTCTGGTATTATTCTCCGTCTAACATCAATTTTTCAGAGACATTTTTCGTGTAATTTTATGTAATTTTGATTGATATCATCAGTTTGTGTGTGATGAGAAACTGATACTTAATGAACTTCCCTATAAAGGAAACAAATTGTAGTCCTTATAATAATCGTTTCTTCCCTTGTTACTGTCTGGCTCAATGTAGCGAGAAACCCTACAGTGGAAGACACATACATGTATTCTTATAAAATCTATGATGTGGTGATCAAACGCCTATCGTTGGAGAACGACGCGTGGATGAGATCATCATTGATCAGACATTCGCACTCGATTTTCATCACTTCTTCGCCGGCGATCCTTATTTGAATGTGCAAACTCGTTGTCAGTTAATTGTAACGTGGTTTGATACGTAATTTGATCCTCTTTTAGATTCTTTTTTTCCATTTAAGTCCTTATATCCAATATGCAATCCAGAAGAAGTGGTTTAAGGAAGCTGTAATAGACTAGTACAATTTTGTCTTTAGTGTTTTTCGGAGTTTGTTAAAGCGCAACTTCGTGCGCATTGAAGCTCTTCACAAAGAAGGTAATGGTCAATTTTCGGATGATTTGCCGACAACTTGCGGAACACAAAGCCTATGTTATGAACACTAAAAATAATTGTTATTGCCCTTTAAACATTTCCTTCACGACGTTTTCGGGAGTTGTTAGTCCGCAACTTTGTGCGAATTGAAGCGCTTCACAAAAGTATTTGTCAAAACTAGTCATATTGTCGGATGGTTTACTGAACAAGAATAAAAACACTCTAGTATATATACTAAATTTAAGGTAGTCTACCTCTAATAAGATTCGTGCAACGTCGGAATTATTCGGCCACGTTGAAAACATTCGGCGGTGGAACTTTCCACCGCCGAATGTTTACGACCGCGCCCGAATAGGTTCGGATACGTAACGACACCGATCGAAAAAGTCGGTATTTTTTATGAATTTCAAAAAGGAAACATTACTGGTATTCTACCTTAATGGTGGTCCAATTAGAAAACAAATGTAGGCAACAAAATGAACGATAAGAAAGATGAGATTTGTGTAAAATAGCAAATAAAATATTGAGATTAAAGGAAAAAAAAAACATAAATAAACTAAGCTTATTCTATAAAGAGACGTCAAAGCCCGGTTTTCTTTGAGAAAGTGTGCTATAATTAAATAATTATTACTGTTATTAAACAGTAGTGTACGCTGACGAATAAGTGTAATGTGAGTTTTAAAAACAGTGCCAAAAAACCAACAACGCTCCCTACGGACACCTTGGGATTAACAGATCTTCTAATAAACCTGTCAGCCTATCCTAATCTATTTTTGTAAGTTCGAGGACGGCCACGAACAAAATTTACATATGATCTGAACAGAATCGCTACAAACTGCCAACTCTCTACTGGCTGAATGCAGAAATGAATGGAGAGCCATGGTCGTCGATCCGACGTCTGCAAAAACAGACCAGACACCTAGAGAAGAAGAAGATATTGCGTTGCATTTTCTAAGTTTGTGTGTGTTTACAAAGGGTGTATTGGACTATGCAAAGAACAGAATTTAACCCTTTCCCAAACAAGAGCTGGATTTGACGTCTCTGATATAAATGGATTGGGACAACATTGAGACAAAAGAGGAAGTTTATTATTTTGCCTTAATGTTTTTTTTACTATATTTTACACAAATCAAGTCTTTTTTACATCTATTTTGATTGCTAAATTAGCTTTTGAACTGGATTACCCTAATATTTTGCCGTTTGGGAAAGGGTTAATTCATCTATCGAATAATTTGTGCAAAACAAAGCCCACTTACCTCGTGAAACAAAGCTTCCAGTCTCACGAATTGAATGAGCCCTGTACCATTTGTATTTGTTGTAGCGGCCGTATCACACTGTCCGGTTATGTGGTCAATGCGCGCTTTCTTGGAATTCGAATTAATCAACTTCAGGGCACAAGTAATTGTGTTGTCATTAGTTTTCGTGTCTTTTTGACGAAAGTAATAGAGTCTCTTTTCATTTTCACAAATACAGGACCCCAACATCAAAAACAGTACAGTGATTGCGAAGTGTGCGTGTGCCATAGTTACTCGACGTCGTGTGGAATCTTAAGATGGTCAAAATATTCTGTGCATCTAATTTAACCCGATAATGTCATCTGTGAAAAGCAATGCATTTTGTGCTAGAACAGACTGGGTTTACCATTATGTTTTAATAAACCGTCGGTGTTGGTATAAAATCTCGTAACTACAGCTTCAATTAAGTGTAGTTTCGGGGTTTTAGAATTACACCGGCAAAATACTATTTTTTATCCAGAAATACATAGGTGTTTACTTGATAAAACTGAACCCTATTTGGTAAGTCGGTAGTTCGTACTTATCTTATTCTGACAAAAACAAAATTTCGATAAATTAATTCCTGGGTCTTATAGTACTTAACAAACGTCTTCTTTCAAGCAACACTTACTGATCAACGACTACATGGCTAGAAAAGACTTCAATTAGCATAGGCCTACCTGTAATTTATGCACTCTGAGACGTGGCTTAACCCATTACGACGCAGTGACGCTTTTTGACTTCCAACAAGGTAATGGCTTTGGAAAACATTGTGGAAAATGAAGAAATTGCTTGTGACAAGCAATTTCATCATTTCCCAAAAAGTGCCACAAGCAATTTCTTCACTTTCCACAATGTTTTCTACCCAAAAAGATCATTTTTTATTTTATTCACTTCAAATTGCAACATATTTGAATTTGGAACAGTCTAAATTTTTTTGTTTGATAATGGGATAATTCCATGTCTTAAAGAAAGGAAGCAATTTGGTATACATATGCCTAGACTGTTATCTCTTTCGTTGAAAATTTATTCACGAACAAACATAAATAATTATTCTTAAAAGGAATTGATATTTGCTTTGTGACTTCTAAGCAGAATATAGGCCTATTTACAGACGTATAAGTGAAATATATTTAGTGATATTTCTTAGTGACCAGGGTTCATTGGAATATATTATAAAAATTGAACAATTTCCTAGACAAACCTTGGATTTGACCATGACAACCTGCGATGATATTAAAAGGGGATAATGCTGAATACCAACACTACCATATTTTTCACTTCTTTAGCAGTATTTTTATCATTAGATTTGAAAACAAACGCACTAAACCCAGGAAATTTCTCACTTAAAACAAGCTGCAGTTACGAGGTTTTGGTTGAAAAGGGACCATTTTTATATGCCGACCAAACAATTAAAAATCAAAGAAGAACACATTGTTTTTATCTTTTAAATTACCACACTAAACTAATAACAGAGAATTATACATACCAAGTGTAATGAGAAACCTCTAAACCCTTTTCCAAAAACGACAAAATGTTATGGTGGTCCAATTTTAAAGCTGCTGCAGACGACTGTTTCGAAGGAATGAAATTTTACATTTTTTTGTCTTTGTTTTGTAGAAAACAGTGTGGAAAATGAAGAAATTGTTTGTCACAAGCATTTCTAAAAAAATCCATGCTGTTTTCCAAAGCCTTCATCTTGCGGAGCGCCAAAAGGCGTCGCTGTGAAGGAATGGGTTTAAAATTTTGCAAGAAATTTAGACAGAAATGTCTTCTGGAGACGCGGAAAACTGGGAAATACCGATGCATACAAGTGATCTTTCTGCAGCAACCTTTGAATGTTTGCAGTTTTGTCAAGAAATTGAGTTGACGTTTGTTATCAAACAGAATCGGATAGTTCGTGGATACCTTTGTAGGTAATTAAATACGTGGAATGACGTATTTAAATGAAAAAGTAAGAAATATACATCTTTGTTTACAAAAGTAAAGGAAAGAATATAATAATTACCACGTAGGGGGAGACTGCGGTAATGTGGAACACTTTTCAGTTAAATTTGTATAGCTCAATATTCCTAATCCCTTTAACCCTTTCCCAAACAAGACCTGGTTTTGACGTCCCTAATAGAAAAGGGTTTGGGAAAATATTGAAACAAAAGAAGAAACTGCTGATAACCAGCAGTTTCTCCTTTTGTCTCAATATTTTCTGTGCCATATTTTACACAAATCCCATCTTTAATAGCATCCATTTTGTCATTTGTGGCAGATTTTGAAGAGGATCACCCTAAAATTTTGCCGTTTGGGAAAGGGTTAAATAATTTTTTTGTAAAATACGAAAGAGCATTTTATGCGCTACATTTGTATCGGGTTTTCTACCACAATACGACACATGATAGCCATTTTATGGCATTTTGAAATTACCCCATGCAGTGTTCCGACTTGCCCCGTGGTTGGGGCAAATCGGAACAAAGGCCGGGGTAAAATGGAACACTTATTTTCAATGTAACGTAAAGCTACATTTGAAAAGACATTTCCTTTCTTTTAAAGATGGTATAATTTCCTTAATTCTGCTCTTAGTGGCGTCGCTGGACTCAAGTAAGCGTGCCCATGGACAAGGCATGGCAGAAAACCAACCTACCACTGATAGAATCCACGAAAAGTATCTACTGGCAAAAATCACATCGCCTTTCTGCCATATTTAAGATTTTTTGAGTGCGAATGTATCGAAATAGTGGTGAGAAGTGTGGGTGATGGTTGTGGACACGTCAGTATAACATGCCAGATGTGCTGACTACATTGATATGACCTTAAAGCCTGTTAAAGCCCTGTTTAACGCAAAACATGCAAAGAATGGTTCATAGACGACATAGATTGTGTTTTATGGCTACGTGGTTCATATTAACATAATTTCAAACTTAACATAACTGATATCTTGTACAGAGTGTCCCTAAAACGGGACCCTAATTCAAAATCAAATATTTTAAAGCGAAAGCAAAGAATCTAATTTTTGAATTTGCAGTATTAAAGATACATTATTTTTGCATTTGTGTTCCTAATTTCACTTAAACATATCCATCGGTTCAAATGTTATAAGCAAATCAATAATGACACTAAAAAACCGATCTGACATGGTATTTATTTTTGCGTCTTGTTTGTTCCTGAAAGCACCCTAACGGTCAGCTGTAGAATTCTGTACCGTTGAACATGTGGACTATGATTTCATTCTTTTTGGTGAAATTTGTTTTATTTGCCATATATGAACATGTTTTGCATATATGTCAGTGTCAGGTCAAATGAAACCAGTAATACTTTTCAATTGAGTGGTGACCGGCATGTTGGTTACAAATTAAATAAGTGCCTATGATTATTATTCATGAGTCTGTGATGCACTTGGATATTTTGTTTGTATTCATTTTAGTTACATCACAGCTCTTCTTTAACAGTTTATTTATTAGCAAAAAAGATGAAAGGAAAATGCACTGTTGTGAATACAATGTTTCAAAATCACTTTTGTATTGTATTGAAATATATTTACCAATTGTGAAGCGTCAACTTATTAAATAAATGTAGGCGCGCGCTGCAAAACGAAAAGATCGATATCGTGTTAAAATGATAATCCGGGTATATTCATTTGAATGCCAATATTTTCAAAACTGATTATTATTTTTCAAACAAGTTTTAACTGCTAATAGAAAACTGTCGTTGCTATTGCATATGTAAATTTGGTGGAGATATATTACTTGATACATGAGGAATGCACTTTCAAAAATGGGTTTCGTTTTTTTGAGACACCCTGTAGTAAAATTTAAATTGGCATCGTTTGCTATCAATTGTACAGCAATTTTAAGTGTTCCATTTGCCCCGTGTTTAATGTTCCATTTTGCCCCACCATAGGGTGACCTTTGACCTTTAACCAGCGCGTTTCTGGTGACGATAAATTAAACATTACTCATTAAATTACGCTTCGTACGATCTTTGTTCTACAAGTAGGAATAGAAAAATATCCACTGACTTCATGAGTTAAGTGCGTAGAAGAAAATATGTGGAAAGTGCTTCAGATACTGAAAACGTATTTCTGCTGAAGTGACCTTATTTATTTCATGAGATTGTTGAAATTTTGGGTTAACCTCGGTATTGGTGTAACAATTCCAATTCTTTTTTGCTTTGTGTGATTATTGTAAGTATATTGAAGAAATTGCCATTGTTTCGACTTACCCCGTGTTGCAAAATACCCCAGTCTCCCCTAATTACCGCCCATGAAATATAAACCCCAAGCCGTTTAAAAAGTAAAGTAAAGTAAATGTGGGTTATAGTCTCATTTTTACGAACTAGTTCATAATTATTCAAGCGACTTTCCACTTTTCCCCATGATCATTTAGTAATTCATCGGCTGTTTACAGTCGGCGCATCTGGCAGCCACATCACTTTGGATTTCAACTCTCTTGTTTACCCATTAATGAGTCGTTTTCAAAATTCGCAGGTTTTCTTGTCCACGTGTGATAAATTGTACATTTAAGTAATCAAATAAACATTATTGTTAAAAATGAGTCGATACCAATGCAATTGTGTTGATTCAGCATAAAAATTAGCATGTTACATGCTTTAGTGAGATATTTTACATGTTTTATGGCCTGAAATGTGTAAATTTGCTCTGTCCCACTTCTACCCTTATTGGTTTTTACCAGCAAAGATAACTACTTTTAACCGTAATTGAAAAAAACTTTTTTGGGTTAGTTTGCATGACAATATGTAAAATTACACTTTAAATATACCAGGTACCCAAATGATATTATGTAAATGGTTTAAAAATCATCATATATCCTCGTCCCACAGATTTTTGTCTTTGGTTTTCCAGTGTCTAAAAGGTCAAAGAAATGCAATCTGAATTAGACATAGACACAAATCATCTACCTCCTTTTGAAAAGCTACCGTAGGTTCATACATTACAATTGAAAGAGGAATAATTTATTTTGTGTCTTGTTAATAAATTGAAAAAGAAGGCGATTAACTTTTGCAGTACTTTTTTCTTTGTCTTTGGGATGACACACTTTATCATACTTTGCAAGGCACCTTTTTATTAGATATTTGTCCGGTATATCTGACTTTGAGAACAGAAAATGCTTTCAATAGTAGATTTACCAAATACCTTATTTACACGTATATTTTTGCAAATTAGTGTGAAATTGTCCTTGGTGTTCCAGTCCTTGGTGTTCCGGTCTAAGCACTGGAATGCCAAAGACAAAAATAAAATGGCACTGGGATATGTCATATTGCATGGATCAGATAGATATTATCAAAATAAGGTAACCTGCCAAATTTCAGCTTTGTTCATGTAATAATTCTAGAGAAAATGCCAAATTTAGGTTTCGCTCGATGTTGTAAGTGGAGTTCCATGTTAAGGGTTGAAAATGACTTTTGGGAATGTCTGAATGAATGGAGCAGATAGATATCATTGAACAAACGTTATTTACCAAATGTGAGCTTTCTTTGTCCATTTTTTTTTAAAGAAATGCCAATTCAAAGTTTTGAACTGACATACAGGCTGACAGACAGTAAATGCTAGAACAATATTGCCCTAAATAGTTTGTATTGGTGCATTAAAATTTTATGTTAATACACATTAACTATCTTTCTTTGTATTTCTATATCTTTGGACTCATGCTGTGTTACTAAATTCATGTCTTAAAGGGGTTAGATTTTTCTATCAACTGAATGTTAAGCTTGGACTTTTCATTGGCATTTTAATTTGGCAAGAGTTCTGATGTACGTTCTTGGAAGCGGAATCAAATGGGACAAATATTAGCTGCCAGTTTCAACCTAAATGTAGGCAAGATAAACAAGGGCAAGGTTAAAAAAAAATGTGACCATTCACTTTTTACATGCCACGGCTTTTACAGAGAAACATATTCAACCCAATCAAATCTAAAAAGATGTGTTATTGTGTCTTTATACTGGGTACCAAGTTTAAAGAAAATCGCTTCACAAATAAAAAAGATATGTCATTAAAACATGTCAAAAATGTCAGGAGTGAAACGTTTTTGTGTGACACTTAACACTTTTACCAATTTTCTAAGCTATGGTAAATAAAAGACATTGACAGGATACTACAATAAGCACTTGTAGTTCATAAAACAACATGTGCATCATCATCTTAAAATTACTTTTTCATCTTATCTTCATTGGATTAGGATGTGGAGTCTGTTTTATACAATACCCCTCTGAATTTTATGTCAGGAGTGAAACATTTTTATTTTTCAAAATGTGTTCTCATTTTTGTCTATTCAGCAAGAAATCTACCACTCAAATTTTTTCAGGAGGCCATCAACCTTGTGGGCATTCTGCACTCTAATTTTTAGTGATTCGTGGGTTACAATTTCTCATATTGTGCAATATATATGCTGTCAGGAGTGAAACGCTATTTTGTTGTCATTTTGCAAGATTTTGCACACACTTTTAGCTAAAAAGTAGTGAACATGAATTTAAAATATAATTTTTGCACTGCTTAACCATTTAGAATAGTTTTTAGCCACCCTAATTAAGAAATCTGGATGATATTCTGTAAAATTAGCTGTTATTCGTAACATTTAAATGTCACACTTTGGTCACATTTTTCTAAACCTGCCCACAAGTTAAAGCAAATAAAAAAGATGAATTTCTTTGGGGTTATGTTGATGTCTTTGGTGTTCCGCTAATGTCTTTGGTGTTCCAGTAATGTTAAATTCATTTTCCAAGAAAACTGATCAAGCAAATGCATCGAAAGTACTAGTTATCTAAAGCAAATTGGACATTTTAATTTTGACGATTGAAACTTTTCTGGACATTTAGACTCAAATAAGAAATTTTGAAACTAAAATGTTTGTTTTTTCCTAATTTTAGCAGCCAGAGATACTTTAATGTAAATTATTATGTAATTATGCATCCAAAATGATTCTTTTCTATTATATTTATTAGCTATTGACCTTTTAAGCTGTAATTTGGTGAAAAAATGTGACCTATTTTTAATTCATATTATTTTCATACCTTTATCTAACCTGAACACCAAAGACATTTTTGTCCGGAACACATTGTTAATAACCGATTTAGAAGCTACACACCCACAATACAGAGTGGAAAATGATTTGAAACATGTTATTAAGAACCTACCAACAAATTAAGAACACAAACATTAAAATATTTGACAAATATTTTTCATGATTTACTGGTCTAAAAAACCTGCGAATTTTGAAATTGACTTTTATACACCTGGGTGAAGAAGAGCAACGTGGGGTAACTTTTTCGAAAAAAATTCCCCGTGTCAACGGCGGCATTTGAAACCAGGACCTTTCGATTCCAAAATCCACGTCTTACCACCAGACCATGGCGCCCCGGGTACGACTTCCGTACATGTATATTTTCTCTCCATCGACATAAGCACTATTCACGTTTACAGATCAAAGACAATAACTTTCGTGTGTCCACTTTTAGTAATTCCTAGGAAAGAGTACATGAATAACTGTTTTTAGAAAGAGAGTTCACTAGGTCTCGGTGTTGTTGTTCCCGTATTTTGGGCCAGAATAATGATTTTAACATATAATAGTAGACTTTGTTTAAAATGATAGGCGCGGCAGAGGACTGAATGAAACTAACGGAAAGGACATTTGAAAATCAGCGCATTTTTAACTTTAATGGAGAAGAAGAATATCGCTTCTTTCAACGAAAACATCGTAACTGCAGCTTAAAACAAGCTGCACTTACGAGGTTTTCGTTTAAAACGAATGCTATGCTAATTTTATTCAGTTGTGTCCTTTCAAATGCTCTTCAAAACTTTCTAATTCAAACGTCAAAAATGGACATTGCTTAAAAATCTTTCCAATGTTCAATTTTAAAAATAATTACACAAATTAGAATTACAGTAGACTTTAATAGTGTGGGGAGCAACAAAACACCCTGATTCATGCCTCGGAATCCTGCAGCCTCGAATTGTAGTCCCTGTTTTATCTGAAAATGAAGTACAGTAGACTTGACAGTGTAAGGCGTAACAAAACACCCTGATTCATGCCTTGGAATCCTACAGCCTCGAATTGTAGTCCCTGTTTTATCTGAAAATGAAGTACAGTAAACTTTAAAAGTGAAGGGAGTAACAAAACACCCTGACTCATGCCTTTGATCCCTGTAGCCTCTAATGGAAGTCCCTATTTTATCTGAAAATGAAATACAGAAGACTTTATTTAACCCTTTCCCAAACGACAAAATTGTAGGGTGATCCACTTCAAAAACTGCCACAAAAGACAAAATTGATATTACTAAAGATATGATTTGTGTAAACTATGGCAAAGAAATTATTGAGACAAAAGGAGAAACTGCTGGTTATCAGCAGTTTCTTCTTTTGTTTCAATGTTTTCCCAAGCCTTTCCTAATAGGGACGTCAAAACCAGGTCTTGTTTGGGAAAGTGTTTATAGTGTGGCAGTAACAAAACACCCTGACTCATGCCTTGGAATCCTGCAGCCTCGAATTGTAGTCCCTGTTTTATCTGAAAATGAAGTACAGTAGACTTTAATAGTGTGGCGAGTCACAAAACACCCTGACTCGTGCTTTGAAACCATGTAACCCCGAATGGAAGTCCCTGTTTTATCTGAAAATCAAGTACCTGTAGGAGGCTTTAATAGTGTGGGGAGTCACAAAACACCCTGACTAATGCCTTGGAATCTTGCAGCCTCGAATGGTAGTCTCTGTTTTATCTGTAAATGAAGTACTGAATACTTTAATAGTGTGGGGAGTCACAAAACACCCTGACTCATGCCTTGGAATCCTGCACCCTCGAATTGTAGTCCCTGTTTTATCTGAAAATGAAGTACAGTAGACTTAACAGAGTGTGGCAGCAACAAAACACCCTGATTCATGCATTGGAATCCTGCAGCCTCGAATTGTAGTCCCTGTTTTATCTGAAAATGAAGTACAGTAGACTATAATAGTGTGGGGAGTAACAAAACACCCTGACTCATGATTTGGAATCATGCAGCCTCGAATTGTAGTTCCTGTTTTATCTGAAAATGAAGTACAGTAGACTATAATAGTGTGGGGAGTCACAAAACACCCTGATTCATGCCTTGGAATCATGCAGCCTCGAGTTGTAGTTCATGTTTTATCTGAAATGAAGTACAGTGAACTTTATTAGTGTAAGAGCAACAAAACACCCAGACTCATGCTTTGGAACTATGCACCCTCGAATTGTAGTTCCTGTTTTATCTGAAAATGAAGTACAGTACACTTTAATAGTGTGGGGAGTCACAAAACACCTTGATTCATGCTTTGGAATCATGCAGCCTCGAGTTGTAGTTTTTGTTTTATCTGAAAATGAAGTACAGTAGACTTTAACAGTGTGGGGAGTAACAAAACACCCTGATTCATGCTTTGGATCTCTGCAGCCTCGAATTGTAGTCACGGTTAGCTGGATAAAATCATTCCCTATCACAATGAAATTTACAGAAAAATCACTGCACCCTTGAATGAATGACATTAATCTAAAAAAATTAAAGTATTATCGAAGGAAAATGATATTACATTTTAAGCAAAGTGAAGTGTAATATATTTTGGACATATTTTGGACTTCGGAAAGGAAAAATTATTTGTTATTGCCGTTTTGATGTGATATAAAGTGACGTAATCTAGCAGATGATGACGCAATACCCTCTCAGCCAACTACAGAGGTGAATGTAATGAATGAACCGTGTGCAAGAGAGTGGATCGATTGGTGAAGATTTAGACGCCCCCTTGTGGTAGATAATGTACAAGAACGAACCTGAAGTTATTGTGAAGCAGCTTCCTCCACAAGAAATAATCTCCACCGGTTGTCCAGGGCTATGCCTAATACATTTGAGAGAAGAGACTGAAAAAAGAAAGAAATGAACCAGGATCTGGGAAAAGGTCCCTTATAGCATTTGAGACAGCCATGTTTCGAGATAAGTCAGTGCCTAGATGCAGTAGCAAGCATCCATGTTACTCTCATATGGTTGCTACAGACCATGAGGAATCTATTTGAGAACAACATGGTTCCTGGTCAGACTGTGTGTATACTCAGACTGACCTGGAACCGTTTTGTTCTCAAATGTTATAAGGGACGCCTTTCCAGATTTTGGCTAAAATGTATGACATAATACCGTGAAATACATATATGGAGAAAGAAAGAATCCCATCGGTTTTTATCATAAGATTCTATGTAATATGTGGATATTTGTTGACGACGTGACTCTGCCAATTATTTTGTTTGCACAAAAAAGACATCGGAGCTTTTAACACTTCCAAGTAAATCGCCTTCACCGTCGAAGAGTCACATTTCGATGCTTTTCAACACAAATCTCGTAAATACAGCTTCAAACAAGCTGCAGGACTTGACGATGCCCTTGCTGAAAAGCGACGATATATTAGAATTAAGAGAAAAACAAAAAACTTCTTACCTTGTGCAAAAGTTGCTAGAAAGAGCACGGAAATCAAGACAGCTTGAAGACAAACCATTGTTTGTCTTATGTAAGTTGTTACTCCTATAGAAGTAAATCAAAAGATATGAGCCGGGATCTGGAAAAACGTCCCTTATAGCATTTTCAAAAATTGAGTTTCAAGATCAGCCTGTTCTCAAATGCAGTCCAATATGCATCCATGCTGCTCTCTTTAAGTTACTACAGGTCACAAAGAAGCTACTAGAGTACAACATGGATCCTGATCAGACTGTGCGTATGCACAGGCTGATCTGGATCTATGTTGGGCTCAAAAGCCTTAAAAGACGTTTTTTCCAGATCCTGGCTCATATGTTTTATGACAACATGACGAAACTATTTAACCATTTCCCAAACAAGACCTGGTTTTGACGTCCCTAATAGAAAAGGCTTGGGAAAACATTGAAACAAAAGAAGAAACTGCTGATAACCAGCAGTTTCTCCTTTTGTCTCAATATTTTCTATGCCATATTTTACACAAATCATATCTTTTGTAACATCCATTTTGTCATTTGTAGCAGTTTTCGAAGTGGATCACCCAAAAATTTTGCCGTTTGGGAAAGGGTTAAGTCGAGGTCCGGGAAAAAGGGTCTCAAACGGCATTTTTGACAACCAGGGACAGTATTCACAAACATTAACCCTTTCACTGCCAAATATTTTTTTCGGACGTTTTTCTCACTGCTGAATTAATTCGAAGAAATTTCCAAGAATCGATACCCTGTTCACAAAAACATTCATAACTTTTGACTCATATGATGGATTCCTTTCAAATTTTCAGCACATACAGACAAATTAAGCACATACATGTGACTAAAATTTAAAGGTAATTTATGAAATGACAATATTTTTTTCTTTTTTATGTTGTTGGTACTCATATATTTCGTCCCCATAAATTTGTCGACAAAAGTCGCCTATGGCAGGGACCCCCCTATAGTCGACAAAAGTCGCCTATGGTAGTGAAAGGGTTAAAATTACAATCTATCTGATTGGATGCGACGTATGTCTGATTGTTGTTTGATTTTAAAGGTAGTCTACGATTTAGAGTGGTTGAAGAATACAACTCCAAGTCTATTTTAACTTTAGGCTAAGATGATTTTGGTTTTGAACCGGGTGCGCCCTGACGTTATTTACGACTTGCTGGTTAATATAAAAGTTCAAACGAAAACTGTACACATGCGCAATTTAATCTGGACAATATTGGTATAAACTGTCGGTAAGTTACTTTTCAAGATGACATCTCTTTTGTATTTTTCATTGTGAAGTGGGACTTTACTTATATATGTTTTACCCTTTTTCTAAACGAAAATAAATGCTTCTATAAGTAGATGATTTGTATGACAAAACACAAAAAAAAACATTGAAGAAAAATAGAAGAAGAAAAAAAAAACGCGAATGACTTTTGCCTGATACACTATCAGTTTCTTTTTCAATAAAGAAATCATTTAAAAGTATGCCAACACCAGGTATTCTTTATGAAATGGACGAATTGTTATTTTTCGAACAGTTATAGTTCTTAACATGACTTAATTGTCTAACCCTTTCCCGAACATAAGAAAGCCAGACTGATGCAAATCCAAATATGTTGCACATGGCATTTTCACGACATATTTAATTGGGTTCAAGTAGATGAAAGTACATTTTTTTTTATTTGTTTTTGGGGTAGAAAACAAAATTGGGGGATGAAGAATTTTCTTGTATCAAAAAAAACGCTTAATTTTCCTCTCTTTTTTCGAAAGCCCTTTGACGATATTACCTTGTGGCCGTCGAAAGGCGCAGTAATGTTGAAATAGGTTAAATTAGTAATGCGGCTGGTAGATAGCTTATTATTTCACCCTTACTATTTCTTTTAATCCAAAACAAGACTTTGTTTTGACATTCACAAAGGACGCGGCTAATAATATCATTATTGTAAAATAAGAAAATGCTGATAAGAGGCCTTTGACTCGGTATATTCTGTGCCAGAATAAATAATAAAAAAACATACACAAATCCTTCCCCAATAACTCTTTTGTTGTCTGGAGAAGAATTCAAATTTTGATTTGTTAGTAATGATTTTAATAAACTCTTCTTCAATGGGTTTAACAACCGTTTCCAGAAAGAAGCTTTAGCAATGATTTTTCCCCAAAATAGGCTCAAATTCTGATGTCCAAAAAGTGTTGGTAAATAAGGACACATGGTTATGACCAGCATCCTATATTTTCCTTGAACCCTTTCCCAAACGGCGAAAATTTAGGGTGGTGCACTTAAAAAACTGCCACAAATGACAAAATGGATGTTATAAAAGATAGGATTTGTATATTTCACAGAAAATATCGAGACAAGAGGAGAAACTGCTGGTTACCAGCAGTTTCTTCTTATGATTCAATGTTTTCCAAAGTCTTTTCTATAAGGAACGTTAAAACCAGGTCTTGTTTGGGAAACGGTAAATCATGTATATGTATGCAATAGAATACAAAACTATTTAAGATACATGCATAGGCTACGAGTACTTTAACCCTTTAACACGTAGATTATGGTTGTCGAATTTGAAAGCTGCTGCAGTCGACAAAATGTGAGTATAGGGTATGTCTAAGATAATATTATAGACTACAAATTGAGTCAAAAGCAGAAAATGTTGATTATCTGCATTTTTCTTTGTCTTAAAGTGACATTTCACGATTACTTTTACATAAATTTTACTTTTATTCTATCTGAAAGAGCCTGTTTATTTATGAAAATTCTGAAAATTTCAAGCCAAAATATTGAACCATTTACGAGAAATATATATTTTTGTGCTAAAATTAAACAAATTGTTGTGGACAACAGTTCAGATTTATATAGAATTTGTCATTTCAGTCTCAACTTTGAAGGCGTATTTTTCGCTTAAATAAGAACTTAAAAACTGATACCGGTTTCTACGCATTAGAATAAACAATCTTTGCATCAAGACATACTTTTAAAAATTAGATAAATATGAAATGTCACTTTAATGCTTTCGCAAGCATTCTCTAACAGAGACGTTCAAAGCAGGTTTTGTTTCGGAAAATGTTAATGACTGATACATTGTAGACATTGGTCCAGTCTAGAATTCTGTTTTTTAAAGTGTCGCTAAGACAAAAAATAACCCTTCTTATCAAAAAAAACTCAAGTGAGGGCATAATTTAACAGAAATAACATTACGTTGTTTTTTTTTTCTTTAAAAAAAAAAGGGGTTAAATATATAACTTTGTTTTTTCCAAACAAGGCATAGTTTTGATGACTTACTCGGTTAAATAGGAAATAATGCTTACCTAAATTTGGCCTGTCTTATTTAGGAAAGCTGTTTTAAAATTACAAGTTTAATGTTTAGAGTTGTTTTAGTCATGTACATGTATATAGTTTCGAAAGTCTTTCAAAATAACTATTCTAAACTTTTGTCATTTTACGATAAGTTTTATACAGACCACTCTCACTGGTGGTGAACTAAAGTAATTTTCACTACAACAAGGTATAGATATTTTGCGTTTAAATGTGAGTTTATAGATGTTTTCCTAATGAAAATGAACTTGTTGTAAAACAGACCGGGTTTACCGTTTTGTATTAACAAACTGTCGGTGTAGTTATAAAATCTCGTAACTACGGCTTCGATAAAGCCGTAGTTACGATATTTTATAACAACACCGACGGAATACATTGTTCGCGAAAAAACGTCCCTCGCTTTGGCCGAGTTCCCCACCAGTGCTTCTGAAATAGTGAGAAAGAGGCCTATTATTCCGACCAACCATAGCCAAGTCATGGTATTATGATATTGTTTACAAAAATATTTTTTGTAAACAACGCAATATAAAAAAACCCTCCAAATTAGGCCTACTGTAATTCTGCATTAATTTGTTGTTTCGAATCTTACATGTATATGTAAATATCTACTACTTTTTGTCTCATATTGTAATATTAATGTATGATATGTTTGTCTGTTTATATGTCCATGTTTGTATATGTTATTCATAAATGGAGGAATAAAAGAATACTGATAAAAGGTTATATTGCTGCTTATCATCGGAAACATCGTTTCTATAGCTATGGACAACATATGGAGTTTTACGAAGTTTTTGAGAAAATCGACGATATTTATTTCGGATGGTGAGGAAATAGGCACATACATGAGTAGATCACTTAAACCGTTCCAAAAACAAGACATGATTTAGTCGTCCATGGAATAAAAGGCTATTGAAATTATTTAAGGCAATGAGCAAAAAAACCTTTATTACGGCAATCCCAATATATAATCAATATTTTCTCGAACTCTTACATTGGAACAGTCGTTTTGGAAAATGTTAATCCATTCTATGAGATGTTTGAAAGGCCAATGGAACTATTATTAGCGATTTCACTAGGGTCGGTAATCACTGTATCCATGAAAGTCCAATGGTGTCCATGTGTTATGATCACACGACTGTGTCAGAGGGATTTTTGTTTTGGAACATCGGGTGTTGTTGGGAAACTCTCTTAAAACAAAGTACATTACCTCTTAATTGTTTAAACTATGACGATATGATACTCTTTTCCCATGGGGGCATTTCACGTCTAATATCGGGGCCTTGGCGGGAATTCGTTATCCAATCATTGGCTTTACACAGCATAACAATTGAAAAATCTGATACAAATTTTCATTGACTGACGTTTCGAATTACAACCATCAGCCAAAAATAGAAACGACGTAATCATGCAGAACACAATCATAATTTTATGTTATTGTCCTGCAATATTAACCCGGGACATCTGCATATGTAATGACCCCACGTCGACACTGTTTTGTTAAGACGCTCAACTAACAGACTTTGCACACAAAAATTGAGTTGTCCCAGATTAATTTGGGTGGACAATAATCTGTTAGATGTTATCACTGTTTACATGACCGATCGCGCGTGTGAGATAAAACTGAACGATTATGATTTGATCATTCAAATTGTGTGCTGTAATTAGACTATGGCGACCAAATAGTCGGCTGATGTATCAAAAACTGCAGAGGTCGTATTTTGATGATCTAATCAATAGACCTCGGCTTTGGAGAGTATGTTGGGCAGAAACAGTCGAGTAGAACCAAATGGTAACTGGTTTCAGCATTATCTATTTGCACCTTTTCCATGACTTGGTATGGCGTTGAAAATGTCATTTCATAATATTATAATTTACATTTTGTGTACGAACAATCAATTATTTTTTGGGCCCTACTTTACAAAATACCGTTATATCAATAAATACCACAATCTTTCTATATCAGTATCTCAAATGCTTCAAGAACCCTTTTCAAGATTCCGTCTCATTTATATGACTGGTTACATAAATATAGAAATAATGAAGAATTAAAACAAATTCTATAGGTTGCCAGACAGAAATGATTAAAGAAAAGGAATATATTGCTGATATAAATTCCTTTTGATTTCAAATAAACACTATTAGGAATATGTTAATGACAATATTTCAATCACGAGGTGTTACCTAGCCAAATACATATTCGGGTTCTAAGTAACCAATTAACTTTAGTAAAACTATTCTGTGTTCATAAAACTTAAAATGAGTTTAGGTGTACAACGAGTACTTTCTTGCCTTTGAACAAGATTGGTAATAGACCAGTCTTTTTTCAAGTTAACCTTTAAATTTACGTAACAACCCATCCAGTTACAAAGGTATGGATCTCGTCTAATCAGATGGCTTGAAATCCAATGATAAGTGCCCCTTATACTACACCGGCTACATAGATTTAGACAAACAATTTACACGTGTTGGTTAATACAGCCCTGGTTGTAACCCCTGTACAAGCATGCCTGGATTTATGTATTAGATAGATGCTGGATAGCAGATTCTACGCGAAATAAACATTCAAATGCACGCAGCGCATTGAATGTTGATATCGCGTAAAATCTACTATACAAACTCTATCTGACTTAGTCTTCATTGGAGACTGGGCGTGGCTATGTATAGACGTCACATAAACTAGCCGGCAGCCCGTTTATGCGAAATATAGCGGCGAAATTTTAAATTATACTGCAATTTCATTGGTCCAAAAAGTAAGTCGAACACTAAAGGTCCCTAATGAAAACAAGAGTTGTCCGAGGAGAACTTAGGTCGCTTTTATGACGGCTTGTCACAAAAAGATCGAATCTCAAAAAATCCTGATCTTAAGTTCCAGGTCATGACAGAAGGCACAATTTAGTGGAACATCACGACTTTAGTTGTTAAAGTGCCAAAGATATAGGGCAGGTTAACGTTTTTTGAAAAGTAGGTCAATACCGAGGTCAATGTTACAAAGTCAAATGTCATGGCCGCACATAAAAAGTCTTGACAGGAAATTTCCGTGTGTGAGACATTAAGACTATAGCTGTAAGTAACACTACCCAAGATATAGACCCAGTTAAATCTTTTGTCTATATCATGGACGCGAACGGGTTGTGGAATAAGCTCCTCGAAGCACTTTACCTATTTGAAAACAAAAGATTTGAAAGAACAAAATACTGGTAGTCAGACATACAAATTCTATCTTTATTGACATCCATTTTGTCGTCTGCAACAAGTTTCATATGGGAAAGGGTTAAACAAACTTCGTTTCAATTTTGGACTCAAACATGTTTCGCAGAAATTCTGCTTTTTTCATCGGAAATTAGTTAACAACAACAAAACAACAACAGTATATAAAAAAGAAACGAAAACACGCGAATATGTAATAAACACATCAGATTTTATAAACAAATGTCCTTTCAATTTTTGACTAAAAAATTATTCGCAGATATTCTGCGTTATTTTTCTGAAATGGAAAACAAACATGAATAATTAAAGAGCTCAATTCATAGCAAATAAGCCCATAAAAGCAGTTACCTTATCTAAGTCACACCAAAAGTAATTGAAATATTCCAATTTAAAATGCTGTTAGGAAATTGAAAAGCAAACTTTGGCTTACTTAACAAAATCAGCTATGTTTTTGACGTCTGTAACTTAAGAAACTTTAAAGATAATTGCTAGAAATGAATAGAAATGGTAATGATCAGTCGTTCACAAAATTGATTCGTGAATATTTTACATAACTGTTTTAGGACAAAAGAATCTATGAATATTTTTACCTATTAATGTTACGTCAAAAGTAAATGACCCATTGCTATAAGATTTCGAACCATGGCATAAGCACAATACAGTTTTCACTTCCAATTTGTCGGCATGCTGCTGTAGATGACAAAATAGATGTTGATAAAGACAACATTGCAGAAGATATAGCAGAGAAAATATGAAACAAAAGGAAGAAAATTTTACTGTATGATACTATTTGGGACGTAAAAACACCAGTTAAATCAATGTACGCTAAAAATCAAATTATTTAACATCTTTGGACCAGTCTAAAGTTTTGCCGTTTGATAATAGGCTAACGTTGATTTGATTTTGTAGTCTGCACCACACGTTATATAGATTAGCCCATGATATAGTCGTTTGGAACAGGGTAAAAGACAACAATTTGTGGTGACCAGGCACATCGTACCAATTTCTCAAACACCAAAATAGCAACAACACCGATCAACATAACAAGAACACATGCTTACAGTTGCAGCTTGGAGAATCAACATAAGGTAAGAATTTTTGTTGTTTCCTTTAAAAATTGGTTTTAAGTTAATTTTCGCATCGTTTAATAAAGAACAGAATTTTGCAAAAATTATTTCAAAATTATGTAATGGAGTATCAATTTTCAAAAACTTATTATGTATTGATAGTACAAAATTTAACGCATTTATTTGTTTAAACCTTTACAGACATTACCTGGTTTTTACGTCGATGACACAAAATAATCATAAGACAACATTCAGACAGAAGAATTTTTTCTGTTTTTTCTGGTTTGCTGAAACCGTTATTTTGTTTTGGTTTTATTGTTGTTTATTTTATGTTTAATGATTTCTTTTAGGGGTTTTTTTTCGGGTTATGGAAGTGCTAATAAACCTATATGTTACCATGCAGTGTCTCTTTTTGACTCTGCACAAGATAATGGCTTCGGAAAACATTTTGGAATATATAAATTGCCTGAGTAGCAATTTCTCCATTTACAGAATGTTCTCTCAATAAAAAACTAAAACTGTGTTTACATCTACTTAGAAAATTGCTTTAATAGTGATATATTATTTCAGTTTTGTTCATTGTTAATCGCAATCAAGGTAGACCTATAGCAAAAGCAGTATTTCCGAAATCAGAGCATCATTTAAGAGGGGAGATGGAAAAATCATTCTAGATGTGTTATTTCAAATGTAAGCCTTATGTTGAAGAGACGATTCAATGAGTACGCAAAACATAGGGTATTATGAACAATAGATGAAATATTACATTTTGAAAGGCCTTCACTCCTCTTATCTGTAGCCCTACGAATTTTTCACATATATTCCGTAACCAAGCAAACCGTTTCGACGTGGTCAATAGAGGCGCCTTTTGAAACTATTAGGAAAATGAAGGAACCACGGATGGTCAGAAAGTTTACATTTCATGCCAGGTTTCTTGTGACATAGACTTTTGAATTGTCTGTTTTAACAGTTTCCCAAACTGTGCAAATTTAGGGAAGTCTATGTAGCAGACACAATGTATGTTACTAAAGGTAAAAACTGTTACAATATAGCACAGGGAACGTTGAGGTTACAGGAGAAACCTCAAACATTTTCTCTTGGGGACGCAAAAACCAAGTCTTGCTGGAAATGGTCAAAGACATATATTTAAAGTTTATGGTCTGTACTTGGTGTCAAGTCGGAGATATTATTTTTATCACCGTGGAAAGTCTATACTTTCTGTTCGTGCATCTAAAGAAGTACATGTATGTGTAACAGTTCTCAAAAAATAGTCAATGGTACCGAATACTTTTCGCCTATTACGGTATACTGGGCATATTTTGGGAGAATTTGATGCTATTGTTCATATTATATGCAAAAGACCGGTGGCGTAAAACCTTACGACCGCGTGTGTGTGTAAACTGTGTAACAAAACACCTGATTGCACTAGAAATCAGATTGTAATCACGCAAAATAATCGTACGATTGTTGATAATACGGGCCCCAGGACCACGTTATATTTACGAAATTTCGAACAAGTTTGCGTAAATTGTTAAATACACCATTTCATTTGACGAGAATAACGCATCGGGCCTATCGGCGTCAAACAAATTGGTTTACTATGAATTGTTACTACAACGGGACCCAGGACCTACGAATTTACGATTATTTTTGCGTAAATTTGAACGTAACCAATCTCATAGGCGCTAATTGGCCCAAAGCGTTTTCCTAGTTTAATCAAATGACGTGTTACATAGTTTACTCTGTTCTATTTATAGATGAATGGGACACACAGACGGATAGTCCACTTTTTGGTCATTCTATCACCATTGATTGGGCAAATTGGAGCCATAACCTACGTGAGAAAGCAATTCGTCGAGCAAAGCCCACCAATACGCACTTTTGTGGACATATCTCATCGACAATGCTTGAAGGAATGTCAGTTGCGCACCGACTGTATGGCGATTAGCTATAAACGCCGTGCGTCGTATTGTCGATTACATGCGGACATTGACCCACTATCTGGCTACAACCGTAATGACCCCAAGCCCTGGAATAAACCGATCCTGGGTGATTACTATGAAATCTCCTCCCTTCACAATCAGGTATTTACCCTTTACAAAACGACAAATATTAGGGTGGTCCAATATGAAAATTGTTGCAGACGATGAAATTAATGTTATCAAGGATATAAGCTGTGCATGTAATAGCATAGAAAATTTCGAGACAAAAGTAGAAAATGCTGGATGTAATACACAAAACAAACACAACTTGTGTCGGACTTTTCTTTTGTTTTCTTGTTTTTGAATGGTACAACGCTCTGGTGTAAATAGCGACATCCAAATATCAAAGAGCGAATTTCCATCAGAGGAGTCGGATACTAAAAACATTGCGGGAAGTAGGACCATTACATATACATACGTCCCGGGTTAATGTTGCTGGACTATATCATTTGTGACAAACATTTATTACTGCTACTTCAAAACAAAACAATGCCGGATACTTAAATTCAATTTTGCATGCGATGGTTCGAACATTGCAGGTGTCTGACACTTGCCAGATTCTAACAAACGCATACAAAATTGTTTTTAAAACCAAAAACAATTTCCCCATTTTTTACATAGATACAATTTGTAAAAAGGTATCATAATGTTGTGACTTGACTATAACAGTTTGAGTATGTTTTGTTTCAATAATTTGATTCAAAACCGGTCTTATATATAATTTTTCTTATCAAATCTCTTGTTTTTTGTATAATTTCCGATGACAAACATATGCAAAAGCATGGTCCTACACTGGAATGCCGTGCCTTCGTGGCATATTTCAGGTCTAAATCGCTCTCAGAATCTTAAAATCGTTTATTAGACCCCACCGGTTGCTCGATTCCATCCGTCCGTCACTCTGAAACGCCCACTTTTTGAGTTATTCCCCTTTGTTGTTTTTACCCTTACATTTTTGTCCGGAAGATATCTCCTAAACCATAAGAGCTAGCAACCTAAAACTTTGTACACTGATACATCTCATTAAGGAGAAGTCTCATGTTTAAGAACCATTACTGTGCCACGCCCACTTTTTGAATTATTGTCCTTTGTTGTTTTTACCCTTACATTTTTGTCTGGAACATATCTTCTAAATCATAAGTGCTAACAACCTCAACCGTTGTACACTGATAGATTTTATTTAGGAGAAGTATCATGTTTAAGAACTGTAACTCTGCCATGTCACCTTTTTTAGTTATTGCCTTTTGTTGTTTTTACCCTTACATTCTTGTCCGAAACATATCTCCCAAATCACAAGTGTTAGCAACTTCAAACTTTGTACACTGATAGATCTCATTAAGGAGAAGTGTCATGTTTAAAAACCGTTACTGTGCCACGCCAAGTTTTTGAGTTATTGTCCTTTGGTGTTTTTACCCTTACATTTTTTCCGGAACATATCTCCTTAATCATAAGTGCTAGCAACTTCAAACTTTGTACAATGATAGATCTCATTAGGGATAAGTGTTATGTATAAGAACCGTTACTGTGTCACACCCACTTTTTTGAATTATTGCGCTTTGTTGTTTTTACCCTTACATTTTTGTCCGGAACATATTTTCTGAATCATAAATGCTAAAAACTTCAAACTTTGTACACTTATTGACCTCATTGAGAAGAAGTGTCATGTTTAAAAACCGTTGCTATGCCACACCCACTTCTTGAGTAGTTGCCCTTTGTTGTTTTTACCCTTACATTCTTGTCCGGAACATATCTCCTAAATCGTAAGTGCTAGCAACTTCAAACTTTGTACACTTATAGATCTCATTAAAGAAAAGTGTCATGTTTAAATACCGTTTCTGTGCCACGCCCACTTTTTGAGTTATTGTCCTTTGGTGTTTTTACCCTTACATTCTTGTCCGAAACATATCTCCTAAACCATAAGTGCTACCACTTTCAAACTTTCTACACTGATAGATTCATTAAGGAGAGGTGTCATGTTTAAAAAAATTTATTCTTCCATGTCCACTTTTTGAGTTATTGCCCTTTGTTGTTTTTACCCTTACATTCTTGTCCGGAACATATCTCCTAAATAATAAGTATCAGCAATTTCAAACTTTGTACACTGATAGATCTCAATGAGAAGAAGTATCATGTTTAAAAACCGTTACTGTGCCATGCCAACTTTTTGAGTTATTGTCCTTTGTTGTTTTTACCCTTACATTCTTGTCCGGAACATATCTTCTAAATCATAAGTGCTAGCAATTTCAAACTTTGTAAACTGATAGACCTCATTAAGGAGAAGTGTTATGTATAAGAACCGTTCCTGTGTCACACTCACTTTTTGAATTATTGCCTTTTGTTGTTTTTGCCCTTACATTTTTGTCCGGAACATATTTTCATTAATCATAAGTGCTAGCAACTTCAAACTTGGTACACTGATAGATCTCACTGTGGTAAATTGTTATGTTTAAGAACCGTTACTCTGCCATGTCCATGTTTGAGTTAATGCCCTTTGTTGTTTTTACCCTTACATTCTTGTCCGGAACATATCTCCTAAATCATAAGTGCTAGCAACTTCAAGCTTTGTGCACTAATAGATCTCATTGAGGAAAAGTGTCATTCATTAATACCGTTACCCTGCCACACCCACTTTTTGAGTTATTGCCCTTTGTTGTTTTTACCCTTACATTTTTGTCCGGAACATATTTCCTTAACCATAAGTGCTAGCAACCTCAAACTGTGTACACTGATAAATCTTGTCAAGGAGAAGTGTCATGTTTAAGAACCGTTACTGTGTCACGACCACCTTTTGAAGTATTGCCCTTTGTTGTTTTACCATACATTCTCGTCTGGAACATATCTCCTGAATCATAAGTGCTAGCAACTTCAAACTTGGTACACTTGTAGATCTCATTGAGGAAAAGTGCCATGTACAAGAGTTGTTACTATCCACGCCCACTTTTGGAGTTATTGCCTTTGGTTGTTTTTACCCTTATATTTTTGTTCGGGACATATTGTCCAAAACCTTAAGTGTTAATAACTTCAAACTTTGTATACAGTTATAGATCTAGTAAGTAGGAGATATATTTCAAGTTATCCGATGGGGGACTCATGTATTGCATCGCAATACGACATGCACTTGTTATTATTATTTTTGGTTGTTCAGAGGTACAGCGGACGAGAATTGATCTGGCGGAGCATTCCATTCGATTAGCATGGGCTGCTCTACCAGGTCATTTATCGTGACGGCTAAAACACGGTATTCGGGAAAAAAAGGGTTTTTAATGTTATATATGATTTTCTGAAAAAATATAGCCTAAACTATATCTACAAAAAGCTCATATTATGAGGCAAGACTAGTTTTTGATGTCCAAAAATTATCTTGAGTCAATCTTTTATAATCATTGAGAAATGATCTAATATGTAGCCTACTCAGAAAATAGCTATTTTTGGGCGTTATATTGTCTCACCAAAATAATTTTAGAATTCAAGGTACATGTGATGAGTTATATTTGATTGTTTCCAAATAACTTTATTTTGATTTGATTAAAACTTCAGACGTCTAGAATATTACAGCTCTCAATATGGTAGCCTAAATGAAATAATCTGTTTCGTGTTAACATATTAAGCTCAGGACTTTTTATTGCACTGTAAGGGTTACGGACACTACACAAATAAAAATGCAGCCAAATATCTGATTTAAAAAATCAGATCAATTTTGTATTTTAAAACAAGTTTAAATTCTTTTCACTAATGGCTTCAGAAACTATTCACACATTAGTTTTGATGATTCAAGTAATGAACTTTTGATAATGGAATCTTATTTTATGCCAAGAAAGCTGGAAGGGTGGGTTAACCTAGTGAGACACTTCAAAGTTTCCGAATACCGTGTTTTAGCCGTGAGGTATATTTATTATTTAAGGGTCCCTGTCAGGTCAAGTAACAAAAATAATAACTCCCTTTTAAATTGATATGGGAAAACATTGAAATAATAGAATAAATGCTGATAATCAACAGTTTCTCCTTTTGCCTCAATATTTTCTTTGGTTAATTTTGCACAAGTTTCTTCTGTACCAATATCAATTGTGTCTTCTGTAGTGGCTTTCGAATTGGAACACCCTAATTTTGTGTTGGTTGGGAAAGGGTTAACCAGATCTGCATTTTAACTATAGATTGATCTCGGCGACTGTACAAACACTACCTGCGCTCAAGGCTACAAATGTGAAAATCATGGCCGACAGAGGTGCAAAAAGAAAGAATGTAACAAACCTCCCACTGGCAACCACACCAAAGTCGACGGCAACATGGTGGAAGTTGGAGCTCAAGTAAAGAAAACGTGCGTCTCCCCATACCTTCCCGCCACATTTAAACGGTACGTTCTATCACAATGTCAGACGGATGGAGAATGGGACAATGTAGACGTGTTGTGCAGCTGTGGTCCACCTGTACACGTGGAAAACGCGTATGTTGAGAATGAGGTCACATCCCTGAATGCCACTGTGACCTATAAATGTGATATTGGGTATATAAAGAATGGTTCATCTCCCAACTCCACCTGCTCGATAAATGGCACATGGACCGGTCCGAGCATGTCTTGTAGCCCGGTAGATTGTGGTATGTTCAACATGATCAACAATTCTCGAGTTATCAGTAGTGGTGGGACAACGTTTGGACATAGTGTAGAGTATATCTGTGAGAATGACACCGTACCGAACAACGCTTCAAGGATAGCCACTTGTTCTGCAACTGGACAATGGACCCCGATGATCAACCTAACCTGTACTTACACTGACTGTGGACCACCAAAAGCCATCAATAACACAGTGATGACAATTTATTATGGACTCAATATCATCAGGTATACTTGTAAAACCGGTTATGAAAATGTGGCTGGTGACGCTGTTTTTGTGTCGTCTGTATGTGACGCCACTGGTCATTGGTCTGATGTACAAATGGTGTGCAGACTCCCAGAATTTCCTGATTTCAAGCTATACCAAACAGACGCGTGGGCATTACAACAACAAATAGTTATTGATAAGTACGGCTCAGCCGTCTCGGTAGTACGTACTATTGGCGAATGTGCTGAGAAATGTAGAAACGAAACCCGGTTTTGTATTGCTTTCAGCTATTTTGCATCGCAAGGGAAATGCATACTTGCAGACCAACTTGAACAAGTCAACGTATCACCTGGATCAGATGTTAACATCTGGAGAAAGACTGTCGTCATCGTGTTTTATGATCCAGCACCGGAACTTTACCGTGTCACAGATGCGCAAGAATATTGTGAGTCACAAGGAACTGAAATTGCTAACCTAGATGACGTGGAACATGCTTATTCACTTGGCTATAACATGGAACAGTGTGGCTGGATAAAGGAAGATAACTTCAAAGGCGTTGTCCTCCTACATTATGAGACGACATCTTACAACGAGACAGGCATTATTAAATGTCAGTACACTCCCACACTCATCTTATATGGTGGAGTATTTTGTAGAGAGATTCTGCCGGAAAACAACACAGTTGTAAACTAACGATAGCAATGGATTTTTTACGCTAAAGTAGAATGGGTTTACTGTTATGTTTTGATAAATCGCCGGTCTTGTTATAACCAAGCCGTAAATACGAGAGGTCATTAAAACATACCCGAAAAAGTATTGGTTGTCCGAAATTAATTCAATGCTTACTGGATAAAATCGTATCCTATTATCTAGTACTTCGAGGCGGCGTATTTTGGAAAGACTGTACCATGACTTTATACGGTAAAATATGGAAGAGAAATATCTACATTTGCAGCGACGAAATTATAAATACGTTTTTTGTTAGATTTTCTTAGACCGTGTACCATTAATGTAAACCAATAAAGTCTACGATTCAAGTAGGTCTAAATGTACGACTTAAATTGGGCACGAATGATTGTTTAAATGACCAATTGTAGAGTTACTGATGGTTTTCTTTTTATCTTTTGTTTATCTTAACAATACAAATTTCTGAAAATATTCTGGTTGTTGAATTAAAGCCTGCTCGATTTTTTTTCAAATTTAACCAATGCACAAAAGAGTTGACGTGTATGCAGTACTTTCAGTAATTTGATAAAAATGCGAGGTGCCTAGCTCTAGTTGGCGCAGACTTAAAACCAGAATCAGGGATAAAAACCATTTTTTAATCTGTACATTATTGCAAAATTTTGCTCCCTCCGAATGGTACCGATCGACCAAACTTCGGTTCTGGCTCATGGACTACACCAATTACTTAAAAACATGGCCACTGCTTCACCTTAGGTAAATGTACGAGTATATAGTTCGTAATCGAAATATTAGTGAATGCGAATCGAAATAGATATTGAAACTACTGTATACATCCCCGGATACCCATAAACTCACACTGTTTCGTCCCCTGGAAAATAGCCAGCAAAAGTTTGAATATGAAGACGGAAATTTAAATACGAAACGTTAACATCGATCTGTCCAATCTGTTAGGACCTTTTTTATTGGTTTTTATCTTCCCTCATAAAATTGGAGGCAACCGACGATATGACAGAATTTCGTCAGATGCAATACGAAGGATATTCATTCCCAGGGATTCAACACAGTGTATCATGTGGGTTACCTTGGTCTCTGATGATTGAAGTAAATTGTACAATGAGAACAACTAGCTAGGTACCTGACGGTATATCGCTACATTTCAACAAAAAAAAAAAAAAAAAAAACTCGTAACAGCAGCTGCTGGTTTTAAGCTGCATTTGCGAGGTTTCTGATGAAAGGTGACGAGATATGGTCTATCTCGCATGATTCATAGATTTCCCATTTCTACATAGCAACGTTTTTGTATATAAATGACGTCAATTTATTCTATACCATAATTTATATATGATGGCATCTTTTATGTTATTCTAATTTATATATGATTGCATCGTATAGGTGTATATGACAAGAGCATAACATTCTGTTCGCTATAGTAAACAACAATGCTATGATGTGCAGCCTCAAAGTTAAAGATTATTTAAGGTAGAATACCCGCAATGTTGCCATTTAAAGATTCATGAAACGTCGGGGTTTTTTTTCGACTGGCGTCGTTACGTATCCGAACCTATTCGGGCGCGGTCGTAAACATCCGGCGGTGGATTTTTCCACCGCCGAATGTTTTCGACTTCCGCTGAATAATTCCAACGTCGCTCGAATCTTATTAGGGATGGACTACCTTAAAGAAGCTATACTATAATTAAGAAGGATTTCTCACAAAGTCCGCGATTCAGAGGATTATCTCGTTCAAGAAGGCAATTATTTGTAAGACGGGTCACGATTGTAAATATGTTCTTTAAAAAGTTTACAAAATCTGTATTCTATATATTTGCTGTAAATAGTTATGAATAATAAATGGTATGTCGTACTTTAATTTATTATTTGTTTGTTTGAACTAGAAATGGCAATTATTCACGTTGACATTTCTTGAGCAAATCTACCAAAACATTACTCATGGGCCCTTCATTTAACCCTTTTCCAAGCGACAAAATTTTAGACTAATCCAAATTCAAAGATCCAATTTTCTTTTTATGTTTCAATGTTTTCTCACGCTCCCTTTTTATTACGCACGTCAAAAGCAAACCCTATTTGGGACAGGGTTTAAGATGCACTTATTCCATAGTATGACTAGTTTCACAAAAAGATTTAAGACGTATTTTTGTTTAATCCTATTACATGTTTAAGACAAAAGTCGCGCATAGCCCATTCTCTATCAAGACCTAGGTGCGACTGTTCATTTTAGCGTTTCGTAAAACTCCGGTAAGTCAAAATTATACTCTCAGGCCCCTGATTTTGACATCCCAAATAATATAAATTGAGTAACGGCTCGGGGGATATTGGGGGAAAGTGAAAATGCAAACCTGATGTTCTACTTTAAAAGGAGGCACATGGACTTTTCCCGAATTGCATGTTAAATAGATCTATAATATTATGTTTTTTTTTTTTTTTTTTTTTTTTTAGAAAGAAGTGAATATACACTGGTGGGGAACTCGGCAAGAGCTAGGGACGTTTTTTCGCGAACAATTTCGAATTTATTCCGTCGGTGTTGTTATAAAGTATCGTAACTGCGGCTTTATCGAAGCTGTAGTTACGAGATTTCATAACAACACCGACAGTTTCTCAATACAAAACGGTAAACCCGGTCTGTTTTTTAGAACAAGTTCATTGTCATTAGAAAAAATCTATAAACTCACATTTAAACGCAAAATATCTATACCTTGTTGTAGCGAAAATTGTTTTAGTTCACCACCAGTGATATAAAGGGAAGAGAAAAAATACTAGTGAACAGAAAGTTTTTTTTTCTTTTTTCTCTTTGTTTCCAGCCTCGATCCTTAATCTGGACAACCCTTTATCAAACGACAAGATTTTAGGATGATCTAATTCAAAATCTGCCGCATATGACAAAATGGATGTTATTAAAGACAGGATTTGTGTAAAATATGACACAGAAAACATTAAGGCAAAAGGAGAAACTGCTGGTTGTCAGCTGTTTCTTCTTTTAATTCAATGTTTTCCTAAGCCTTTTTTCTATTTGGGACGTCAAAACCAGGTCTTGTTTGGGAAAGGGTTAACCCATTACCACACACTGACACATTTTGACTCCTAATAAGATAGTGACTTCAGAAAACATCGTGGAAAATGAAGAAATTGCTTCTGGTAAGTAATTTCCTTATTTTTCACAATGTTTTCTACACCAAAAGACAATCAAATTCCGTTCATTTGAAATTGTCGTCTGCAACATCTTTGAATTAGATCAACCTAAAATTCTGTCAGTCGGTAATGGGTTAAATTGTAAGGTCACAATGACCTAGCTTAAAGCTTTCAATGTAGAAACAGATAAAAGGGGGTGAAGATATTCTATTTTTTCTTTTGATATCCAACCCGTATGTTTTTGGGTACTCATTGGAATCGTCCTGACGAGATAATATACTACTCAAAACTTATAAGTACTCCGACTACATCATAAAGCATATCTCCGGACAGGCATAACATATCTTCACCAAATTTGACACAGCTTCACCTCAACCATGTTGCCATCATATGTTGAATTTTCATAAATTTTACGACAACTTGAAATGAACAAGAAGCAGCTAAGACCTAGCGTCCACTAGGACGCGGAAGGTATGCGGAATCAAATAATCTTATTTCGGCATACCTTCCGCGACGAAACTATAATTTTTTAACCGTTATGAATTTATCATCGCACTGTCTCTGAACTTACCGCATGTATACCTAGTATTGTCCGCATAAACAATCCGCGATGGTGTCGAATAAACGGCGACATATTCCAGACAATGCAGACTAGTTTAGTATTGCATCCGGAAAGATTTCGGAAATCCAGATCAAAGACGCACGAGTTAAATGAAATGCCAATTTCACACGTGTGTTTATTCGTTTTCATTAGATGGAGTTTCATCAAGGACGTCGAATGTATACAGACTGCTTTACTATTGAATATAATCTTCCGATGAGGATGTCATACTTTAACAATTATAGACGTCGACGACGCCATACAGATGGTGGATTTGGCCATGGCTTACAATTGAAAGACGGCGTCAGTTAGGGCAATATGAAACCCTTACGACGTACGATCTACGGATTGAAGACGTTTCAGAGAATAAAACTGTAGAAAACATAATTATATAATCATATTTGTTACGACATTAATTTGTGCCCTTCCTTTCACTATTGTTTCAAGGCCATATAAAACACATCGCAGCTTTTCGTATGTTTGAATTTTTATTTTATTCAAGAATAGTAGATCTTCGATTATCGTTATTTTTCTGAATGCCTCCTGTACCACGGTGGGGATTGTGCATGCTGGGATGGATAACGAATACGGACAAAAATAATCTCGAATCTTGTCAAATATTTTGCAATAACTTTATTTCTTTGTCGATTTTCAAAAGGTCTGTTGCATGTACCCCGCCTTGAAGATCCCTTTCCTCGAATACATGGATTATTTGTGGTATCCTTTTAATTTTTCCAAAACTTGATCCCAACTGACCAGAAAACGAAATGATAACGACTACGGCAAAATAAGCCACGCTTCAGGTAGGAAATTGTGCAATACTTTTCTTATTTCTGTGTCAATTTTCAAGCGGTTTGTTGCATGTACCCCGCCTTACTGAGCGCTTTCCGCAAGTGTATTACTTTTGAAAACTCCCCATATTTTCCCCCAAAAATTGATCCAAACTGACCTGAAAAAAACGACCAGATTTTTTGTCGTTTTTCTGGTCGATTGGGATGACTTTTCGCAAAAAGTACAAAAAGGTTTCGTGTAAAGCATACATCGGAGGAAAGAGCTCAGTAAGGCGGGGTACATGCAACAAACCGTTTTTTAATTGACGCAGAAATAAGGAAGTTATTGCAAAATGTCCTTCCTGCGAGGCAAATTTGTCCGTAGATTTACCCATCCCAGCATGCACAATCCCCACCGTGTGTACTATGCATGTTTATAATGATATTCTGTAAACATGGAACATATATTTAGACGCATTCAATTAATGTTCCTTTCCTCCAACCAACTTTGACTTGAAACAACTATCTTTTTAACTCTACTTTGCAAAAGCAAACATTAAATAAGTCAAATTCAAAGGCGTTGTAGTGTTGCCAGAATGAACAATCTTTGCGATGAGGTGGGAAATATTGAGGAAGAAAGTGCTTCTATTATTTCGACACTATAACATTTACATGTATGCGTCAAATGACGCAACTTTTCTGGAACGGATTTTGCTGTCAAGCTTGTATTGTTTTTGGTATTAGATTAAAATGTAAAACGGTAAAATGAAGAAATTACCTTTACTTTTCCTCGATGTTTTTATAATAATAATAATAATAATAATAATAATAATAATAATAATAATAATAATAATAATAATAATAATAATAATAATAATAATAATAATAATAATAATAATAATAATAATGATAATAATAATAATAATAATAATAATAATAATAATAATAATAATAATAATAATAATAATAATAATAATAATAATAATAATAATAAAAATAATAATAATAAAAATGATAATAATTAAAGGGATAATAGCTGTGAAAAAACTGTCTATTTGCCTCAAAAAAGGTTTACCTTTTTAAAGTATGAACAAAAAGATGCAGAAAGACCGTATTTCAAGCGAGTAACCATGCGCGGTTTACCCACAACAAGCGTATAAATGTTGGTATTCTCACATTTCCACGGCGCTCAAAATATGTTTACATTCGTGGCTAAATATAGCATAACGGGTACTTGTCACATGCGTGAACATCCGTATACAGTCGGTTGATCATGTGATACACAGGAAAGTGTGCGTCACAAATTTAAATGAGTTCCCGTTATTTCATGAATGTTGCCCGTCACGCAGAAAAGGGCCTAATGGGAAGTCTATAAAATCAAATTTCGCGAAATGAACCAGACTCAACAGATGTCAATCATTTTTTGCTTCTGGAAAATGTAAATAAGGTAAGATGTATAAACCATTCTAGATTCAGAAAATAACCTTTGAATCAAAAGTTCCGATCCTAGTCAGTCTGCGCAGTCAGATCAGACTGACCAAGGTCGATACTTTCCACGCTTCCCATACGGTCCCTTTTAACATGACGGGTCACAAATTTGAAACATTTCGATTTCCACGGGATTCCAGTGCGTGCTTTCTTATGAATAATGTTAAACCCTTTCCCAAAACGACAAAAAATAACAGTTTCCATTTCCAATTGAAATCGGATCCAAACTGCAAAATAAATGGCATTGAAAATGTAAAATACATGACGCTTGAACTTACATAGGCGAGACAAAACAATGTCACGGTCATAATTTTTGTTTGATTTCCTATCACTCGGTTGTCTTGGTAGGTTGGCAGCACTTCCGGTTTGTCTGTACACGGCCACAAGGTGGGTGATAGCAGTTGCATGTGCATTCATGAAACGGGTTGCTTTTCTTTTGAAAAATAGCACGAATGTAACAAAATGTTGATGTTTGACAGTAATGAACGATATTTTGCATTAAATTTGTACAGAGCGGCTGGAAATGTGGATATAAGAATATTACCTACTCTGATGATTGCACCACCTTGTAAAACACCACCTGTTATGGGTTGTTGTTGTAGAGATTTTCGACGAATTTGATGTTTTTATGATTGGCACGTCAACCCATAAAAGAATAAATTGTAAATTAAGCACATGGGATTCGTGTATGAAACGCAGGAGGCATATTTCAATTTTCTTTAGTTGGCCAGAAGTTACCATTTTGCACAATAATTTTGCAAAATGAAAATGATATCGGTCAAGTAATTAAGTTAAGGAATTATAAACTATATCGACTTTTGATTTTCCTTTACCGGAGAAAATTTTGCGCATAATAGAAAACGGAGTACTTATAAGTTTTGTTAAGTGTATCAATGATTACCCACAACATAGGGTTTGATGACCCTATTGAAATTAAATATTGCATTTTGAAAAGCATTCACTCCGTATATGTAAGTATACTCTACTTTACACGTGTCAAAATGAAAACTTTGACACTTGATTTAACCCTTCCCCCAAACAACAGCATTTTAAGGTAGTCCAATTTCTAGACTGTTGCAGCCGACAAAATGAACACTTGTAAGAATAGAATTTGTGTAGACTATATCATATAGATCTAATAGAAAATATTGAGGCAAAATTAGAAAATTCCGGTTATCAGCATTATTATTATCTTTTGCCCTAATGTTTTCCCTATCCATTTGTATTAGATACGCCATATCCAGGTCTAGTTTGGGAAAGGGTTAGGTATAGGTTGACACTATATTAACGCTAAAATACATAACGTCCTAGTTCGAGAAAGCTAAAGAAAACAAAGAGAGAAAAGGAGGGAATGCTGGTAACCAGTATGTAGCCTACTTCTTTTACATCGATTCATTTATTTTCTTCTCTCACGAATCCAATCATTATATTGCATACGCTTTCATTTTTGTCTGCAACTCATTTGAATTCGGTACATTTGTACTAGCACATCAACCAAATCGCTGCTTTTCAACAAAAACCTCGTAACTGCAGCTTGTTTAAAGCTGCAGTTACGAGGTTTTTGTTGAAAAGCGACGAAATACGACAAGGTCACATAGGTAGGGAAATGTCACCCACCTAACGCCGGTGTGCTAGTTTTTAATCAATAAATGAATCGCCCTAGAGGAAATGGGAAGATCTCGTCCAATATTTTCCCATCCCCAAAAATTATTGGCATGTGTCAAAAAACCCATCAATCCTTTTCCAAATGGTTCAAAAAGGATATTTTAAAAGCTGTTGTAGAAAAAGACATTGGAAATCCCTTTTCCAAAAACAAGATCTTTTTCGACAATTCTTGAGAATTTTATTTCAGATAGCACTGATGTAAAAGAAAACAAAATGATGGTAATAAGCAATTCCTTTCATTTTCTCAATGATTACTTTTCTATACACGCATTGTAGAATTCCTGATTCAATAGTAGGCATATTCCTAGCTTTGATATCGAGATGATTCAAATGAGTAACCAAACATATGTTTGGTCAGAAATAACAATATTTACAGTGCCTAAAGTTAGGCACTTTCATGTGTCGCTCTGATTCTCGCCATATGACCGGTACGTGTAACGTAGTAAAGTGACCCCCATAGAATACTGACCCCCCGGTCATTATTCTATATAGAATACTGACCCTCTGGTCATAATATTATGACCGGGGGTCATATTATTATGACCTACCCACACGTAGAAAAGTTACCCCTCACGTAGAATTGTGACCCCCCATAAAATACCGACCCCCTTCTCCACATACACACAAAAAGTCTTATTCTAATATAACCCCAACTATGGTAGACGTACAACATAATTATCTTCATCGATATGCATCAGAGGTGCAATGGCACTCGTCCGTGCATGCATCTGTCCGTACATACAGAGTACTTTGACCGCAACTTTTCATTCATTATTTGGCGAACCCGATTCAAACTGGCTGGTTAGACGCTTCCACCGCATCTGAATTGATTTGATTTAAACTCCACGCTGTTTTCAACAGTTATGGTCATATTGCGGCGGCTGGAGTACCTACTATGGATTCCTGATATTTCTCGCACCCGTACTACCAAAAAATACAAACAAACCTTCCTGCTGCTCCCTCAATTAGATGATTAACACCCATTGGTGAGAGACAAATGACTTTTGTCAAATGTCAGAATGGCTACATGTCGAGCCAGGTTCGAACTCACGACCCCATGATTGACAGACCCCGACGTTACCAACTAAGCTATCCGGTCTTGGAGCAGCTGTGTTGGTTCTTAATCGAATGCATAGTAGACGTACATTATTTTCATGGATCGAACTACTACCGATGTATATTTGTGTAGAAAGGGTAAATGGTTTTAAAAGGTTTCTGACCAAAAATCACTTGTCCCTCAGCGTTGTAAGTTCGAAGCCTACCAAAGTTATTATGTATGTGTGTCTGCCATACGTACTTTCCTACCTGGCGGTTGCATATTAGAGTGATTATGTTAACATTTAGTCACTTTTAATAGCGAGATAGTTATCTAGGCTTCTCAATCTGATTAAAATCTTATGTTGACTTGACAGTAAAACTGACAGGCACCAGCAGGGGGTCATCTTCTGTGACCCCTTTTCTGACCAATCAAATAAACGATTCAACGATTGGCGAAGCGATTTATGATGTCACATTTCAGTGTAGAACCATGTGTTTGTCATGAGAAGGTATAAGTAACCCGTCACGCTAAAGGGGACATAATGGGAAGTCCATAAAACTTAAAGGCTACCAAGCTCGACAGTTGATTTCGCCGTATATCAGAAGAAAATCATTAAATCAGCGTGTTTTATAAAAATTCCGTCAAACTCGATTGTTTTAAGTTTTATTTGCTTCTTTTACGTCGATACCGTCGAATGAAATAAAGATCGGCAATTTCCACGAATCTCCACTGAATGACGTCATATCGTGGCTTGACTCCGCCCCCAATTTAGAGCATGAGGTTTCTGACACAGATAATGTGTTCGGCTTTTCTGTCATAAAGCGAGGTTTCAGTTTTTATCCATTTCTCGATCGTCAGAGTAATACAGACAAACCGTTCTTTGGCACACTCCTTTTCTCATTAACGACATATTCTTTGACTGTTTTGACATTTTTTCTAACATTTTCCAAGGATAAATTCCGTGTTTTGAGTATCGATTGGGGAAGTCGCTTTATGACAGAAAAGTCGGACACTTTACTTTGTCAGAAATCTCAGGCTTGCCGGGAAATGACCCATGACTTCCCGTTTTTCCCGCCATGACTTCATAAAGTGGCAGGTATGACGTCATAACTTCAAATTGGAAGTTTGGCGTTTTTTGTTCGGTAAAGATCGGAAAAGACCAAAATATCCAATTAAAAAGACGAAATAAAACACTTCTAATGTTTAAAAAATTGAAGAAACTTTGCTATTTGGTTCTTAGAAAGTTGTTTTTTCGACACAAGAGTTTGATTTTGCCTATCAACGGACACTTTAATTTAGAGAAATAAGTCAGACTATAAAGGCGTCAAGCAGCTGTCACAATTGGAAAATAAAGATGTAAGTTATGAAAAAAATAATTAATCGAATTTAGAATTTCATTAAATTCTATCTAGATTAAAAGAAATATGAGAAAAAAAAACTTCTACAATTAGGCCCCTTTTCCTATAACACAGCATCAAATTGAGAAACAGAGAGAAAAGGTTCTTGACAGAATTTCACGAAGTTCATATTGAAGTTTCGTCCAATTTGGTGCAAGAGTTGTGGAGATTTTGCTTCGGGCAGACTTAAAGATCTAGACGCAATGTTATTATACATTTAGTCCCCTTTTCACATGACAGGATTTTTGTACATGAATTATTAATTATATAAGCTACAGAACATCTCATTCATCACTGAAGAACAAAATTTCATTAAATTATCTTCATTGAATGAAGAGAAATTAGAGAAACACTAATTTCTACATTAAGGCCCCTTTTTCTGTGACGCAGCCTCAATCTGGAAACAAAACAAACAAAACACACACACACACACACACACACACACACACCAAAAAACAAAAAAGAAAAAACAAGAGGGCCATAATGGCCTTAGGTCGCTCACCTGAGACTTCTTGCCTTGATGAAATTTAACACTTTGACCTGTACAGCAGCAAAATAAGAAATGTTTCAATAAAGCCCCATTTCCTGTGTTTTTAAAATGAATGTAACAAAAATTCAGCCTTTTAAAAGTTTTTGCTTTTTTGCCCTTTTTCTGATGCTACTGCACTAATAGTTTAAATATTAATCAAATTCTTCTAACAACTTTGAAAACCCTTCACCCAAGGATCATTCATGTAAAGTTTCAAGAATATTGGCCAACTGGTTTGGCAGAAGATTTTTAAAAGATTTGGCTATTTTCCCATTTTCTCATGCCGCTAAAGCCAGAGTCTTCGATGGAATCAAATTCTTTTAACAACTTTGAAAGCCCTTTACCAAAGGATCATTCATGTGAAGTTTCAAGAATATTGGCCAACAGGTTAGGCAGAAGAAAAATTTAAAAAGATTTTGCTCTTTTGCACCTTTTCTCATGCCGACGCAGCCAGAGGCTTTTAAGGAATTAAACTCTTTTAATAACTTTGAAAGCCCTTCACTTAAGGACCATTCATGTGAAGTCTCAAGAACATTGGTCAACTGGTTTGGCAGAAGAAGATTTTTAGAAGATTTGGCTATTTTCCCCTTTTCTCATGCCGCGGCAGCCAGAGTCTTTGATGGAATTAAATTCTTTTGACAACTCTAAAGCTCTTTACCCGAGATTCAACCATGTGAAGTTTCAAGAATATTAGGCAACTGGTTAGGCAGAAGAAGATTTTTTTTAAACAATGGATAATTTCCCCTTTTCTCATGCCGCGGCAGCCGGAGTCTTTGATTGAATCAAATTCTTTCAACAACTTTGAAAGCCCTTTACCCAAGGATCATTCATGTGAAGTTTCAAGAATATTGGCCGACTGGTTAGACACAAGAAGATTTTTAGAAGATTTGGCAATTTTCCCCTTTTGTCATGCCGCGGCAGCCAGAGTTTTCAATGGAAACAAATTCTTTTTACAACTTTGAAAGCCCTTTTCCCAGGGATCATTCCTGCCAAGTTTCAAGAAAATCGATTCACTGGTTTAAGAGAAGAAGATTTTTTAAAGAAATTGTGGACGGACGACCGGACGGACGGACGGACGACGGACAACGACCGATCACAATACCTCGAGAACATAGACTCAAAAGGTATTCAGGGATTACACATGTGAAAATTCATTGAATTTGGCCTAAAGGTTGCTGACATCTGACTATATAAACGGACGGATAGACAGACGGACGGAAGGACGGACGGACGAACGGGAGGATAGCATGGCGACTAAATGCTCCCCGAAACTTTTTTCGAGGAGCATAATAAACACGGATGTGATATGTATACATGTAGTTTATGTTAAATTAGCAATAAACTTAGTGGGGGTCAGTATTTTATAGATAAAATTAGGGGGGTCGTTATTTTACATGGGGGTCAGTATTTTATAGAAAGGGGTCAGTATTCTATATAGTAAAGTGACCGGGGGTCAGTATTCTATGGGGGTCACTTTACTACGTTACACCGGCAATACCGGTAATTCCTGCAGTTGCATGCACTCTACAGCAGTTTATCGATAAATTGCGGGTGAACTGGGTAGGTCGTTTACTGTTTAATATTGTTGCGTTTCAAAACTGAATTTTGTAGATTCATAAGATGATCTGAGTAACTATCTGAGTGAAAGCAGGCAATAGTGTGTGAGATAGGAATGAGTTTTGAGCTAAAATACATGTAGACTGTGCTTACCGTTATGTTGTGAAAATCGTCGGTGTCGTTATAAAATCTCGTAGCTACGGCTGTAGTTATAAGATCTAATAACAACACCCACAATATGATATTTGTTTGTCCGAAATAACGTCACTGTTAACTGGATAAATTTGATGTCCCGATAAGACAACACGTTGGAAAACATTTTTTCTAAAAAAACAATTTCTCCTTTTCTCTAAATTGTTTTCCATCATTATTTTGTGAGTGATCACATAAAAGATAAATATGAAATGTTATATACAAACTCTTGATAACATATACTTGTAGTCTGAAAAATGTTTTTTGAATTTTGACTCATGTCAAGTTCGTGAAATGGAAAACATGCCCTACTTCCTACTTTCCATAGCCGGATTTATCCTTTCAATCAACATGTAGGACTATTTTGGAAAGGACCAACGTACAATAGTCCCAGCCGAAAATGACAGTGACGTAGGCTGATGTTTACTGCTGCAAAACCAATCAATTCGTCTGATTTGCACCGTTACAAATACGAACAGGGTTGATTGGTTGTCAAGTAGTAAACATAAGCCTACGTCACTGTCAATTTCGGCTGGGACTATTGTAGTTCATGGTTATAATTAATGAAAAAAACCTCAAGGCAGTTTCATTTTAAAATCACGTCGCTCATTTATGTATTTCGTACAATTATGCTACTAACCATAGAGGGCGTATAAGAAATCGCTGTTTTTCAACAAACACCTCGCAACTGCAGTTAATAAGCTGCAGTTACGAAGTTTTTTTTTTTCGAAAAGCCACGAAATACTGGTCAGAAGCATTTCCGTCTTTTGTCTAAATTGAGGTTCCGCAACTGTAATGGTTCCCCCCAATATCACATCCGAGATTTTCGCTGCCCCCTCGCTTAACCCTCTTGCAAACAACACAATTTTGGGATTGTCTTATTTGAATTCTGCAGACGTCAAATTGAAAGGTACTAAAATTAAGATTTGTGAATAATTCAGCCCAGCGTGGTCCTGTTTTAACTATGTAAATAAAATACATATGATAGAATAAGTAGAAAAATGTCGAACATAACTTTTCTCACTTTTTTATTTGTTATTTTTTTGTACTTTTTCTACATAACGACAGCGAGAAAATGCTGGAATAGTACGACGTTTCTGATTGGATGAAAGTAATATACAGGTGCTCGCCAGGTGCTCGCGTAAATTTATGCGTCGACGCATATATTTACGCGTCGACGCATATATTTACGCGTGCAGTCATAAAATTTATGCGTGCACGCGTAAAATTTATGCGTCGACGCGTAAATTTACGCGTCGACGCATAAATTTTATGACTGCACGCTAAAATAGGACTTTTGACCCATTCGGTACGGCATAGACTCTTGCGTTACTGACTTGAACTATTCCCCCATGATAACGTTTCTTACACCCTGCAAGATAAAGGCTTTGCAAAACATTGAAGAAAATGATTGTGACAAGCAATTTCTTTTTTCCCCAAAATGATTTCAACTAATAAAGAAAATCATGTGAAATTGTCGTCTGTAACAATTTCGAATTTGGCCTTAAAAGCTTTAAAATGTTCATGTCTGGTATTGAGTTAAAATAAAAACATATCGTTATAATTATCTTTAATAACGGCGTTTTATACGTAACCGACGATGTGAAATTTGTCCGTTATACGATAGAGGTTCTCAAGGCAAAGACGGGGCTCTTGACATGAAATTGATTCTTCTGGACTATGAAACAACAACAACAGCAGCAATATCAACAACAACGAAAAACCAACGTTCAAATCAAGTAAACTTTGTTTTGAGGCATGTGCCGATTCGGAAAGCAAAACATTTTTACGTCAGCAGAAATCTTTATCGATTGACACCAAACGTTAACGTTTGAATTTGTCATCTGTTTTCCTCTTTAATCACGTTCGCGTCGTTATTCGTCCTCGACCTGTTTCGCGATCTTTTCCCCAACCAACAAAAAATTATAATTATGAGTCCAACTTGTTAGCTGCTACAAACGAAAAGAAAGTTTGATTGAATAATATATAGTTTGTGCATATTGCAACTAGATCTAATAAAATATTGAATTAAGAGGGGAAAATTCAGAAAATTTCCTCGAAACGTATCAATTGATGATGTCAAAATCACGTTTTGGTTGGAAAAGGGTTACACGTCTGTATATCGAATAAATGTCGACCCAGCCCGATCAGGTCATGGCTATTTGAAAGCCTTGAAGTCGCAACCAAAACATTTATCTTCGGTTTTCAACGAAAACCTCGTAACAGCAGCTTGTTTTAAGGTGCAGTTACGAGGTTTTTGCTAAAAAGTAGCGATATTTTCAACCTGCTTGCTGGAGTCCGATAGATCACCACGTGCAGTCTTCACCCCATCCCAATTAGCTGCAGGGGTCCAATAGGAAACGATTTTTTCCAGTTAACTATGACGTAAATTCGGACAAACAAATAGTTTTTCATTTGTTTTGTTATAAAATCTCGTAACTACGGCTTGAATCAAGCCGTAGTTACGAGATCTTATAACAACACTGACGGTTTATCAAAACATAACGGTAAACTCATTCTATTTTTAGCATAAAATTCAATACGATTACAGCCTCATGTAAATTATTGTAATGCCCATACACAGATACAGTTCCAAAAGTTTCACACAGCTTTATTTCTTCGACCAAATAGAAGCAATTTAAGCTATTACATGCAAAAAAAACCTGATACGAATACACTTTTTAACATTGCGATTGCAAATTTTTTTGTATAAAACATTATTGGAAAAAGGTAACTGCTTAGAATAAGCAATTACCCCTTTTCTCATTATGTTTTTATTCATAATCATTTGTATAAACATTATGAATTTGAAGGTTCATTGATACTTATACAAGCTGTCACTACAGGAGAACAACATGGATCCTGATAAGACTGTGCGTATGCATAGGCTGATGGATCTATGTTGGGCTCAAAAGCCTTAAGGGACGTTTTTCCAGATCCTGGCTCAAATATATATGTGAAAAGAAAGGTTACATGATCAGTATTTTACTTTCATAATCTCACTTTAAGAGTTCTGTATATACCAGGGTTTGTGCTAAATTTCTTATTTTAAGTACAAGCCCAATATTGTGCGTATTTATTGGAATCGAGATGATCGGTATCAATACCACAACAAAGAGTTTCAGGAATGTTAAAGATACTTTGCAATTTGATTTGAAAGGTTTAGATAAGGGTAACGGGCAAAAGCCCAAATTGCCAGAGTGCAAAAACTGCTCAACATGTCTTTAATATAATGATTTTTATGATGAACCATGTTTACAAAATTTCCCATGACCTTTCGAAAGTCTCGAATCTCAATTTTAAGGAAAATCGTTTATAATCGCGAATATGAAAATGAGTTAATTTGCATAAAATAACCGCAAATAAAAGAGTAAGTCATTTGCTCTAATCTAATTCCATTTTCGCATATGTAGATAAATATGCAATCACGATTCAAATTCACAAATTCAATAAGTTTTTGTAAATGGTAGGGTTAAGTGTTTTAGATAAGGGTTACGGCCAAAAGTCCCAATCGGCCAGAGTGTAAACAATGTCTATTTTTAGCATCTGTTACAGGCTTTCATCAACATCACATCCTTCGAAATTTCTCTGTGGGGGGAGCAGGGGTTAATGATGGCTAGACGACAGTATTTAATATTGTTGTCTGGAAAAGCTTAAACATTAGGTTTTTTATTGCTCGTCAATTACGTTTCTTAGTGTCCGACCTACTTTTTTGACCAATGAAATTGCAGTACACTTTAAAATTTCGCGCTATATTTCGCATAAACGAGACTATCGGCTGGTTTATGTGACGTCTATACATAGCCACGCCCCCGTCTCCAATAAACCGCTAGCGAACACTAAATCAGATAGAGTCTGTATAGTAGTTTCTACGCCATTTAAACATTTAATGCGCCGTGCCTATTTGAACAGCGCATTTGAATGTTTATTTCGCGTAGAATCTACTATACAGCCCTGCGTTCAGTAAGACAAAACGTTAGAAGCTACCGGTTTTTGGAAGCAAATTTTCCAAATTTGCTTCTCTTAGCAGCCATGCGTCTCTGCACTTTACCATTCTCTGCATACCACACAACATCTTCCGGTCTTCCTCACTATAAATAGTTCTATCAAAAGCAAAGATTAATGAGATAACAGTCATTCGAATATTCAATATGTAAGTCTGAAGTTATGTGTAGATATTGAAATGTGTGACTGAAAATGAAACATTCAATTAATCATGTCTCTGAGAGATGAAAAGATCCACGTAGTAATTTGCTTTATTATGGTTCAAAGAATTAGTCCAATGGCCTTCCTTGTAAATGGGTCAGTCGAGTTTACTGAACTATGAAATATATTCAGCTTACACAAACGATTAATATGCATGAAGTTGTGCTAAAAATAAATACAACTCCATCATGAAATCAAAGTATGCAAGGTATTCTGGTTTACCTAACAGTCTTACTGAACGCTCTGCTAACGATAGCTGAATAAATATGGCCGCCCCCAAAGTCTGGGTTCCCTCCTTCTTTTCGCAGTATGGAAGGTAGGGAACCAGACTAGCCGCCATTTTTGTTAGCTTTGGCACACCACCTTCAAATCTGTGAGCCAAATGGTGCGAACGGTAGGAGTAAACAGGTCGTTCAGTAGAAAACTGTTACGTAACGGTAGCTCAATGAGTTGAGTTTTGTCTTACTGAACGCAGGGCACCCTCTATCTAATACCTAAGGTGCTGTTTAAAGTAGACACCGCATCCAAAGAATCCCTGTCATTCTTACATATTCCCTTCCACATACTTATGTAATTAATGGAGATTTTGAGGAAATTATGTTGTTGTTGTGGTGGTGGTGGTGGTGGTGGTGGTGGTGGCATGTAATTCCCCATCGTGCAGATGTTCAAAGCATAATGCGAGAGAAAATTTTGTTTTTGTACATGTAGATTGAAATGTGTACAATAATAGATAGACTTATTTACAGAGTTTAATGACTTTGAAAATACAAACACATTATGAAAATCTCGTATGAATATATTTAACATTATTCTATGTTAGTTATCGTTTTAAAGTTCCGATCTTTCATATTTTTCTGCAAGAATTGGCCTACCATATGGTTTCCTTTTCTAAGAATAAGAAACATAAAATTAAAAAGGTTTGAGGTGCCTTTGAGGAAAACCCTGAAGGATTTTTGTTATAAAACCATCGGAAATCTATACACGTGCGTATTTTCCGGGACTATCAGGCTATAAATACTGTCTGGGAAGGATTTGTCCGTACATCAACAAGATCAGCAAGATGGTCCGTGCAATCTTGTATGGATGTGTGGTGATTGCAGTCTGTCTGATTGCAGACGCAGAAGGTTCGTTTGTTTTTTATTGCTAATTCATCTTCATGAAAATAAAAACATAGAGAAAAAATTCAAAAAAAAAAAAGGTTTTTTTTTTTTTTTTTTTTTTTTTTTTTTTTTTTTATTTTATTCTCAATTCATTTTTGTGTATTTTTCAAATGGTGAAAAATTTGCATAAAACTTAAAAAATTACATCCATGGCTCTAGATATTAAAAATGCAAGAATAAAAACGCACCATGCCATTTACTAGATTTGTTCGTTTTATTAACAATTCTTATTAACTTAAATAATAAGTTTTTATTATATCATTTTTTTTTTTGAAAACTACATTGGTAAAATATTGGCAAAAAACAGCAAAAATGCATTCATGGATTTGAGTGTATGAAATCGTAAGACATTAATGCAGATTATTGTGCTTCAATTTACAATAGATAGATCATATGTCACCTTTACACAACAAACCAATACAACAAAAGGGAAACGCCCAAAAGACTGATAAAAGATGTCGTTTTTAGGCCGTAATTGCAATGTAATTACATTTATGAAAAACAAAACAAAAAATACTTGGTGTCGAAATCGCATAAACTCAAATCTTACCGTGGTACTTTGGGTTTTGTTTCTGAGATTCTTAAATGTTTCATAATTTTCATCAGTTTTTTTCTCGTTTGAAAGTATAAAATGCCTGATTACGCTCTTTAATACTGAGTAGGACAGTTTCATTTACCCAAGGTTCGGTTCTCTGTTTAGTTCTTATTTCTTTAAAAGGTGCTAGCTTGTCAATGACATCTAGAAAAATTGTTTTAAACTGCATCCAAGCATCAGAGGCATTATCACATAGCATAACAGGAGACCAGTCAACAGATAACAAAGCGCTTTCCAAGTTCTCTTTACTGTAATTCTTAAGTGATCTTAATTTCACTGTTCTGTGAGTACCAATGACATTCTTATGAACCTTTCTAGTGCAAAAAATCATGAAATGATCACTAAAAGAGGTTTGCAACACACCATGCTGTATAATTTTATCTTGGTCTGAAGTAAGGATTAAATCAATTGTGGTTGAAGAACTGGAACAGACGCGGGTAAAATCATTTATCAATTGGTTAAGATCAAACATAGTTAAAAAATACTTTAAATTGCTAAGATGAACACATTTACTATTTTTAGAAACATCTGTATTGAAATCACCTAAAATATAAGATTCATAGTCATTAAAATGAGAAGATTTAGAACAAACATCTTCAAGTACACTGTAAAAGTTAGCTTGTTTTGGTGGTCTGTACACAGCAGCAATCAAAATAGGTTTAGTCTTTTGGAGCAACAGTTCTATCCAGACAGCTTCAAGTTGATCATGTTGTAAGTCTATGCGTGTGTTGAAAGCCAAATCAGACCGTATGTATAGACAAACACCTCCCCCATGTCTGCCGTTTGGTAATGGGTTGAAAGCGGTTTTAAAAGCGATTATATTGTATCATTACAATTGTTTGAGGGATTAGTTTATTTGCAAACTTTTTATTGTATTTTCATGACCGTTTTGGCGTGCAAAAGTGATACAAAGAAAGGCGAAATCCCATTCTGAACCAGACGTCAGAGTTTCGAATTTTTAGAACATTGGGCCTGATCGCGAACTGAATAGTTAACAGTACCAGAACACATTATCACGTGTAACCTACTCGTAAAAGCTCTCACATTGTATAACAATACATGAACATCAACGGATTTGGGGGGAATCGTGAGAAAAACCCTAAGAATTATCTCGATTTTTATGCAGATATGAAAAAGAAAAAATAATGTAAATTTTTGAAATGTCACGACCTTGTATCGACGTTTGTACAAAATTTTGTACACTACTTTAGCGGACCGAAAACATTTTTTCAGTTTTTCAAAATACACACAATACGCAAATAGAGAAATAGAAAAAGTGATGGATTGTTATTCATTACAAATATTGCGTGTAAAATTGTGAATATTTTGCTTTCTTTTTCCCTTTTTTTTTCATTGGATAAATGCATCTTTTAACAGTGAAGCAATTTATAATTGTGAGAGTTTAAATATGTTGGTTTGATTTTGTGTGTTTTTGATCAAATATCATTATTGTTTGTTTACCAATGAATAAATTAATTAATTAATAAATGACTTAATAAATAAATAAATAGATAAAGTAACAAGATCTACATGCAAAAACATTTTTGTAATTAGTAATAACACGTTATGTATTTTATATTTAATTATCTTTTCCTTTTTCAACACTACTTTAATAGTTTCAACACATTTGTGTTAAAATTTACAGTATATTTCTACATAGAATTTGGCGCATTCGAAGAAATGATACTTTTGAAAACATCGAAGAAAATGGAGGCGGTGCTGATTATCCCCATAATCCTAAATTTTCTTCAATATTTCACAATTTTAAAGTTTTGTTTCATTTTTAAATTTGATTAATAAATATCGCATGCAACACATTTGAATTTGGACTGGTTTTAATTTTTTTCCTTCTGGAAATGATTTATAAAACTATATTTTTGATTTGCATTGTGACCCTTCTCGCTAAAAGAGCCTTTTGCGAATTATGAAAATCACCCACCCTAGTCAGTCTCCGCAAGATGCCTAGACTGGCTAGGATGCGAATATTTCATTGTGAAATAATTTTCTGGCTGTAGATTGTTTTTTCTATCATACTTTATGTTCATTTTACAAATGCACCATCTTCTAAGGCTGACAAAATTCTCAGAATGATTTTATTGACATAGTTTTCTTGAATGTTCTTACATGTTTTGAATTTCATTTTTCCTTTTAGGACAAAACACGCAAGGTAAGTTTATTCTTTACTTTAACCCTTTTCGAAAGAAAACTTCCTTTTTTGCACCCCTTGGATGAAATACTTTAGGAAGTATTTAGAGAAAGGAAGAAATTGCTGATAATCAGAAGATACTTATTTTCCGTCAATAGTTTCGGTGTCATTTTATTCACTTTCCAAGTTTGAAGCATTGACTTCTATTACTTGGAATATTCCAAAAACTTGTCGTTTGGAGAAAAGCTCATTAGGCATCTATTTAAGGTATATGACCCATCATTAAAAACTCCACTTTCTTGCCATTGGACATGCATCAAATTACACACACTTGTAAAAACACTTCACATAAGTTGATTGACCGTGCCGTATTTCAAGATTATGCTTCAAGAAGAAAATAATTTACAGATATCTTTTTATTCTATATTCATATGCAAGGGAGGTAATTTATAACATTTTTGTCAAATATTTCCATAAGTATACATTTATTCAAAATTCTAACCTGTTCAAAATGCTTATGTTTGTATTTGCAATGGAAATATAACACAGTTTAGGATTTACTGGTATAACTCATCGGTTATAAAAGTAGAGTTGTATACAAACACTAAAAACCAAATACATAGTTTTAACATTTACCAAACCATTTATCGTAAGCTATACGAGCGAATTAATGTCCTAATTATTTTATTCCCAAAAGAGGAAGTGTTTGTGTTGGGCCATTTATCAACAACAAGAAGTAAAGTGTTTGTATACAAGTCTACAGTTATAGCCGATGAGTTATACTTTTCAAATTTCGCCTCTGGCTCTTTTGTGCTAATTATGGGTTGTATACGTTAAACTTCATATCGTCAGAGCTTGGCCTTCTTTGTCCTCTGTTATTGCTAATACTTTAACCCTTTCCCAAACGACAAAAGTTTAGGGTGATCCACTTCAAAAACTGTACAAAATGACAAAATAAATGTTATTAAAGATAGAATTTGTGTAAAATATGACACAGAAAATATTGAGACAAAAGGAGAAACTGCTGGTTATCAGCAGTTTCTTCTTTTGTTTCAATGTTTTCCCAACCCATTTCTATTTGGGACGTCAAAACCAGGTCTTGTTTGGGAAAGGGTTAAAAACATTGCGCGCGAAAAGAACGAAAATTTTGACAGCTGTTAACTTTGCCCGGTTTTGTCATAATAGTTCATTTTTTTTTACACAAAGTTTATCCCTAGGTTTATCTACTTTATTGTCTGAAGCAGTTTCAAAATTTCATTAGTCAACATACGTGAACATTGCGTTTGGGAAAGTGATAGTTATCAAAACGATGCTTTTTGATAAAAATATATTATAGAATAATGCAACTAGGAGTCGAGCCAACAGGAGAAAATGGTGCAATCAGTAGTTTCATCTTTTGCCCAAATGTTTCCCAACGCTGTTCCAGGTGGGGATGTCATTATGTCAATACGATAACATCACTGGTGGGGAACACCGACAGTTTGTCAATACAAAACGGTAAACCCGGTCTGATTTTAGAACACGTTCATTGTCATTAGAAAAAATCTATAAACTCACATTTAATCGCAAAAAATCTTTACCTTGTAGTCGAGAAAATTGTTTTAGTTCACCACCAGGGGGCATGTTCTTTCAAAAGCGACTCATCTGACCTCCACACAGAACGAAAAAAAAAAAACACAAAAAAATGGAAACACACATTCAATTTTCCAACGACAGGAATTCGCATTGTTTCAATTTTGAAGCTGCAACAAACGACAAAATAGATGTTGATGTATAATCGAGTTGTGTACAACATAGGCACTTGGGGCGTCAAAGGTGTAAATATTTGTATGGTAAGGCTTTGGCGCAAGTGACACTTCAAGCCAAAGTATTTCAAACATGAACCGGGTTCTGGAAAACGTCCCTTATAGCATTTGAGACAGATATGTTTCAAGACTAGGCTGTGCCTAGGTGCAGTCTGATCTGGAACCAAGTTACTGTCATATGATGTTTGCATACCACAACATGGTTCCTGCTCAGGATCTGGATCGAAGTTGAGCTCAAAAGCCTTAAAGGGCCTTTTTCCAGATCCTGGCTCAATTATATTTTTTGCTTAAAATTGAATTACAAATGTAATTTTGGTAAACTACAATTAACATATAACGGAATTTAGCATCTTCGTCCCAACTGTAAAACAGTTTCTTAGTATAATATGTTATAATTAAAAAAACTAATAGTATTTAAATGCATTAGAATAACCAATTTTGGCAAAAAATATACTTTAAAATTGGAATGCAATATCGCATTCGGCACAATTCAATTTAGACCAATTTCGAAATAGATTTTTGTTTTAAGGTCACTTAAACGTGAAATGTCAAATTGCCTCTTGGCGTTTTAACTACTAGTAGTATTTGTTTTTAAATGAAATGATTTTTGTATTGATTTTGCAAATTCGATTTGACTCTTTCCCAAACATAATCATATTTAATCGTCTGCATCGTATTTATCGTCGATGACGAAAATATTGAGATAAATAACAAAGAGTTGATAATTAACTGTTTTCCTTTTTTCTCAATATTTACAATACGCGTCATACGCGCCTATACAAATTTGTTCGTATGAACATTCGCGTTCTCGTTGAAAACGCTAGGTTTTTACCGTTTTTGCGGAAAGGATAATGTGAATTAAAGTGGGACATGAAATTTTCATAACGCGTTTGTACAAGTTTAGCTAAGTGCAGTGTTTTTCTTTTTTACCTTTTATTAAAATGTGTTTTCAAGAAATTAGTGCACCAAAGTTGAACCAGTATCTGGGTAACGGGTTCATATAGGATTAGTGGCCAATATGGATCAAGATCAGTATGTAAAAAAGTGTTTCACTTTCAGCTCGATTCAGTCAGAAAATTGTATTAATTTAGACTTGACTTTAAACTTTTTACTTCAAAAGTTTTATTTCAGCTTTTCACCAATACACTCGCGACCATCTTGAAAATTTTGGTCAAAATAACATTTTAGTGTAAAACTAATGTCAGAAACACTTGATTGTAGGTCATCTGGTTCAAAAGTTAATTTTTCCACATGGCGCCTGCGGCCATTTTGGATTCGGCCATGTAGAAAAAACGCCATTAAATCTCGAGGGTTATGGATTCTAATTTTTTCTAAAATGTCTGTAGATAGCTAGAGACTGGTCACGGAATTTGGGTATTGGACCCAACTACCGTGTTGCGTTATAACACTGGTGGTGAACTAAAACAATTTTCGCTACAACAAGGTATATATATTTTGCGTTTAAATGTGAGTTTATAGATTTTTTTCTAATGACAATGAACTTGTTCTAAAAACAGACCGGGTTTACCGTTTTGTATTGACTAACTAACTGTCGGTGTTGTTATAAAATCTCGTAACTACGGCTTCAATAAAGCCGTAGTTACGATATTTTATGACAACACCGACGAAATACATTGATCGCGAAAAAAAAAAACGGCCATCGCTTTGGCCGAGTTCACCACCAGTGCAACTGCCGTGTTGCGTTATATAGCAAATGCTGAAGCGTAATTTAATAAGGGCATAATGTTATCGTATTTTTGTGCATCGTTGATGCAGAGTGTGGAGTAAAGTTTTTTATCTTTTCTGATAACTATTCTTGTTTTCTTTTTATTTGTTCTTTCCTCGAAGAAAAAATGTTTGATAAAACGAGTGCAGACTGATCGAGATGCACGTGATAACATGTGTGTAAAGGAATCAATGGGTGCGTTCAGGGTTCTCCCGTTGGTAACCATCGGTAGCCATCGGTAACCGTCGGCATACCGATGGATATTTAATTGGTAACCAATTGTCCCGAGAGTAGACAAGTCGGGTAGTATCGGTAGCCTCGTTTTCATTACAGTAAGATGGCGGATAACAATCCAACTACGGCGATCCTAATCATATATTTTCTTCAATAGCAAGCGAATAGCATTCTAACCGTTCTTGATAGAATGTATTGTAATAGTTGAAGCTACAGTTATTTTATTTAGCCATTTATTTCTGAAAATATTTTTTATTCATAATTTTTGAAAACGAACGATCACTCTGCGGGGAGAATACGCTCTTGGTAATTGATTATCCGCCTTTTTCACCGATCGGTACAATTTTCGTTCAGAGTTCGTTGGTTGCCGACGGTGCCATAACACTCGGTTACCGATGGGAGAACCCTTGACACACCCAAAATCAGTTTCCTTTTTATTCAAACCGTATGTAGGCCTTCTTGGATTCGTCTTTTTTTTCAACAAATCATGATTATGGCTTAACCCATTACTAGACGACACAATTTTGGACCACTCCAATTTGAAAGGTGTTGCAGATGACAATATTTACTTGATGAAATTTTAAAATCTTTCCATTTTGGGTGAGAAAACTTTGTGTAAAATGAAGAAATTGCTTGTTAGCCTTCAAGCAATTTCTTCATTTTTCATAATGTTTTCCTATGCATTTTCTTGAGAGGGAGTCAAAAGGCGTCACTGTGCGGTAATGGGTTAAAGGGTCAACGATCTCCGGGTTCATCAAACCCAATGTCGTGGATACTCAATGGAATTTCATTGAAGAGACGATGTTAATGAGTGCCCACAACATCGACCTTGGATTCGAATTGGTATTTAGAATTCGCATTTACCCTCTATTATCTATTGCTCTGCATGTTGTCGGTGTTATTGCAAAACCCCGTAACTCCAGCTTAAATCAAGCTTGAGTTACGAGCTTTTGCAATAACACATATAGTATAAATTTTCAGGAGAGCGGATCTTCGCCGACAAATGCGAGAACTGTATAGTATCTCAAGGTCACGGGTTCAGCTCGTTTGACGATGATTGCAACTGCTTCATTATTTGTAATTTTGTGGGATCCTTCAAGGTAAGTTAACTCTTTCCAAAACGACACAATTTTTGGATGCTCCAATTCAAAAGCTGCTGCAGACGACAAAATAAATGCTAATCAAGGTTGGATTTGCGTACAATATAGCTAAGAAAATATTGAGACAAAAGGAGAAACTGCTGGTTTTCAGCAGTTTCTTCTTTTGTATCAATGTTTTCCTAGACCATTTCTTCCTTGGACGTCAAAACCAGGTCTTATTTGGGAAAGGGTTAATCATAATATTCATTTGGTGGGATCATTTGTTTTCATTTTTGCTATTCGGCACCTGTATCGCCAACTCAATATTGGTATACTTTTGAAAATGTGTTATTGAAGATTCTGTTTGTTTCTCGATCAACCAGTCCAACATGGTTCATGATCAGACTGCATATGTACCCAGGCTGATCTTGAATCATGTTTGGCTCAAAAGCCTTAAGCTCTTTTCTGTTGTTATTCTTTATCAAATCTTCGTAGTTGTCTTCAATGGCAAGTTTATGGGTTGGCTATAAGCTTGGTTGCAGGTGTGTGCATCTCAAACTTTCCACATAATATGGAACTCTTGTTTGTGAAAGGATTTAATCGATTTCACACAACTGGCCCAAATTGCTTAACCCTTTCCAAAAGACCTGGTTTGACCTCCATAATAAAATAGGATTCGGAAAATATTGAGGCAAGAGAGGAAAATGCTGACGACCCACATCTTCTCCTTCTGCTTTAATATTTTTTGCACTTTATTGTGCACAAATCTTATCTTTAATAACTTTTTTGTCGTCTGCAAAAACTTTCAAATTGGACCATCGTAAAATTTCGTCTTTTTGGAAAGGGTTAAACATATTATTATAATACTAACTATATAATATTATTATTCCTACGTAGCTGTCTTCAATGGCCAGTCCATGGGTTGGCTACAAGCGGTGTTGCGGCTGTGGAGCCTCGTTTTCGCGATTTACGCTCACGTGCGTGAATTACTTATCGAAGAAATCAGATTGCTTTTCTGACACTTCGGAAGCGGAAAGTAAGTTTTATCACGTGACACAACAACAAATTAAAGCAACTGCATAATATTTTTAAAGTTATTTACGAATAGGGTAAATTTGCGTTGCTCATCAAAAGCTTTCACTCCACCACATAATTATCATAGCAAATACATGTATCTGACATTTATCCACATTCTCTGCTTCAAACCAAGTTTAGTTTGGTCCAGTACGTATTGACAGAATTATTGAAGGTTTTCTGCAAATATTGATGTTGTATTGTCCTGTGATTCCTAATCACGCTAAGTGTTTCTCCCTTCTACTATTGGGTCAGACCAAATCTAAATGTTCCATCTTTACATTCTACGTATTCTTCCCAACACTTTTTCTTCCAACAAAATAAAGGCTTAGGATAATAATATTATTGTCGAAAATGAAGGAATGTGACAAAAAAATAATTACCCTTTTCCATGATGCTTTCCACCCATAAGGACCAAAAAGTATCAAATTCTATATACTTGAAATTGTTGTCTAAAATCTTATTAATTTTAGACCAGTGTAAAATTTCGTTTGTTGGTAAGTTAAGGTATTCCACGCCTAGTGAGATTCATGCGACGCCATAGTTGACGTATAAAATCTGTACGGATACGTACAGAGTTTAAAAAGGCACCTTTTACCGCCAATTGTTTTAAAATACGCCACACGAAATATTTCCACTTCGCGTGAATCTCATTAAAGGTGGACTATCTTAACCCTTCCCAAAACAAAACCTGGTTCTGACGTCCCTAACTCTAACCTAACGGGCTCGGAAAACATTGAAACAAAAGAAGAAAATGCTGATAACCAGCATTTTCTCCTTTTGTCTTAATATTCTCTATGCTACATTGTACACACAAAAATAAATATAATATTTCTCAACATCCATTTTATCATCAACAGCAGCTTTCAAATTGAACCAGTCCCAAATTTTGCCGTCTGGTAAAGAATTAAATAGTGCACGTGTTTTTCAAATAGATCCGTGCCATGATGCAGGCGTAGTTGCAGGCGACAGACTCCCCAGAGAAGACCCCGACCAATACGAGGGCGATCTATGTGCCGGCTTCCTCACGTGCGAAGAGGTAAGCTATTTTTAGAAAATGACGTCATCAAATAGACCCGTGCCATGATGCAGGCGTAGTTGCTGGAGACAGACTCCCCAGAGAAGACCCCGACCAATACGAGGGCGATCTATGTGCCGGTTTCCTCACCTGCGAAGAGGTAAGCTATTTTTAGAAAATGACGTCATCAAATAGATCCTTGCCATGATGCAGGCGTAGTTGCTGGCGACAGACTCCCCAGAGAAGACCCCGACCAATACGAGGGCGATCTATGTGCTGGTTTCCTTACGTGCGAAGAGGTAAGCTATTTTTAGAAAATGACGTAATCAAATAGACCCGTGCCATGACGCTGGCGTAGTTGCAGGCGACAGACTTCCCAGAGAAGACCCCGACGTGCGAAGAAGTAAGCTATTTTTAGAAAATGACGTCATTATATTACGAAATATTACGGTATCCAACCCCTCAAAAGCACCAAAGAGCCATAGGCGAAAATAGAAAAGTGCCAGTAATTCCTAATCTGTCTTACATTTCCTTTCCAAATACAAACATAAGCATTTTGCATGGTTTAGAATTTTGAATGAATGCATATTTATGGAAATATTTGACAAACATGTTCAAAATTACCTCTCTTGTATATGAATATAGAGTAAAATAATAGTTGTAAATTGTTTTCTTCTTGAAGCATAATCTTAAAATCCGACACGATGAATTAACTCATGTAAAGTGTATTTGCAAGCGTGTGTAATTTGATGCATTTCGTATGGCTAGAAAGTGGTGATTTTTTTCAGGGTCTGTAAACCTTAAGATAAAATACCCGTTTTTCACGGCGTCGACATTTTTTAGCATTTCTTCACCATTGACAGAATAAAGTGCCGATTCGTTCTTGTTCATATCTTATCTGCATAGATCGTATTTATAACGACGAACGTTTACAACGTCGCCCAAAATATACCGACCTCGTACTTGTAAATCTTGAAATATACTGAACTGCACAGCTAACTCCTCACTTTTGTTTTTTGTATAACTAAGTAATCACACAATGAACCACCTTGATTTTCCATATTTCAGTAAATGAGATATTTCCCATCAATTTTAGTAAAAACAAATTTAATTTTAATTGTCATTTACGTCGTCCAACGTGCACGTGCGTTGTACGATTTTGAAATACATGTGCATGCATTTTAACAATAACCTGAATAATTCACCATGTCTTTATTCAATGTTGATCGGGAGTAATAAAAAACATAATTTCGACAAGTTTTACTTACAAAATCTTATTTAAACAACGTAACAAAGACAGGTCTAAAACGTCACATGGTCGATACGTTGGATGAGATCGAATTTAACACGTGTAAAACAGTTTGCAAGTTAATAAAATCATTGATTACATTCAGTAAGAGCAATGTTAAAACAAATTACGAACAAATCATTTGCTTTACACTATAACGTCACAATAGTGACGTCAACACTATAAAACCTGCAGGTTGTATGTCCACCGTTTGCACGGCATCTGGAGCTCACAGAATTAATGTAATTGACAATGAAGGTTTTGGGGATAACATTTTAAGCTTGCACTAAATCGTTTTCCAACTCCTGAAGTGTTACAAGACTGGTGTGCTTAATTCCTTATCCGACGTCCTAACTCATCCCAAAGGTGTTCGACAAGATTCAGATCCGGGGACTTCGATTGCTACGGAAGTACCTTGATACGATTCATAGCAAGCACCGAACGTGTAGCGGCAGCAGAGAACTTTCGTGGTGATCGAATTCCCCGGATCTGAATCCTATCGAGCACCTTTGGGATGAGTGACCTTGGACGTCGGATAAGGAATTAAGTACGTCAGCCTCACACCCTTAAGGAGTTGGAAACGCTTAAGTGCAAACTTAGAATACTATCCTTCATGCTTTTATTGTCTATTACATTAATTCTATGCGCTCCAGATGCCATGCAAACGGCGGACATACAAGCTACTAGTTTTATAGCGTTGACGTCACTTTTGTTATAGTGTAAAGCAAATGATTTCTTCGTAATTTGTTTTAATATTGCTCTTACCGAATGTATTTAATGATTTTATTAATTTGCAAACTGTTTTACACGTGTTAAATTCGATCTCATCCAACGTATCGACCATGTGACGTTTTAGACCTGTCTTTATTACGTTGTTTTAATAAGATTTTGTTTGTAAAACTTGTCGAAATTATGTTTTTTATTACTCCCGATCAACATTAAATAAAGACATGGTGAATTATTCAGGTTTTTGTTAAGATGTATGTGCATGCATTTAAAAATCGTTAAACGCATGTGCACGTTGGACGAGGTAAATGACACGTATAATTTTAAAAAGTTGTTTTTGACTAAAAATGACGGAAATAGGTCATCTACTGAAGTATGAAAAATCAAAGCGATTGATTGAGCGATAACTTAGTTATACAAAAAACAAAAGTGAGGAGTTAGTTGTGCGGTTCAGTGTAGATCTAGTCAAATAACGATTGCTTTACCTCAATTTCCACTTAGAGTTGAATAAGCCACCACAATATTTTGTTCTCTGCAACATTTCGCAGTTCATTTTCTATTTTTATGTACAATTCCTTTATCACACAATACCCAAGATTTCAGGCACTGTAAAATTACATGATTCATTTTGGTTGATTGTCAATTATCTTTTAATCTGCTGATGTTTAAAAAAAACTAGCACATCATGATAAATCCTGTTGTTTTGCCCCTTCCCTGCTTCAAACCAAATCCAAGTTGGTCATGTAACCTACATGTATTTGTGAAATTATTGACGATTTTCTGAGGTTGTTGTGTCACTTGATTTACCATCGTGATTTATAACACAGGTAACCGGCAGTGACGGCAATCCGACTCTTATTCCTAAACAAGAATGCTGTGACGATGGCGAATGTTTTAATCCTACGGACGAGACTTGTTCTGCACCCAACTGCATGAATGTTCCAACATGTATGGACAAGAGGATAACGGACGACTGTAATTGTACAGTACCTATAGCAGAGGAAAAAGGTAATGTCAGATCTACAGATATTTCATTTTATGTACACCAAACCCTATGTTGTGGGTGCTCATTTGAATCGTTTCTTCGAGACGATTCAAATGAGTACCCACAACATAAGGCTTGGATTCGAAATAACAAAATTAGAATGTCTCCTACTCCCTCTTATCTTTTGCTCTGTAAAGTAGGACCACTGCATTTGTACAGTACCTATAGCAGAGGAAAAAGGTAAAGTCAGATCTGCAGATATTTCATTTAATGCACACCAAACCCTATGTTGTGGGTGCTCATTTGAATCGTCTCGATTGGGTGCTCATTTGAATCGTCTCATCGAGACGATTCAAATGAGTACCCACAGCACAGGGTTTGGATTTGAAATAGCAAATTTAGAATGTCTCCTACCCCCTCTTACATAATTCTGTTGCTCTGTAAAGTAGGATGACTGCAATTGTACATTACCTATAGCAGAGGAAAAAGGTAAAGTTAGAGCTACAGATATTTCATTTAATGCACACCAAACCCTATGTTGTGGGTGCTCATTTGAATCGTCTCTTCGAGGCGATTCAAATGAGTACCCACAACATAAGGCTTGGATTTGAAATAATAAAATTAGAATTGTGACCTAGGCCTCCCGTAAAGTAAAGTAATCCTACAGATAAGATTTAGTGTTCAAACTACTTTTTTGGACCAATCAAATTGCAGTATATTTCAAGATTTCGCCGCTATATTTCGCATTTATAAACAACACTGCCGCTAGTTTATGTGACATCTACATGTATACATAGCCACGCCCCGTCTCCAATGAACCGCTAGCGAACACTAACACGGTGGAGATGGATAATGGGATGGATAATGACTAACAAAATAAACTCGATTCTGGTAATATATTTTGCAATAACTTTCTTATTTCTGCATCAATTTTTTGAACGGTTTGTTGCATTCGGGTATATATGGTTTATTAGAAAAACTTCTAGTTCTTTTCCCAAATTATTGTCCCAACCGATGAGAAAGCGAAATGATAACAACTACGGTTTAGAATTACAATTTACAGTTTACAATAACTTTCTTAATTCTGCGTCAATTTTCAAGCGGTTTGTTGCATGTACCTCACCTTAACGAGCGCTTTCCTCAGATGTATTATTATGCATTACTTATAATTGTCTTTTTTTTATTCAGAATGTCCATTTATGGCAGTGACGGGGGAGGCCACCAAATACATGGGGACTGAGATGATGTTTATGTACGACTGTCCACCGGGCACTTGTTTCGATGTTGGTCTTTGCGCATGCGTGGCTACCAACAACACGGGTTATAGTGAGTATGCTTAGTAGCCCATTTAACCCTCCCCCGAACAAAACCTGGTTTTTGATGTCCATAGAAGAGAAATCCGAAAACACAGAAAGAAAAGATGAAAATGCTGGTTATCAGCATTTTCATCTTTTCCTTCTATGTTTTCTGTACTTAATTGTACTAAAATCCTTTGTTTATCAACATCAATTTTATCATCTGCAGCAGCTTTCAAATTAGATTACTGTACATTTTGGCGTTTGGGAAAAGGTTAAACATCATAACGATGCATTTTAAACAAATCGCTACCATCCCCATGTCAGATGTCCACAAGGCACTTGAATAATTTCCACTGAAATGGCATTTTGCAGTATTTTAAACAAACATTTAAACAACCATTTAAAGTAACATTTCACAATTATTTTTTACATAAATTTTACTTTTATTCTATCTGAAAGAGCATCTTTTCTTGTGAAAATTCCAAGCCAAAATATTGAACTGTTTACGAGAAATATATATTTTTGTGCTAAAATTTAACAAATTGTTGTGGACAACAGTTCAGATCTATATAGAATTTGTCATTTCTGTCTCAGCTTTAAAGGCGTATTTTTCGCTTATAAATGACAACTTCAAAAAACTGATAGCATTTCTACGCATTAGAATAAACAATCTTCGCATCAAGACATACTTTTAAAAAATGAAATAAATGTGAAATGTCACTTTAATGTCAGACGTTATGTATGTAGCGAGTTGTTGTTTGTTTGTTCGTTCTGTAGAAAAGCAGGCATTGGCTAAATATAGATATATGTCGACTGTGGTTAAAAAACTAAACCATATGTACATTTTATTCATTTTCAAGCCGATTGCATTGAGTATATTCTGTTTTTATTCGGGAGACAGGGCGGAGCCTATAAACGGTTTATTACATTTAAGCGTGAGGAGAAACAGCCTTCTCGGTTTGCGGTAAATCGTCGGTATTATTGCAAAACATTATAACTACACCGTTAATCAAGCTGTAGTTACGGGGTTTTATAACAGCACATCTTACAATTGCACATTCTTTCAATTTAGAAATGTGTTCATGCTCGTGCCGCACGTTTTTCTCTTATATCAACCAAGATATCGAGAAGTAATCTCGTCGAATAACCTCTTTGCTTAGCCACACCCTGTAAGGTGAATAAAAACGGAATATATCTAACTAGTGACTTCCTTGGTGATGGCTGCCATATCGTCGCTTTTCAACAAAAACCTCGTAACTGCAGGTTAAAACAAGTTACACAGTTTTTGTTAGAAAGCGACATTATGTAAGTTGTATGTTCGTTCTGTTTTTTAAACCTAGTGTAAACGTTGTAATTTTCCAGCCGATTGCATTGAGTATCTAACAAGTGACTTCCTTGGAAATGGCGAGGCTTCGGAGCTATTAGAAACGACGGACGGCCGCGGGGCTGCAATTTGGAATGTTGCCGCTGGCGATCTGAGCGGGGGAGAGTACGAAATTACTGAGGCCGAATCGCTGAACGTTGTCGGTACTGCAGCAAACGAACCAGGTATGGCTCATAATAAATGACCTGGCAATGCATACATATATATCAATCTAATAGCTAGAGATGCTCTGCCAGGTCATTTATCATGAGCAATGTTGAGAAAGAAAACTAACGATTCGGTCATAAACACATATTTACTCTCTGATCATTGTCGTAGGATGTCTGCTTTTTAACAAAACAACTCAATTGAATTGATTTCAATTAATTGATTGAATTGAATTGAATCGGATCGATTGATAAATAGATTGATTTATTGATCGATATTTTGATTGATTCATTGATTACATTTGAATTGATTGATTGATTTCAATTGAATTGGTTTATTTCAATTGAATTGATTGATTGATTGATTGATTGATTTCAACTGAATTGAATTGATTTCAATTAAATTGAATTCTACTGAAATAAAATGAATTGAATTGAATTCTATTAATTTGAGTCGAATTGAATCCGATCGAATCGGATCGATTGATAGATAGATTAATTTATTAATCGATAGATCTTTTGAGCAATTGATTGATTGATTGATTAACATGCTATTATTTTTTATTTCAGGGAACAATTTCGTGTTCAGAATAAAGTTTGCCCTCAAAGAAAATGGAGAATCTTCAAATAGTAAATATGATTTTTGTTTTTTGAACCCATTTAAAAACAACAATAATTTAGAGTTGTTTTATTTCAAAACCACTGTACATAGATAACAAGATTGGTATTTTTAGCACTTTCCCAAACAATAAAATTTCAGGGTGATCCAATTTGAAATTCACTGCTGACGAACAAATGAATGTTGATAACAGTACGGTTTGTGTATGATCTAGCTCGAAAAATATTGAGGCAAAGGGAGAAAATGCTGATTATCAGCATTTTCTTCTTTTGCCTCAATGATTTTTCCATGTCTTTTTCTGTAAGGGAGGTCAAAACCGGGTCTTGTTTGGGAAAGGGTTAAACTAATCTTTCTGAGCAATATAGCACAGAAAATATAGCATACGAAAATGTCGGTAATTGGGATTTTTTGCTTTTGTCTCAATGTTTTGTTAAGTATTTTCGACTAAGGACGACAAAACAAAGATGTTGTACAGATTTGTGTCGAAAACTCAAAAGAGCTGAAAGACTTAATTTTAGTGTTAAGTGTTAAGCGGCCCATATAGCGGACGAGAATTGACCTGGCAGAGCAGCCCATGCTAATCGAATGGAATGCTCTGCCAGGTGAATTCTCGTCCGCTATACACGATCAATATTATTGACAATATTATTGTCAATATTTGGTATTGACAATAATATTGACCGTGAATGGGCAATATTGAAGGATTGTCAATACTATTGACGAATATCTGCGATCGCTGAAATATTTTCTTCAATATTTTTATTGACGTTATATAACCCATGGTTGATTGTTCTCTAAATTAATATTGTCAATAATATTGATCATGTATGGGTGGCTAGAAAAATATTGTCAATATTATGACTCAATAATATTGTCAATGATATTGATCGTGTATGGGCCTCTTTAAGTGTTAAGTATAGAAATATTCTGGCTTTATTTGGGTACACTGAAATTGAATCGTATAATTTCAACTAATATTTTGCTAGGATAAGTAAAATTAATAGACATGTTTTTCAGAATGGTCTTTTTTCTAGATTTTTGTATTTCTAATTGTGCATTTTTTTGAAGAATGAATGACCAGGAATATCAAGATGTTAAAGCTTAAGGGTGTTTTGTCGGTTCCCTTTACCAAGCTATGCTGTTTTTTTACCATACTTGAATTATTTTTTTAAAAAAAAAACCGTCCTCGTGATGTCATTTGCATGAAGTATAAAGCATTCGAAAAACAGATATTAATGAATCATCAGACATTCAGAACAAATCGCTGAAATCTCTCTCATATCGAATCTACAGAAATGACCGAAGGCCTCCGCAAGAAATATATCAACGGCGCTTACCATTGAGCGTCTGAAAATCTTGCTCTTAAGAACGCTTTATTCTGAAATACCCTAAAAAATCTCAAGATATCATAGAAAGTCTTGCTTTAAAGACCGTGGCTCTGTTCACAGATGATGACCAATGTATATTTGGCAATTGTCAATAGGCTGATAAAACCGAGCAACCGTTCGAAAATGACACTGTCCGAGCCACTGTGGAAAGAGGGTCAGCTTCGGAAGGCACAGAAATAAACACAGGCGCGTCCTTTAGAGCGATATTTCTTAGAATATCTTGAGTTTTCTCTAGACATTTTAGGATAAAGGCGTTCTTTACAGCAACATCTTTAAGACGTCAGATGGGATTCCCCATTACTCTATACTTCTTATGGAACCCCTCGGTTTACCGTGTAGAAATAAAACATATAAGAGAGAATTGAGCGAATTGTTCCGATTGCTCCATGATTTATAAACCGCGGTGTTCCGAATGATCCATACTTCATACAAATGACGTCATGATGACGTCATTTGTATGAATTATAAGCTTTCGGAACACTTCGATCTATTTGTCTTAAAACAACGCTCATAAAACATCTTTAAAAATCTTTAAAATTCCCACCTCTTTTTCACAGATGAGAATCAATGTGTATTTGGTAATTGTCTATTGGCTGAGCAGACCGAGCAGCCGTTCGAAACCGACACTATTCGAGTGACTGTTGAAAGAGGCGCGGCTTCGGAGGGCACAGAAATAAACTTGTTCTTCACCTATCAAGATACGTATTCTATGGTCGGCAACAGTATGGAAACAATTAATCTGGAGCTAACGAATGATTTTGAGGTGGGTGTGTCGATTAATCGTCGCTTTTCAACAAAAACCTCGTAACTGCAGCTCTTTTTGAGCTGCAGTTACGAAGTTTTGTTGAAAAACATCGAAATATCGTTAGCTAGGGGTAAAAAAACCCAACATATCTGCTGTGCATATCTCGATTTTTTAACATTTATAAAAGAATGAGACGAAATGCGGAAGACGCAAAAATAAAAATGTAATTCCTTTACTTCGAGAAACAGACCAGAATTAGCAGTTGTCAACCAGCTTCAGCATTGAAAAGGTGTTTTAAAATAGGGTTAGATTTATACCAGCTAACCGTGGCGTATTTTCGGACAAACAAGTACAGTATTTCCCATGCGATGTTATAAAATCTCTTAACTACGGCTTGATCCAAACTGTAGTTACGAGATTTTGTAACAACACCGACGGTTTATAAAAAATTAACAATAAACCCAGTCTATTTTAGTACAAAATTTATCCCTATTACAGCTGGACATGGAGTACGTTCTCTGGGCGATCTACTGCGGCGATCATGGCGAAGAGCGCGTCGGGGCGGCGATTTATTTACAAACTGAAGAGAATGCGGCGTTGGCAACAGCTTTTGAAGCGGTTGAAGGTGAGTACTAATGTAATCTTACTGGTTTTGACGTCTCTCGTAGTATAATAATAGGCCGGAAAAATATTTAGGGAAAAGAAGAACTGGTCGCGATTGGCAAAACGGTTCATGATTTTCTGCAATTGTTGTTTTTTTCTTCAAAGCAGTCAACTAGTATAACAGAATTATTCAAAACTATCAAAAATGTTGTGTCATGTGATTCCCAAATGTGTTTAATCATTTCCCAAACAAGACCTGGTTTTGGCGTCCTCAGTTGAAAAAAGGGCTTGGGAAAACATTGAATCAAAAGACGAAAATGCTGATGATCATCATTTTCTCCTTTTGTCTCAATATTTTCTTGGCTATATCACGCACATTTCCCATCTTTATTAACATCTATTGTGCCGTCTGCAGCAACTTCTGAATTGGACCACCCAAATTTTTGTCTCTCGGGAAAGGGTTATTGGTAGTATTACAGATTTCATTTCACATGGCAAAACTTTGACCTTTGATATGATAAATTCGCGCCTGTTTTTTTCTACAATTCAGTAATATATTCTTATATGCATTTTATATCTGTGTACTATGATACAAGTCTTTTTTGAAAGAATGAATCGAGTTTTAAGGACCGTCGACAACTAGGGTCATATTGGGCGCACTCACCTTAAATATACCTACTACATAGATGTACGATTATATGTATTAGTTTTTTTTTCTTTTTTTTCATCAGACGTTCCTTTGAACGAATTTATTTTACATCGATTTGGAAGCAAGTTTTTTCAACTTATTTTAATCCCTCTCGATTCAGCTTCCTGGAAATACACTGACCAGTACTCGCGCCGAATGTGTTACATAGTAACATAAACATCTAGAGTGGAAAGGATAAAAATACGATAGTATATAACGCTATATGCGAAATATGAACACATTTTTAATGAAGGAGAGCGTCAGGTCAAACGAAATCCGTAATAATTGTATTTCGCTTTCTTTAGGATCACAACGGCTGATTATGGGACAATCTGGATTCATATTTGGAGACTGTCGGGGTGCTGAAGGGTTCGAGGGCGTATTTGAAAAGGTACGTGTAGTCTGTCCTTGAAAACCCAGGTGTCTCCCTATACGCTACACTGCGTCATCCCCTGTGACAATTTATTAGATATGATATCGTCGCTTTTCAACGAAAACCTCGTAACTGCAGCTTTTTTAAGCTGCAGTTACGAGGTTTTTCGTTGAAAAGCGACGATATGTAGCGAATGGTATGTAATTTGCGCTCTCTAAAGAAATTGCGTTGTCAATAAAATCCTGAGGTGCGTTCTTTAGAGCGAGATTTCTTGAGATATCTTGAGATTTCTTAAGATATTTAAGGATAAAGCGTTCTTTAGAGCAAGATTTTTAAGACGCTCATTGGGAAGCGCAATTACCCTATACTTCGTGTGGAACCCCTCGGTCAACTCTGTACAAACAATATAAAAGAGATTTGACCGAGTTGTTCCGAACACTCCATAATTCATAAACCGCGGTGTTCCGAATGCTCCATACTTTATGCATAAATATGGAGCATATTCGGAACAGCTCAGTCAAAGTCTTGGTCTTAAAAACGCTTTATCCAAAACACCGTAAGAAATCTTAAAAAATCTCGCTCTAAAGAACACACCTCTGACGTCTGTGCCAATGTCGATTTAAGCCAAAACAGGAAGCTTCAGACCACCAAAGAGTGATAAATTAGTAATTTCTTGCGTTTTCCTACTCTGTTTTAATCAACATACGTATTTGTTTTTCAATAATTTTGTTTGACATTCTTGATAATACAACCCATTATTCTCAAAATACAAAACACTTAATGCATCTTCGCGCGTCATCCATGACGACGGAAATTAACGAGAGATACTCTCGCCAATTTACGGCCGTAATCCGTAGCATCGGATATTGAGAGGGGATACATGTACCTCGTCAATTTTCGTTGCTACGAATGACGCCTGAAGCTTGAATTATTTTGTTGTAAATGATGAGTTGTAATGCTTAAGCAGATATTCGACTCATCCGATGTCGAGATAACCGTAGTGTTATTGTTATCATTTCAGATCGAGTTCTTCAAGTGTAAGCCGGAAGATGACGAACGATACGAAGAAGCTTTCGGAGACATTTTCACTTAAGGATTATGTCGGGGATTTTCAACAAAAACCTCGTAACTCCAGCTTGTTTTAAGCTGCAGTTACGAGATTTTTGTTGAAAAGCAGCGAGAAGTAACCCATCATTCACTACAAAACAATTGTCGAAACTTCGAGTCTCATCCGTGGCAACGGAAATTGACGAGGCTATTCCTCGTCAATTTCCGTTGCCACGGATGATTCCTGGAAATTAAAGAGTGTATCTCGGTATTTTCTGTCGTCAAGGATGATGCCCGAAGATGCGTTAAGTGTTTGGTATCTAATGATGTGTTGTTAACCTTAACCTCTTCCCAAACGACTGCTCCTTTTTCAGAAAGGAGTTGCAGACGACAAAATAATTGTCTCAGAAGAAGAAAATGTGAATATTAGAGCATACTATTAGCATATAAGAAAAAAGGAAAAAAATGATACTAAAGAACAAAATGGCTCCTGATCAGACTGCATGTATACGCAGGCTGATCTGGACATATTTTTCTTAAGTGCAATGAGGTTCTTTTTCTGAATTTCCATATCATGACTGATCTTTCATTAATATTTAATACGGGGAATCACGTGACGCAAAATTAAAACATGCAAAAATTTGTCGCTTTTCTACAAAAACCTCGTAACTGCAACTTAAAACAAGCTACAGTTACGAGGTCTTTGTCGAAAAGCGACGAATTGCAGAAAATTATTGTTTGGTCGTGGCCGAACTTGTCCCATTCTCGTGGCATATCATTTGCTAAACAATCGTATCCCATAGTTTTCCACCTCTCTTCACTAATAGGAATAAATCTTGTGCTAAAAATAGACTAGTTTTACAGGTTTTACTTATTAGATCATCAATGTTTCTATAAAATCCCGTAACTACGACTTGAATCCAGATGTAGTTGCGAGGTTTTAGAATTAGACCAACGAATTACTATTGTGTGTCCGAAATTACGTCACAGTTTGCCAGATAAAATTGTTCACTGTGTTTACAGCCTGATATCCACTTTTTCTCTTTTGATTCTCTTTATTTGTACCTCATGTAAACTCGGTGGTTAATCACGTGACTCAGAATTTCAGCAAATAATCAATATTTTTGCTAATACTTGACCAATTTGAATTCGGTATGAATCCGAGAAGGTGGTAAAGTGCCAGAAATAAGCTAGACGTGGTGGATTTTTGAAAAAAAATCAACTGAAAAAATGCACCACGTACACGTAATGCGTTACATCTGTCCACATTCTCCTTTTCAAACCGAATTCAAATCTGTCCTTATTAACAAAATTATTGAATATATTCTGAAGTCCTTGTATCACGTGATTATCTACCGTGATCACACGTATTATATGGTGATGGGTTTCTTCAAATATATAATCGAGCATTGAAAAACCAAGTATGTTTTTGTTGTTATTGCTTTAACCCATTCCAGACAGCATATTGTCTACAATTTAGAATCAAGATCTTTTGTAAATGATAAAAAAAACATGGGCAAGTATTGATGGAAAGGAGCATGCGCGGATCCAGAGGGGGGGGGGGGAATAGGGGGTCATGACCCCCCCTGGAATTTGGCGAAAAAGGGGGTTATCAAAAAGATTACTGGTTATGTCCCAAATAAGCAGCGTCTTTTGTCCCTGTGTGCCACGACAAACCGTTGTTATATTTAGTCCTACATGGTATGACATGTATCTGCATGCGGATCAAGAGGGGGGGGGCTGCCCCCCACCCTGAAATTTGGTGAAAAAATACCTGGTCCCTAATAGAAAAAGGCTTGGGAAAACATTAAAACAAAAGAAGAAACTGCTGATAAGGTTCCAGCAGTTTCTCCTTTTGTCTCAATATTTTCTGTGCCATATTTTACACGAATACTATCTTTAATAACATCTATGTTGTTATTTTTTTTACAGTTTTTGAAGTGGATCACCATAAAATTTTGTCGTTTGGGAATGGGTTAAATTGACTCTCCAAATACAGCTGACACACGTTATGCCGACATCGGATAAGACGAACATAATTCGTTTAAGTCGTAGTGAAAATTAGACTCCGTTTTCATCGATGGAAATGCTAAACATTTTATTTTGTAGTAGTTCTAGCCATTGAAATATAGTATGAAAAGGAGATAAATTGCTCGTTTTGAACAATTCATTTCCTTTCCGTACTGTATTTTCATTATGAATCTACTCGATAACCAAAAGAAGAAAAGAAAGGGATTTAGCATTAAAAATGATATCGTCCGCAGCACTTTTGTATTAGGTGCAGCTTATACTTTTATCGTTTGGGAAAAGTTTAAAATGATAAGACAAGTATCATGTAGGCCTACGAGTACTGCTGAATCACGAAGAACATTAGCGTCGTTGTAAATGAAAAACCTCGTATCTCGTTTTTGAAAAATTTTAAAGGGGAGGGAAAAGTGAAATAACTTTTCCCAAACCGAAATGTTTTACTTGAAATTTGGATATATCATTCAAAAATATATAATTTGTCATTAAAGTGACATTTCACATTTATTTCAATTTTTAAAAGTATGTCTTAATGCAAAGATTGTTTATTCTAAAGCGTAGAAATGCTCTCAGTTTTTTGAAGTTGTTATTTATAAGCGAAAAATACGTTTTCAAAGTTGAGACAGAAATGACAAATTCTATATAAATCTGAACTGTTGTCCACAACAATTCATTTAATTTTATCACAAAAATATATATTTCTCGTAAACGGTTCAATATTTTGGCTTGAAATTTTCAGAATTTTCATAAGAAAATGCGTTCTTTCAGATAGAATAAAAGTAAGATTTATGCAAAAATAATTCTGAAATGTCACTTTAATACTGGTCAGTAAACATATCTCAAAAACTGCGAGAATTGTCTAAACTGGGCACACAATTTTGTACTTTGAAAATCGCACGAATCGACATACGAGGTTTTGCATTTACACCGACGATAAATACAGCTTTGTCCATTTCAAAAACGATTCAATTATAGGGTCGTCAAAATCCAAAGCTGTTGCAGACAACAAAATAGTTATGTTTTTTTGACCACCAACGCATGAATAAAATCAAATGACAGAAAATGAGAAAATACTTATAATCAGCATATCGATGTTTTTCAACGAAAACCTCGTAACTGCAGCTTAAAACAAGCTGCAGTTACGAGGTTTTCGTTGAAAAACAGCGATATTCTACTCTCCAGTACTTTTTCCATTCCTTCTCTCCTGAAAACGTCAGAATAAAACACGTTCTCCTTTGGAAAAAGGTTAAGACTCTTATCCCTTTCCCAAACGGCAAAATTTAATATACTAATATGTCCAGTTCGAATGCTTCTACAGACGACCAAATGGATGTTGCTAAGGATAGGATTTGTGCAAATTGTAACACGGAAAATATTGAGACAAAAGAAGAAAATGCTGATTAATCAGTAAATCAGCATTTTCTTCTTTTGTCTCAATGTTTTCCCAAGCCTTTTCCAACAGGGACGTCAAAAGGGCCAAGACTCTTAGATAAGGCAACAGTTATAGTAGTTATACAAGTAACATCAGTATCCACTAAACCCTAAGCAATGCAGTGTCACGTCTATTACAGAATTTTGGCTTGTTTTTACGTTTTAAATCTGGTTTCAAGTAAGTTTTTTTTGTTTATTATTTATTGTATTTCTAAATATACCGGTATATTTTCGAATGAATCAGTTTTCATCAATTATTCATTAATACCACATCATGAAGACCCATTACCAAACAGTAGCTTTTTTTGATGCGTTTTGATCTAGTTTCTGCATAAAATGTTTTTTATGTCCGTCCGTGTACAGAATACTTCTCCGGAGCATATCTTCTTAACCATAAGCGCTAGCAACTTCAAAGTTGTTACACTTAAAGAATCATTACTCTGCCACGCCTTCATTTTGAGTTATTGCCCTTTGTTGATTTTACCCATGCATTTTTGTCCGGAATATATATTCTAGATCAAAAGTGCTAGCAACTTCAAATTAGGTACACTTACAGATCTCATTGTGGGGAAGTGTCATGTACAAGAATCGTTACTCTTCCACCACTCCATTTCGAGTTATTGCCCTTTCTTGTTTTTGCCCTTGCGTTTTTGTCCGGAACATATCTTCTAAACCATAAGTGCTAGCAACATCAAACTTGGTACACTTATGGCCTTTTGTTGTAGTGAAAGCCTGTGAGGGGTATCAAGTCACATTCTGTGATAGTTAAAGTTTTTTTTACTTTTTTTGAGGGGGGGTATCACTTGTATGTGTAAGGGGAATATATTCAGGGCTGCGTTCAGTACACAAAACGTTAGCTAACGTTAGCAACAGTCTTAACTTCTTTGACACAAATTTCACAGAATTGACCGAGTATTCCGAATGAAACGGCGAACGTTAGCTAACGTTTTGTCTTACAGAACGCAGGGCTGATATCTGCTCATTCATTATTTTTCTAGCCGTACATGGGTTATCCTGTTATGAGACGGACCCTAAAGGGAACACAACGATAGTCGAGAAGTGTCTTGGATCGTGTAAAACAATAGAACTTGAAAGTAAGTGAACTCTTTCCCAAATTAGACGTGGCTTCAAATAACTCAAAATTATCTAAGAAAATTAACAATAGCATTGAGTTTTGTGCTAAAATTATCTAGAAAGGGTTTACCGTTTTATATCGATAAATCGATGGTGTTGTTTTAATCTTTCGTAACTACTGCTTTCATTGAAGCTGTAGTTGCGACGTTTTAGATTTACACCGGCGAAATAGGCTACTATCACTGTTTGTCCGAAATTACGTCGCTGTTTACTTGATGAAATATCCATATTCAGTTAAAGGGGGACCTGCTAGGCTCTCGAAAATTCAAATGCCACAATAATTACAAACAGAAATGACGTATGAAATTAAAAACCTGAAGGGGTAGATCATTTATGTCCATTGTTAGCACTCATCGAGCTTTATTAAGTATTAAGAATAACGTGCGGGTCCGTTTTATATTGTCATTGTTTTTGTTTTGTAACGGTTACATATGCCCAACCTTCAAAAAGCAATTACGTCAGAGGTACGTCATCTGTGCTCAGCGAGATTTAACACACCGTACAACCGGCTGCGTCGAAAGTCAGCGAAGACAGATTCGGCATCTGATGTCAGGTGCATGGTAGGTCAAATTAATCTACTTTTATAAATAAACGAAAAGATCTTTGGTATTCTATAGTTGATAAATACGCGTATAAATGTTGAGTGCTTATACAAAATAATATTTCCACGTATCCCTCGAAAATAAGGTCACAGTCATCGACGCAGCCGGTTGTACGGTGTGTTAATACCGCGGGTGTGTGTCTCGTTGACATTGACTCGTTTTGAAGTAAAAATAGAATCTGTAGACACGCTTGTAAAGGAATGATCTATAGCAAAGGAAAGATGGTCATTCGCCGTGTTAGAGGTTTTTATGCATTGCAAATTGTTTTTCCATGCACAAATATGAGTCCCCGAACAGTTCGAAAGCTTAAAAACCTAGCACGGGCCCCTTTAATAAGTGACCGATTTGAAAAAGGTTTGAAGAAAGAAAGACAGAAAGATATCTACTTGATGTGTTGGATCTTGACAAGCAAAAACTATTAGCTAGCTTGTTCGAATAGTATATTTAAGATAGTCCACCCCAATTGAGATTCGGAATTATTCGAGCGGAGTCCAAAACAATCGGCGGTGGAACTTTCCACCGCCAAATGTTTATAATCGCGCCCGAATAGGTTCGGATACGTAACGACGATGCTCAAAAAACCGATGTTTTATGAATCATAAAATGACCCATTACGAGTATTCTAACGTAAAGCTATGGTCACACATAGCCGGTTTTACGATACGGGTCCACACGGAATTAAAACCGTGTCGACCCGTGTCGACCCGTTTCAACCCTTATTGACCCGTATCGCCACCCGTTTAGATTCCGTGTGCGGTTTGTTAGAACGATACGGCAGCGAACATGTTTTGACTATGTTAAAAAATTCGACACGGATTTCAATTCCGTGTACGGCAACCATGTTCATACCGCATCGACCCTTTTCAACCCGTATCTCATCCTTGAACCGAATAATGACCTCATTTCTAGCGGTACAATGCACGTGAACTGAATGGAGTCCCATACACACTCCATTGCGCCGGCTGTACGGTACGGGCCGGTTTTGGTAGTACTGACACGATACGTCTTCGATATATCGACGCATCGGCCGACGCAAAAGCAATCTTTGTGTTATTGAGGGGTTTTGGTCACACCGGGAAAAGTTTCAACAGACAGTGTTGATTGATCGACGACTTTGCCGACGAAATCAGTATTTTGGTATGATCCGTGAGGTGTCGGCCTTTCAAGTTATTTTCATCCGATCAATCGGCGGCTTTCTCACGTTTGAAGATGTTGGTAAAGAGTCTATGATTACTCGACTTTTAAATATCGTCGAAGTGTCTTGACCCATTTCCCTTGTCAGAAATCATGTCGTTGACATCTCACAGAGCCTTATTTGATATACTGCAATGTGTTCCCTGCTGAGTCTCGTTCGACGACGTGCATACCACCTGATTACTCACGGATGCAAAGAAATAACCTACGCTTCTGTAGAGGCCTCACTTTTATGTGACTGATTAACAGTTTGATTTGAAATATTCCGACGGAGATTATGCGGAATCGTCGACATTTTGACAATTCTTAACCCGGTGTACAATCTTATGTTGATGTTTTCTTGACTGGCAAGGTATCTGCCTCAAAACGCCGTCGCATCACCGGCATATCAACGTCTCAACATCAAATTGTACGAGTATTTAGTGATAAAAGTGCTGTAAATCACCGACAAAAATAGCCAGGATCAATGCTTCTCTTTTAGTAGCCGCTTGACAAAAATATCCCTCAGACAAAATAACATCGACAGTGGTCTACTCTTTAATGAAAACAAAAAATATAGGAATAAGATATCAAAAATAAAAAAGAGCAAATAAAAATAAAATAATAATAATAATAATAATAATAATAATAATAATAATAATAATAATAATAATAATAATAATAATAATAATAATAATAATAATAATAATAATAATAATAACAAGCAAATTCGTTGAATTGATATCCCCCGCCGAACATATTTTCATTGTCAATAAAGTAGCGCGGAAACGAATATAACTCTGTATGTATATGGCTTCAACAGAACGAATATCACTCTGTATGTATATGGCTTCAACAGAACGAATATCACTCTGTATGTATATGGCTTAAACAGTCAGGGGCAGTAACTCTAAATTCGACGGTCGAACCGGGTAAACCCGACGATATGCGCATGCCCTCATTGTAGTAAAGCTGTGTGCCAAGTTTCATTGAAATCCGGTGTATAGTTTTCAATAAATAGCGCGGAAACGAATATCACTGTATGTATATGGCTTAAACAGTCAGGGGCAGTAACTCTAAATTCGGCGGCCGAACCGGGTAACCCCGACGATATGCGCATGTCCTCATTGTAGTGAAGCTGTGTGCCAAGTTTCATTGAAATCCGGTTTATAGTTTTCAAGAAATAGCGCGGAAACGAATATCACTCTGTATGTATATGGCTTAAACAGTCAGGGCAGTAACTCTAAATTCGACGGTCGAACCGGGTAACCCCGACGGTATGCGCATGTCCTCATTGTAGTAAAGCTGTGTGCCAAGTTTCATTGAAATCCGGTGTATAGTTTTCAAAATATAGCGCGGAAACGAATATCACTGTATGTATATGGCTTAAAAAGTCAGGGGCAGTAACTCTAAATTCGGCGGTCGAACCGGGTAACCTCGACGATATGCGCATGTCCTCATTGTAGTAAAGCTGTGTGCCAAGTTTCATTGAAATCCGGTTTATAGTTTTCAAGAAATAGCGCGGAAACGAATATCACTCTGTATGTATATGGCTAAAACAGTCAGGGGCAGTAACTCTAAATTCGGCGGTCGAACCGGGTAACCCCGACGATATGCGTGAAGCTGTGTGCCAAGTTTCATTAAAGTCCGGTCTATTGTTTTCAAGAAATAGCGCGGAAACGAATATCACTCTGTATGTATATGGCTTAAACAGTCAGGGGCAGTAACTCTAAATTCGACGGTCGAATCGGGTAACCCCGACGATATGCGCATGTCCTCATTGTAGTAAAGCTGTGTGCCAAGTTTCCTTGAAATCCGGTCTATAGTTTTCAAGAAATAGCGCGGAAACGAATATCACTCTGTATGTATATATGGCTTAAACAGTCAGGGGCAGTAACTCTAAATTCAATGGTCGAACCGGGTAACCCCGACGATATGCGCATGTCCTCTTTGTAGTGAAGCTGTGTGCCAAGTTTCATCGAAATCCGGTCTATAGTTTTCAAGAAATAGCGCGGAAACGAATGTCGGACGGACGGACAGACGGACGGACGGACGGAAGGACGGACGGACATGGCAAAACAATATCCCCCCCGAATTTTTTTTTCGGCGGGGGATAATAACAACAACAAAGACAATACTACACACGAAAAGGGTAGATACGGCTATTGCTTCTTGCTGAAAGGGGTCCGTGCGGGTCAATATAGCTGCGATATCGTAGCCACAAACTTGATGATGGGTATTGATTTGTGGCTACGAGTCAACCCTATTCCTTCTTATGGAGCAAGACAAAATAGTGGAAAACACATTTTCTTGCATAGATTTTCGAATACTAACATATCTGATCAGATATTTATCCCATAAAAAGATATTCCATGGCACAAATTCAGTTAAAAAGTATCAACAAAAATTGTTATCATTTATTTCTTCCAACGGAAAATTCAAGTCTCAGTAGAATAAAATGGGTGTGTACTCCGCTTCAAAATTGAATTGAACTTTATTTGAAAGTGACTTCAACATAAAACTATACTGGATTGACAGAAAAATAGTTAACCTGCTGTCAGGTAACATTCTTACAACATTCCATAGCTTTATTTTGAAGTTTGACTATGCTAAACTTGCTGGAATGAATCATTCCAGCACCTGCTCCATTACAACGAATAGGAAGGAATTGTAACCGAAACCCAGATCAAAATTCAAAAAGGTTTCGGTTACATTATTGCAACTAGGGTCAATACGGTGAGACACGGGTCCACACGGGCGGTGATACGGTTTTGAAATCCGTTTAGATTTTTGAACAAGACCAAAAACTTTATAAAACCCTATCATCGCCACAAAATTCACACGGAATTGATACGGGTTGCGATACGGGTCAATAAGGGTTGAAATGGGTAGACACGGTTATTAATTCCGTGTGGACCCGTGTCGAAAACCGGCTATGTGTGACTGCGATTCTTATGGTTTGGTCACCACGTTGATTTCAATTTCCGTGCACGGAAGTGTCATATTCCGTGTCGACCCGTGTCGACCCGTGTACCTAATCCGTACCAACCGTTATTGACCCGCAGCTGCATTTAGTTATATTATTCAGTCCTACCCGTGTCGACCCGTATCGACCCTTACCAACCCGTACATTGCTTTCTGAAATCCGTATTGAAAAAACCTTATCTTGCCGTATCAACCCGTGGAGTATGCAAATCACCCCCTAATTCCGTAGCAAACCGTGTACGGTTTATGAGAACTAAAACCGGTTCGTCACCCGGCTATGTGTGACCATAGCATAATCATCACTTTTGTTTTCAGGTACTTCATTAAAGTCGTGTACAGAGCTCAAACATTATAGTGGATGTTATCCAGAACACGGCGTCGTGGCCTGTTACTGTAACTATTATTTATGTAATAAGAACTCCATCATACTCAAACTTTTAAACCTTTAACCCTTTCCCAAACGACACAATTTTACTGGTCAAAATTCAAAGCTGTCGCAGTCTGTAATTTGAAGTGAATAAAATTTTGTTGGAAAACGTTTAGGGCAATGAAGAAATTGCTTACCTAAAGCAATTTCTTTATTTTCCACGATGTTTTCTTAAGCTTTTATCCTGTAGGCGTCAAAAGACGTTATTTTGTGGTAATGTGTAAACCTTTTCACAAACGACAAAATGATGGGTGTTCCCATTTCAAAGCTGCTGCAGACGACAAAACGGATGGTAATGTTATAATTTGTGCACAATACTACATAGAAAATATTTAGGCATAAGGGGAAAATTATAGGTGTTACAATTAGAAAATTTTAATGATTTGAACTGGCCAACTCGCATAAACAACATCTCTGCAAAGGCAAATAACCATTACCAGTATTTTCTTCTTTTGCCTCAATATTTACCAAAGATTTAAGTCAAAACAAGGTATCGTTCGGGAAAGGTTTATAAACAAGTCGATATTTTCAACGAAAACCTCGTAACTGCAGCTTAAAACAAGCTGCAGTTACGAGGTTTTCGTTGAAAGGCGACGGAGTTCTAGTTTTGATCACCCTTTTGGATTTTAGTTTGGAACACCTTAGAAGAGGGAATATAAAATGCTGGTAAAAACTTTTCGTCGCTTTACACCGAAAACCTCGTAACCCCAGCTTGTTTTAAGCTGCAGTTACGAGGTTTTCGTTGAAAAGCAGCCATATTTGTGTGACGACGATTCTTCAGACTTTACTAAACATGTATAAACATGTTCTAGTTTTTTATTACGTACCAAAAACTGTGTAACTTAAGAAATATTTGAGGGAAAAGAAGTTAATGTTGATAACCAGCAATTTCTCCTTTTGTGTGAATATGTTCTATACTACATAATGCACACATTTTTTTTTATCTTTATCATCGTTCATCTTGTAATCTGAAGAACCTTACCAAACTGGTCAGCGTGAACCGGTTTAAAAATCGTCTGTGTTGTTATAAAATCCCGTAACTACGACCTCATTCAAAATGTTGTTGCAAGGTTTTAGAATTCCACCGACAAAATACTATTGGTTGTCCGACATTACGTCACGATTTACTAATAGTGATCCGTCACGCTAAAAGGTACCTTATAGAATGTGCGAAAAATATCGAACCTAGTAATTTTCTAAATCCCAAATGTTTTCCCTATCTTACTATATGTTAATTTTTCGCATACGGGATCTGGTTGACCTGTGCCGGGTCTAAGAAGTTTGTCAAAACTTGGATTTTTTGGAGTTCGGATAAGGTCCTTTTAAGCGTGACCGGGTCACAATAAATTTGTTGTTTATGTTTACAGCCTGGTATCATTTTTTTTTTCTCTTTTGATTCTGTTTGTATTTGTACATATTATATTATCGCGTACATGTATATTATTGTGCTGAGTGACTAAGTGTTTACTGTTCAAACTGCCTTAAAAATATAATCGAGCATTGAAAAACCCAAACCACGTTTTTATTGTTATTTCTAAAACCATTCCAGACAACATAGGCTACTAAATTATACTATTTGAAATCAAGATGTTTTCGGATGACAAAATATGCGTATGGTTTTATGTTAAAATGCATTTTAAAACACGGAACTACTGAAGGAAACGGAGAAAAGCCTTGTTTTAATGATGTCCTGCTTCTTTCTCAATGTTATCTGGCCGAGCCCGGATAGCTCAGTCGGTTACGTCGGAGTCTGTCAATCCAGGGGTCTCGAGTTCGAACCCCGGCTCGGCCAGTATCCATTCTGACATTTGACAAAAGTCATTTGTCTCTCACCAATGGGTGTGAATCATCTATGTGAGAGAGCAGCTGGAGGCTCGGTTTGGATATTGTAGTTGTACTGGTGCGAGAAATACCAGGAACCCACGGTTAGGTGCTCCAGCCGCCGCGATATGACCCTGGTAGTTGAAAACGGCGTAAAACCCCAATAAACTCAAACTCTCAATGTTATCTACAATTCCTCGTAATTGAGAATGTATATAGCACTTTTAAGGGCAAGACTTAACCCTTGCAATCCAAACAAGATCTGGCCCCGGTTTCTCGAAAATACTTAAGTACATTCTCACGCTCAAATCTGAGCATCGTGCTCAAATCGCAAGAAATCAACGTGAACTTCATTCGAATACCCTTCAACGTTGGAGAGTATTCCTTTAAAGTTAAGGATACACTCATGAGTATGTACTTAAGAATTTTCGAGAAACCGGGGCCTGGTTTTGACGTCTCTAATAGAATAAGCTTTGGGAAAACATTGGACATTGCCTCAAAATTTTCTCAGCTATTTTGCACTCTATTTTCGTCTGTATAAACTGTTTGGGAAAAGGTTTGATTTTTGGGCATTATAATAAAACAACAATAAACCTAAGTTTCATAATTTACTTTAATATTTTCAACAAGTAATGGACCCATTTAAATAATCCAAAATCGGTTGTTTTGATATCATATTCTGAACGAAGATTATCTTAAACTTTGAAAATCATTGGTATTTCTTTGAATTGATGTTTACAACAGCTTAACGTATAATGATACAAAAGAGCTCAAGAAATTGTTGTATAAAACGGAATACATGTATACCTGCCTATATGTAATATTTTTCCTTTTCCTTAAATGTTGTCTATCTTTTCTGTATAAAAGATTTGAGTCTTACATGTTTTATCAATTTTGCTCTAGCTTACATGGTATCTAAACAGTGAAAATTGAATGTATATAATTAATATATTATCATCATCATAAATGAACAACATGAAAAAGAATTGTCATTGAAATAAAGCATGTCCTGAAAATCAGGACCACAACTGAATGTATATTACTATTTCACATGAAATCATTTACACTCCAAAACTTCATAATTCCAGCTTAAACCTGCCCCATACAACCCACTGTTTAAACAATTTTATTCTGCCGCAGCTTTAATTTGACAAAGTCTAAATTTCAGTCGTTTAAGAAAGGGTTAACCCTTTCCCAAACAAGACCTGGTTTTGAGGTCCCTAATAGAAAAGACTTGAGAAAACATTGAGACAAAAGAAGAAACTGCTGATAACAGCAGTTTCTCCTTTTGCCCCAATATTTTCTGTGCATTATTTTACGCAAATCTTATTGTTATCAACATATATTTTGTCATTTAACCCATTACCAAACGTCAAAATTTTAGACTGCTCCAAATTCAAAGAAGTTGGAGACGACAATTTAAAGTGAATAGAATTCTAAAAATATTCTCATTTTGGGTCAGAAAACATTGTGGAAAATGTAGAAATTGCTTGTCACAAGCAATTTCTTCATTTTCCACTATGTTTTCCCAAGCCTTTTCTTGTGGGGGAGTCAAAAGGCGTCATTATGCAGTAATGGGCAGTTAAGGGGCTTTCAAATTGGACCACCCTAAAATTTTGATCGTTTAGGAAAGGGTTTGTTGTGACCTCTTAGAATGTAAATGAGAAATATAGTGCTACATATAAGAGGGTACTTTATATAAAAGGCACTATAAAATTGTGTTTTCATATCCAAGCCCTATGTTGTAATTAACGCTTTCCCAAACAGACCTGGTTTTGACGTCCCTAATAGGAAAGGCTTGAGAAAACATTGCAACAAAAGAAGAAACTGCTGATGACCAGCAGTTTCTCCTTTTGTCTCAATATTTTCTTTATCATATTTTACACAAATTATATCTGTAATTACTTCCATTTTGTCATTTGTAGCAGTTTTTGAAGTGGATCGCTCTAAAAAATTGCCATTTGGGAAAGGGTTAAAAAAATTCTTTTGTCGAGGCAACCCAAGTAAGTTTCAATAATATGGTGAATATGTATATATAATTGTGGTGAACAATAAATAATATTTTGCAATTCGATAAGTGAAACACCCCTCTTATCTATAGCTCATTTAACCCTTTCCCAAACAACACCGGGTATTGATGTCCTTAATCTCAACAATAAAGTAACATTGAAAGAAAAGAAGAAACTGCTGACAATCTGCAATTTCTCTCTTTACTTCAATATTATCCATAATTTTACATATCTGTTTTCTACTTTCGTCAAAAACTATTTTGTTCTCTGCGATAGCTTCCAAAATAGTGTAATTCAAAATTTTGACTGCTTGGGAAAGGGCTAAAAAATCACAATTGTTTGGATAAAGTTTTGTTCACAAAGATTGTTACTTCTTGTTGTCGTATATTTCTCGACTGATGATCACCCGCTGTATCTGGGCTGTGCCTTCGTAGATCTGAAACAAGAAAATTAAGTGATCTGTCTGTCTGACCATATGTCTGTCCATCCATCCATCTGGTGCAAAGCTATTAGAATGTTTATAAAAGGTTTGATTATGTGTTACTTCAGTTATGTCGTAGTGGCCATATGGCTGTACCAGGGCCTGATCATACCAGGTTGATTGATTGTGTTTTAATACCATTTTCAACTGCTATGCTCATATCAGGGTGGCTGGTGCATCTAATCATGGATTCTTGTCATTTATCATACAGGTACTACCAAAACATCCTTAACAATCCTCCAGCAGCTTTCTCACATAATTTAACAGTTACCAAACCATTGGTGGGATCCAATTTTGTCTGAAAAGTTACCGTATAACTAGTAATTTCTGCGGGTGCAAATTTTTGCAGATTGGGCCAAAAAATGTTACAATTAATTTTTGCAAATTTTAATTTTTGCTGATTTTTAATCAGAGGATCTTCTATGTTTAGATGAAGTTTGCCATGTATAAAAATTTAATTATGAAAATTTAAAATATTGTATTAAGTTAAAAAGCTATTAAAACAAGTACATAATATGACTTGCATGTAAATACAAATTTAAAATACATGTATACACAAGAACATAACATTGACGTAATACTATCACAAAATAGGAAAAGCTTTGGAAATATTGAGGGAAAAGAAGAAAATGCTCATATCAAGCATTTTCTCTTTTAGCCTTAACATTCTCTGTGCTACATTTCACACAAATCATGTTGTATCTTTGTATGTCATTTGTCATTAAATCTTTATTGTGACTTCATGTATCATTGATTTCCAACTGTCTTTCTAAGTTACTTCATTTGTGTTTATGTCAACACTTATTAAAGATGTGAAAACATACAGGTTTATCCATGATATTTAACACCTGTACAGAGTGTAGTGTATATCATACTTAACCCAAAAATATGTTTTAATGTAAGGTAGCATTTAGATGTCAATGTATTTTTTGCGAGTTTAATTTTTGCGGTTTGATTATATCCACAAAATTCCGCTAAAATCATGTTGCCACAGAAATCACCAGCCATATGGTATTTGCCTCAACCAAGCATCGAACCGGAAACATCACAAGTGAGATTCCAATGCTCTACTTACTGCGCCATGGGCACGACCATGCCTCATCTCTGAATTAGGTAAAAATCTAATTTTTGCCATCAAGTAAAGGATTAAGCATACCTGGTAAATCTTGGCATCTCTCATTAATTTTTCTACAGGATATTCAGTGTTAAAACCATTTCCACCAAAAATCTGTAAATAACAAGATGTGTTTGTGAAACACGAATGTCGCCGAAATGGCTTTTTTCTAAAATGTGAAGTTTTCGTGTTATGGGTTGATAAGGGTTAACAGATGACCTTCAGGAAGGTCATATTTCAAGGAACAGATAGATATCATTGGAAGAAAGTTACATACCAAATTTGACCTTTGCATGTCAAATGCATTTCGAGAAAAGGCAAATGTCAAGTTTTTAAACAGACAAATGGAAGGACAGACGGAAATGAGAAAAACAATATGCCCAGATCTTTCAATACGGGGTAAGATACGGGGCATAAAAAACAAGAGATGCTTGTAAAACATATATGCCCCCTCAAGGGCCTACATTTGATGTAGGCCAAAGTCCAAGGTCCAGGTCACAAGGTCCAAGGTCATGGTCAAATATGAAAGGTCTTGATATGAGGTGTCCATGTGTGAAATTTCAAGGCTGTATATGTAAAAGGACATGAAATATAGGCCAGGTTGAAGTTTTTAAAAGTAGGCCAAATGCCAAGGTCAAGGTCACAAGGTCCAAGGTCATGGTCACATGTGAACGATGTTGATAGGAGGTATCCATGTGTGAGATATCAAGGCTGTATGTGTAAAAAGGACATGAGATACAGGCTAGGTTAAGAATTACATGTAAGTGTGAAAATCAACAAAGGGCAATAACTCCAAAAGTTTGATCAGAAGAGTTACAGTTCCTGTGCACTACACCTCTCCATAATGAGATCTATCCACCTACAAAAATTCATGATTCTAACTTTAATACTTTTCGAGTTATGCTCCGGACAAGGTTTGGTCTACGGACCGACCGACCAACCAACCAACCGACAGACACTTGCAAAACAATATACCCCCATTTTCTTCCAAAGGGGGCATTATTAAGTGGAATATCAAGCAACAATTGAAATATGGCTTTACTATCTCCCATACAATGACACGTTTTGGGTTGAGAGAACATAAAGGCTACAAAAATATATTTTTCAACATTAACTTAGACAGCATCTGTGGCACATTTATTGGCAGCATCCAAATCCACTGCAAGAGCATTTGCGATGGACTAATATTAAATGTTTCTTCTACCCTAATCTCCCCAGCCAATCTGGACATCAAAAGTCAATCAAAGCAATATTTTTACAAGACATTTCTTCTTTTCTCATGATGTTTTCACTACTAACCTGAACAGCATCTGTGGCACATTTATTTGCTACATCGGCAGCGAGAGCTTTTGCGATGGACGCGTAGTAAGTGTTTCTTCTCCCCTGATCGATCTCCCATGCGGATCTCTGCGTCACAAGTCGCGATGACTCAATACCGATAGCCATATCAGCCAGCATGAACCCAACGGCTTGATGCTAAAATATAGATGAGAAACTTTCTGTTTTCATAAAGAATATTTGGAAAATACCATGCAGATGAGAAAATAAATGTTTCTTAAAGGAGATATTTGAATAAAAAATCTTAATCTAACCAAGCCTTATAGCATGGAAAGCATAGAAGGAAAAGGGATATTTTGGGGGGAGAAAACCTACAAGTAAAGTACAAGGAGTGATCCAAAAGTTCGTAAAATTGGTTAATAAAACTTCCCGAGTGTTTATTATCAAAACAAAAGTTATCCTTTTTTAAATGCGACATCTGTACAATAAATGTGGAAAATTTTAATAGTGTACATATAACAGTTATTGCTCAGTGACAAATTTTAGACACAGACCATGCATGGGGAGGGGGAGCAAGAACAACAAAAGCGACGTCAATTTAGCGCTATTGTGAAGCCTTCTATTCTAAGTGCTTATTTACTGTCATACAATTCCGTGTCCGAGGTATAAATGTGCTGAAAGTGTTGTCAAGCAATTTTAGAATCGAAATGATGATTGTTTCTCTGCCTGGATGTTTTAAGATCGATATACTATCAAAGCGAAACCTATCACAGTGTACCCCAATTTTGACGCCGTGAACCGGGTTGTGGCCCTTTGTAGGACTATCTTGGCATTCCTTTTCCTCTATTGAAGTCCGAATCTTGGGGGTCACATAAACATAATTTCTCTACAGCACCATATTCTTGTTCTCTTCAACATTTTGAATGTCTGAGTTGGTATATGATCAAGATCGTGACAGAATTTTATATTTGAACGACATTCAAATTTCGTTGTTGACTTCATATCGCTTTTTCACTAATTTGTTCTATCTTGTAAAAATGTGGTGTCTTCATAACAACTTTTACATCAACGTATGTCACTACGTAAAACTAGCATAATAACAATTTTCACCCAAAAATTTCCGCAGAAATTTAAGAAAATTTGATTAATTTAACGTTCATGTATCATTTTTTGTTGCTCCCCCGCCTAAACGTACACATGTTACTATGGTAACGCAGTTTACCACCGCTATAACTTTTTTGTTAACCTTATAATTTTTTTTGCCATCTTTAGATAATGAACTATGTTACTACCAAATTATACACTGATCAAGCATGTGATAGGGAAGTAATGGGTTCATTTTACGAATTTTTGGATCACCCCTCGTATACTTACATATCTAATCAGTGATGCTTTTTGACTCCCCTCGTGATATAGGCCTAAGAAAATATTGTGGAAAATGAAGAATTTGCTTGTGGCAAGCAATTTCTTCATTTTCCACATTATTTTCTACTACAAAAGACCCAAAATTGTAGTGTTTTAATCATTTGAAATTGTCGTCTGCAACATGTTTGAATTAGGATAAGTCTAAAATGTTGCTGTCTGGTAATGGGTTAACGACATTTTCAAATTCTCTACAGGTGTCAGGTAAAGTCTTACATTTTTAATCAGTTTACCAAATGTCTTTCTCTCGTCCGCATATTTCATTTTTTTGGACGAGGAAGGGTAAAGTCTACTTACATTTTTAATAAATGTACCGAACGTCTTTCTCTCCTCCGCATATTTCATGGCTTCATCAAAGGCTCTTTGTGCCAAACCTACAGCTCCCGAAGCAACCTGACGATAGAAATGTGACCCGTTATGATAAAGGGGACATTCTGGGAAGTACATAGTAACAAATTTTGAGAAACATGTCTGACTTAGTTGATGCCAACCCGATGTTATGTTTGGAAAATAGACTTATATCAGGAAAAGATAGGAAACAAGAGGCCCAAAAAGGCCTGTATCGCTCCACTGGCTAAAGTAAAAGAATTACCTGATGATTGAAAAGGGTCACCCAAGGAACATTTCTGCCAAGTTTGGTCTGAATTGGCCCATTGGTTTCTTTTTGAAGAATTATTTAATGGTTTGTCTAATTCTGCCCTGCCACACCCACATTTATAGACCAATCAAAGTTCACTAACACTGTTAAGCACCCATGGAACATTTCTGCCAAGTTTGCACTAAATTGACCTGATGGTTGTTTTTAAAGAATTATTTTGTGATTTCCCCCATTCTGATAAGCCCCACCATGCCACGCCTTTACTAATGGACCAATCAGAAATTCACAAAGTAAGTAAAATCCATCCAAGTAACATTACTGCCAAAATTGGTCTCCATTGGCCCATTGGTTGATTTATAAAGAAATATTTTATGATTTCTCCAATTCTGATAAGCCCCTTCCTGTCACGCCCAGATTTATGGACGAATCAAAATTTCATGGGCCATTTAAATAAAGAGTCACCCAAGGTACATTTCTGCCAAATTTGGTCAAAATTGGCCAAATGACTGATTTTTAAAGACTTTTTTGTTAAAAATTTCATTAAGTCCGAAAGCCCGACTCTGCCACGCCCACATTTATGAACCAATCAAAATTCTTTTAACAATATAAGTAAAGGGTCACCCAAGGAACATTCCTGCAAAGTTTGGTCAAAATTGGCCCAATGGTTTGAGAGGAGAAGATTTTTAAAGAATCATTTTGTGATTTCTCCAATTCTGACCAATCAAAATAGACCTTTAACGGGTTCTGGAGTGATCTCCCTTGAAAGTTATCTTCCTTGAATTATTGGGTTGTTCCGTTTCCGGTTAGGGCTGCAGATAAGAAGGGTTTTCGCTTTTTCAAAATGCAAAATGTCTTGAATTGTTCTTCAAATCCTATGCTGTAGGTACTCATTGTATCATCTTCTTAAGACGATTAAAATGCATACCCATTATGTATGTTTAAGATTCGAAATAATAATTTTAGAATTGTTTACCCCGCTTATCAGCTGCTATGCAGTTAAATACCAAATATCATTCATTGCTGATAATTGGCCTAATAATTTAAACTTTTCAAACAAGACCTGATTTTGATGACTCTAAATTTCGTTTGGAAAATATCGAGAGAAAAGGTAATCTTGTTAATATTGGGCATTTTCTATCCCTCCTTTGATAGTTTTGCAACAATTTACACGTTTTCTGTCTTATTTTGTCACATGAATCAGCTTTCATTTTTGAGTAGTCTAAAAGGCTGTCGTTTGGAAAAGGGTTAAACTTTCAACTTTTTTTTTTTTTTTTTTTAGCACGGGTTTGTAATCTCATTTTAACATACTATTTTTGAGCAGTTTAATAGGCTGTCGTTTGGGAAATGGCTAAACTTTCAACAGATTTTTTTCTTTTTGTTTGTTTAGCACGGGTTAGCAAATGTGTTAAATAAGTCGTAAAATTGTGTAATAAAGGGTGAAAGTTCGAGTTTTGTCGTGTCTATTAATTTATCTTTCGGTCCTGTCAATCTTATGTCTATTGTGATAAATCCGTTTAATATACAGTAACTTGTGTTTTATCGGGCCAAGATCAATTAAAGGAATTTGGCTAACTGATTGGGGTGATATACACAAGGTCCATGGAAATTAACATTCCAATTCCCTTTTGTCGGCAGACAATTAATTATTAATCCTTTGACAAACAATAAAACGTACGTTGGACATACTAGAAGGTCAGTAACTATGCCAAAAGAAATGCGGAGATTTAAAAGCTTATTCAGAGGAAAGGTATACTTTCCTTTTTCTCAAAATGTACGAAAATATTTTCTATCATTCATATTTAATTTAAGTGCGTTGTAGATTTGAAGTTATTTAACCCTTTCCCAAACAGCAAAATCTTAGGTAGATCTACTTCAAAAACTGCCACAAATGACAAAATGAATGTTATTAAAGGTAGAATTTGTGTAAAATACGGCATAGAAAATATTGAGACAAAAGGAGAAACTGCTGGTTATCAGCAGTTTCTTCTTTTGTTTCAATGTTTTCCCAAGCCAATTCTGAGAGGGACGTCAAAACCAGGTCTTGTTTGGGAAAGGGTTAAATTTTGGATTTATTTCACGATACGAAGACTTTAATGTCAAAATGACTGATTGGAAAGAGTGTCATGGATCAACAAACTCCAAAATTAATGTTGAATCAAGAAAGTGAAAATAATCCAACTAGAATGAAATATTGAAAACTACATTATTTCTACAATTTGCAAAACAAAATAAAATCTTCCTCGTCATTGATAATCGGAAATCCTGGAGCTTGGCAAAGATTTTTTATGGCTTTCAGCCTTTCAACTAGGCCGATTTTTAACCCGGATTAAACATATCAATTAGGTGAAATCAAAGTCGAAACTTAGTCTGATATAATTAGTAATAACTAAACAATCCAATGGTATACGATGATTCTGCGAAAAATGCGTATGTAAAGAAAATAATCGTATTTTGCGTGCGAAGCGATGATTTTTCCTCTTTAGCGTATCTAGAAAAATAGACCGGAACTACCCAGTTGTGTTCAAGGGAGATAAATCCCATTAAATCAAGGGCAATATCAGGATAACTCTTGGATCTCGGTAGTGGTCTATTTAACAGACAATTTAAGTAAAGAGTCACCCAAGGTACATTTCTGCCAAATTTGGTCAAAATTGGCCAAATGACTGATTTTTAAAGATTTTTTTGTTAAAAATTTCATTAAGTCCGAAAGCCCGACTCTGCCACGCCCACATTTATGAACCAATCAAAATTCTTTTAACAATTATAAGTAAAGGGTCACCCAAGGAACATTCCTGCAAAGTTTGGTCAAAATTGGCCCAATGGTTTGAGAGGAGAAGATTTTTAAAGAATCATTTTGTGATTTCTCCAATTCTGACCAATCAAAATTTAACAGACAATTTAAGTAAAGAGTCACCCAAGGTACATTTCTGTCAAATTTGGTCAAAATTGGCTGAACGGTTGATTTTTAAAGAATTATTTTGTGATTTCTCTAAGTCTGATAAGCCCCGCCCAGCCATGACCACATTTATGGTCCAATCAAATTTCTTTGAACAATTTAAGTAAAGGGTCACCCAAGGAACATTCCTGCAAAGTTTGGTCAAAATTGGCCCACTGGTTTGAGAGGAGCAGATTTTTAAAGAAAAAGTTAACGGACGCACGCACGGACGCACGCACGGACGGACGCACGCACGACGGACACAATGCCATGACAATAGCTCGCTGGTTGAAGCCTTCGGCCAGTGGAGCTAAAAACCAGCACAAATTCAGACAATTTCGAATACTCCATACTTTATACAAATGGTGTCATCATGACGTACGTCATTTGTATACAGTATGGAGAATTCTGAACACCTTGGACATAATTGCAGTCTTAAAAAACGCTTTATATAAAACATCTAAATGAATCTTAAAGAATCTCACTCTAAAGGAAGCGACTCTGGTCATATTGCAGCAGCTGGAGCACCTAACCATGGGTTTCTATCCTTTCTCATACCATGACATCCTCACCAAGCCTCCAGCTGCTTTACCATATAGGTTAACAATTATCAAACCATTGATGTGAGACAATGTCGTCAGACAGGATGTTTGCAAAAGCCGGGTATCAAACCCAGGAACTAGAACTGTCGCAAAGCGGATAAATAACCCCCACTAGCGCCTTGTCACTGTAAATGTGCTATAGGTCAACCGGTTCTTGACTTCCACCATGGAAACGGATTTTAAACAGTCCGATTGTGACCTTGACCTTTGACCTTGGTGACCCATAAACAATAGGGCACCTCCTTGGGTCATGGGCAACTGCTGTGTAAAGTTTCATGATCCTAGGTCAACCAGTTCTCGAGATGGACAGACAGACAGACATAGTGAAATTAATATACCCCCTCTACTTCGTAGGTGGGGGGTATAACAAGTGAGTCTGATTCTCTACCAACTGTCATATGGCCGCAGCCTGAGATAGTATTGAGACAAAAGGAGAAAACACCAGCTACCTACCGCAGGTCTAGTCTTGTCAAAAGCACCCATGGCTATCTTAAATCCTGCACCAGGCACAGTCAATACATTCTGTAATACAAAAAAAGTTTGTTTGATTGTACCCTTTCTCAAGCGACCAAATTTCAGGGTGCTCCAATAGGAATGTATTTGTGCTAAAAATAGACTAGGTTTACATATACATATTGACAAACCGTCAATGTTGCTATATCTTTTAACTACAGCAAAGATCAAGCAGCGGTTACGAGGTTTTAGAATTTCACTGACAAAATACTATTGTTTGTTCAAATGTAACACGCAAATAAATATCGACTCCTGGTGGGATTCGATCTTGGGACCTCTCTGGCCCTAAGCAAACACTCTACCATGTCGCTATAAAAGCTAGCTTGTACGGCGAGATAAAATAAGTGTCCCTTATACCACACTCGGCTACACACAAAATTATGTCATGGCTTTACTTGATAAAACCGTTCACTATTTGAAAGTTGCTGCAGGCCACGTAATTAATCTTGAAAACATAATTTTGAGACAATGTAGCTTAGAAAATTTTTGAGACAAAAGGAGAAATTCTTTTGTCTCAATACTATTAAAAGCCTTTTCTATTGATCAGGCATGTGAAAACTAGTTCCCGTTTGGGAAAGGGTTAAATGTCTATTTCAACTTTATTTCATTCATATTACAAAGAATTTACCTTATTCATGGGCTTTCCTTGGTGATCAATACTACACTGATGCTCTGCCAATTATGGGGCTCTGAACACAATTTTGGTTTATCACCCAGCTTTTGTCAAAAACAAATTCCTCATGCATTGATATTTTTTTCTTCATAGTCTAAATAAACTTTTGTTTGGATTCATTCTCTCATTACCTAAGATAATAATTCTCCATGTAACTTAAAAGATCTTTCAAGCACAATGAGATGGGTACATAAAATTCATGCTTTTTTATAGATTCTAGTTTGTGTTTTCCAAGGCGCAAATCCATTTTCAAGGGTATCATAAGGCCTAGATTAAATTCAATGGTCATTCAAGACTTATGCAAACCATGCTATCCCTTTCCCAAACAAGACCTGGTTTTGATGTCCCTCATAGAAAAGGCTTGAGAAAACATTGAAACAAAAGAAGAAACTGCTGATAACCAGCAGTTTCTCCTTTTGTCTCAATATTTTCTGTGCCATATTTTACACAAATCCTATCTTTAACCCATTACCAAATGACAGAATTTTAGACTAGTCCATATTCAAAGATGATGCAGACGACAATTACAAGTGAAATAAATATTAGATTTTTTGGTCTTTTTACGTAGAAAACATTGTGGGAAATGAAGAAATTGCTTGTCACATGATGTTTTCCAATGCCATTATCTTATGGGGAGTCAAAAGGAGTCACTGTGTGGTAATGGGTTAATATCATCCATTTTGTCATTTGTGGCAGTTTATGAAGTGGATCACCATAAATCTTGTCGTTTGGAAAAGGGTTAGCTTACCTCACTTGGAACAACAACATCTTCGAAAGTGATTCCTCGAGTATCTGATGCACGCTGGCCCATGTTCTTCTCCTAAAGGAAAATCAGAGCTACAGATTAGAGAGGGTATTAGCTTTTCAAAATGCAATAGTTTACTTACTTAGAGAGAAATTGGGTTGAAATCCAGTAGTTTTTGAGAAGATCTTTAAAGAACAAGATGTGCTCGTGAAACACTAATTCCCCAAAAAATGCTAATATTAAGTTTTCACCTTAAGTTTTCCGAAAGACTGATGGAAAAACAGACATGAGTAAAACTAGATGCCGAAGGGCAACATGTCGAGCCCGCTCATTTTGAAGAAAGAAGACCATACCTATGTCTACAGCTGTCATTACAATGGCGTTGTAAAAGTGGGGACAAAATAAGTTGGAATGATGGGGATCATGGTGAGACAGTTTATTGTTCACAAAATATTACATGTCTATGTATTTATAACGAGATACCAGAATGGATTAATTTGAGTATACATATGTGACCCGTCACGCTAAAAGGGACGTTATGCTAAGTCCATAAAACCAAATTCCGAGAAATATACCAGACCAAGCAGAAGTCCATCCGATGTCGTATTTGGAAAACGAAAATATTGTAAGGTAGAGAAAACATTCTAGATTCAGAAAATACTTAGCGACACTCCGCCTTACTGAGCTTGACATTTGTGCCAAGTTAAGGAATGGCCCGGACAAGCAAAAATCAACTCATTTTTTACATTTGACCTCAAAGTTTGACCTTGACCTTTCATCTTGGAATCTGGTTCTTGCACGCGACACTCCATCTTACTGAGCTTGACATTTGTGCCAAGTTATTTCTGAATCCCTCCATCCATGGTGAAGTTATGGCCCGGACAAGCAAAAATCATCTCATTTTTGACATTTGACCTCCAAGTTTGACCTTGACCTTTGAGCTTGGAATCTGGTTTTTGCACGCGACACTCCGCCTTACTGAGCTTGACATTTGTGCCAAGTTATTTCTGAATCCCTCCATCCATGGTGAAGTTATGGCCCGGACAAGCAAAAATCATCTCATTTTTGACATTTGACCTCCAAGTTTGACCTTGACCTTTGAGCTTGGAATCTGGTTCTTGCACGCGACACTCTGCCTTACTGAGCTTGACATTTGTGCCAAGTTATTTCTGAATCCCTCCATCCATGGTGAAGTTATGGCCCGGACAAGCAAAAATCATCTCATTTTTGACATTTGACCTCCAAGTTTGACCTTGACCTTTGAGCTTGGAATCTGGTTCTTGCACGCGACACTCTGCCTTACTGAGCTTGACATTTGTGCCAAGTTATTTCTGAATCCCTCCATCCATGGTGAAGTTATGGCCCGGACAAGCAAAAATCTTCTCATTTTTGACATTTGACCTCCAAGTTTGACCTTGACCTTTGAGCTTGGAATCTGGTTCTTGCACGCGACACTCCGCCTTACTGAGCTTGACATTTGTGCCAAGTTATTTCTGAATCCCTCCATCCATGGTGAAGTTATGGCCCGGACAAGCTCCATCCGGACGGACGCACGCACTAACACACGCACGCACTAACGCACTAACGCACATACACCGAACCGCCATTGTGACAACTATGTCGAGCTCACCGCAAGCGGGCTCGACAACAATATGCAACTAATCTTATGATACGGGGCATAAAAAGTCTCGGGACGCACAGCAGACTCACTTCAATGACAATAGCCAGCTGGTCTTACAGCCAATGGAGCTATAAACGTTTACCTTTTTCCCCCTGGTAACTCCTGGGGAATCCGCATCCACAATAAAGCCAGTAAAAGCTTTTCTAGCTGGTGCTTTGGGGTCTGGATCTGTGCGAGCCAGCACAAAGTACCCATAGCCATGCCTCAGTTAGCTTTTGATACACTATGAAACAAAACCTTTGGAAAACATTGTGGAAAAAACGCCTTTTTCATACGACACAACCAAACACAAAACATTTACCTTTTTCCCCCTGATAACTCCTGGGGAATCAGCATCCACAATAAACCCAGTAAAAGCTTTACTAGCGGGTGCTTTAGGGTCTGGGTCAGTGCGAGCCAGCACAAAGTACCAGTAAGCCATGCCTAAGTTATCTTTTGACGCACTATGAGATAAATCCTCTGGAAAACAATGTTGAAAATGAAGAAATTGCTTGTAACAAGCAATTTCTTCATTTCCCACAATGTTTACATTCCTAAAACACCAAAAGATTTTAAATTTTAAATTAAAGTTGTAGTCTGCAACATCTTTGAATGAAGGAGTCTAGAAAACTTTTTGTATTGTTAACTCACTCTTATCTATTACACTGGATATGACCAATCACAAAATGTTTACCTTTTTCCCCCTGGTAACTCCTGGGGAATCAGCATCCACAATAAACCCAGTAAAAGCTTTACTAGCAGGTGCTTTAGGGTCTGGATCTGTGCGAGCCAAAACAAAGTACCAGTTAGCCACGCCTCCGTTGGTAATCCACATTTTAGAGCCGTTAATCACCCAGTCATCGCCCTTCTTCTCTGCTCGTGTAGCCAATCCAGCAACATCTGAGCCAGCGCCGGGTTCTGTTACACAATAACCCTGGTGAAAATGACAATATACAATTAACCCTCTCAAAAACAAATCCTGGTTTTTATGACACTATAATGATATTGGTTTAGAAACCCTTGGAGACTAAGAATAAAATGCTGACAAAGATTTATTGCTAATAAAATCCCATATTGTAGATTGACACTGAAATTAGACATGGCAAACCCTTTTTCCCAATCACGACCCTCAAGACTGTTTGCAACAATTTGCCGTTTGGAACGTGTTTGCAACATGATCTCGAGCGTAATACAGTGACCACCATATTGAACGTGAAAGTAGACGCGCATAAATGACGTCATCAAAACAAATCAATCCTTTTGCTTACGTTATAATTCAAGTGAAATACATTGTCAATAATCCGTAAATCACATCAATTTTTTATCTGATAAAATTTTATCACATTTATGAGGATGCAATCGACTTTTTAACGCTGTTTGTTTCAAATATTTTGCTTGTGGAGTGATATGGGAGGAATCCTCCCATGCCGGCAACTGTAATACGTTTGAGCCGATCTTGAGAAACGATAAGATCCGAGAATATTTGAATGCCCTTTTTCACATCCTCACTCAAATGCAATACACAGATCATCGTACAATAAATATGGGGCCAAAGAAAATGATACCTGCTCTAATGGTCATGGCCTCACAATATCCTAATACGCCAAGTATTTATATCAATATTTGAGCAAGAATCTGGAAAAAGGTCCCTTAATACCATAGCATTCATATCTAGCAGTGTCTAAGTGCAGGCTGATCAGGACCCAAGACCCTCTCTAACAGATGCTATCTGTCATGAAAATGTCCTCAAATGCCATCAGTGTTCTCCCTAGCCCAATTAGCTGTATCGGCCCCACTACAGCTTCATGTAAATCAGAGTAATGCCCCTACAGCTTTAACAGTACCCCACAGTTTAATTTCTTCAAAATTGTCACCAAAAAAAGAGATTTTTATGTATTTCATGTCAAAAACTGATAAATGATGCACTTTTATTGTTATAAATGTAACAATTGTATATAAAAGCAATTTGGGAAAAGAAGAAATTGCTCAAAATGAGCAATTTCTTCTTTTCCCATTATGTTTTTATTCACAATTATTTTCTTAACCCTTTCCCAAACAAGACCTGGTTTTGACGACTCTAATTGAAATTGCTTTGGAAAACATTGAGACAAAAGAAGAAACTGCTGATAACCAGCAGTTTCTTCTTTTGTCTCAATATTTTCTGTGCTACATTGTACACCAATCCTTTCTTTTTTACTTCAAAATTGTTGTCTGCAACACCTTTGAAATTAGAACAGTCCCCAATTATGTCGTTTGGGAAAGGGTTAAACACTACGTATTTCAATGTTTACCTATTGCCAAAGCAGCTTCAAATTATTCTATGGAGAACCCTGGCCATAGTCCTTCTTTTTCCAGATCCTAGCTCATATTCATTATAATCAACTTACACACATTAAAGGTTCTTCAGTCATTCTACCCAGGTATTTCTTCTTTTGTTCATCATTTCCAGCAAGTATCACCGGCATTTGCTGAAATGTAGTGAATCAGAGCTACAGATAAGAGGGAGTGAATGCTTTCCAAACGCAATATTTTCTTTATTCCTCATCAAACCCTATGTTGTGGGTACTCATTAGAATTGTCTCATTGAGATAATTCAAATGAGTACCCACACCATAGGGTTTGGAGTTAACCCATTACTGCTCATTGATGCCTTTTGACTCCCTCACAAGAAAAGGCTTGAGAAACCATTGTGGAAAATGAAGAAATTGCTTGTCACAAGCAATTTCTTCATTTGCCACAATGTTTTCTAACCCAAAACAGAAATATTTTTAAAATTTCATCAACTTGAAATTGCGGTCTGCAACATCGTTCAAATTGGAGTTTAAAATTTTGCCATCTGGGTTAAATAAACAAGAGGACCATGATGGTCCTAAATCGCTCACCTGAATCAAGATGACAAGAGTGATAATGGCAATTTTGTCAAATTCAAAGGAATGAAACTTATAAGGACTTTCTGTTTGGAAACAATTAAGTAATAATTTTGTTCCAATCGATCCTGTAAAGTTGGGTATGAATTAGCATAATGGTTGAGTTTTTTTCAATAATTATTTCATTATTTTGCATAGGGCTAATTTTCAAAGAATACTGATCTGTTAAAATTGATTATTTATTATATTATAAGCAAGATTTGGTGTGTGATTCGAACGTTTATAGTAAATGAGGACACACCATCTGATAAGCTAGGCTTATAATCCCTTCTTCTTTGTTTACATAAGATAAAATGGGGCCAGCCAGAGATATTGATAACAGAAACAGATAAGAGAAATAGTAAAAGCTTTCCAAATTTATTACTTATATCACAACCCTATGTAGAATGTATTAATTTTTTCAAGCAGATGATTGTAATGATCACCAACAACATAGGGTTTCATGAATATTGAAACAAAATATTGCTTTTTGAAAAGCAATTATCTCCTCTTATCTTCAGCTTCTTGTATTCTGGAAGCCATTCATGAAATTAGGTCTTACACAAAATTTCAAGGTTCTAGGCCAAACAGTTTAGAAGAAAACTAAGTATCTCCATTACAACCCACAGTACAGTATAATTTTCAATGCACGGAATTTCCCTTACCCTGCCATACCAAAATACTTTTTAAGGAAATAAAAATTACAAGATACAATTTTGAAACGAGTCACTCAAGGAACTTTCCAGCCAGGTTTCTTTCAAATTGGCCCAATGGTTGATTTTTAAAGAATTTTCTTATGATTTCTCTTTCCGATAAGCCTCTTCCTCCCCGACACGCCCACATTTTTTGACAAATGTAAAAATTTGTGAACAAACTTTGAGAAGAGAGACGCAAGGAACATTCCTTCCAAGTTTGATTAAAATTGGCCATATGGTTGATTTTTAAAGAATTTTCTTATGATTTCTTAAAATGTCCGATAAGCCCCTTCCTCCCTGCCATGGCCATATTTTTTGACAAATGTAAAAAATTGTAAATAAATTCGAAAATAGTGACTCAAGACACATTCCTACCAAGTCTGCTTCAATTGGGCCCTATGGTTGATTTTTAAAGAATTTTCTTATGCTTTCTCTAAGCCGATAAGCCCCTTTCTCCCTGCCACGGCCACATTTTTTGACAAATCTAAAAATTTGTGAATAAATTTTGAGAAGAGTGACTCAAGGCACATTCCTGCCAAGTTTGGTTCAAATTGGCCCAATGGTTGATTTTTAAAGAATTTTCTTATGATTTCTCTTAGTCTGATAAGCCCCGCCCTGCCACGCCCACATTTTTTGACGAATCAAAAATCCGCGAACAAGTTTTGAGAAGGGTCACCCAAGGAACATTCCTGCCAAGTTTGGTAAAAATTGGCCCAATGATATAGGAGGAGAAGATGTTTAAAGAAATTGTGAACGGACGGACGGACGGACAGACGGACGGACAGACAGACGGACGACGGACAAAAAGCGACCACAATAGCTCACCTTGAGCACTTCGTGCTCAGGTGAGCTAAAAATGGTAATTTTGTCAATTGAAAAGGCATATTACTAAGGACTTTCTGTTACAATCAAAAGCTAAAGCATAGGGATAATTTCTAGTCTTTAGACATTAAACTTCACAAAATCTTCAAATATTCAGGTCTTATAATTTGAGAAAAGATTGTCAAACACTGCCCTCTTTATCATCTTTATATGGAACCAAGTCAACCCACAACATAGGGGAACTATTCATTGAACAGTTACAATTTGATTTTGGTAAAATCTTTTCCTAACAGCATAACATCAGAGCAGTAGAATTAAAAACTGCTGTAATTAACAAAACAGAATGCTGAGTAAGACTGCATTCATGTACAAAAGTGGACAGAAAATGATGAAGCAAAAGATGCAAATATAGGCTATCAGCATTTTCTTCTTTTGCAATAACATTTTCCCAACATTTTCAATAAGTGAGCCAAAACCTGCTTAATCCCTTCCCAAACTGAAAAGGAATAGACTGTTCCAATTTCAAAAAGAACATAAAATTAATATGGATATAGAAAGGATTAATGCACAATATAGCAGATAAAATATTGAGACAAGAGTGCCTGAAAGGCACTGATATCGCTCACCTGAATTCTTCGTGTATTTGATTGTGTACAATATAAATTTTGTTGTAAACAAATATATATGTCAGTATTATGTCAAATTAAATTATTGTAAACTAGAATATCACTGAAAGTGATCATACCCCCATTGATTTTTCACATGATTTCTCCTAGTCCGATAAGCCCCGCCCTGCCACGCCCACAATTTTTGACAAATCAAAAATTCACGAACAAGTTTTGAAAAGGGTCACCCAAGGGACATTCCTTTCAAGTTTGGTAATAATTAGCCCAGTGGTTAAGGAGGAGAAAATTTTTGAATAATTATCTTACGATTTCTCGAAGTCTGATAAGCCCCGCCCTGCCACGCCCACAATTTTTTACGAATCAAAAATTCATGAGCATGTGTTGAAAACAGTCACTCAAGGGACATTTTTGCCAAGCTTGATTCTAATTGGCCTGATAATTGATTTCTAAAGATTTTTCACATGATTTCTCTAAGTCCGATAAGCCCCGCCCTGCCATGCCCACAATTTTTGACGAATCAAAAATTCACGAACAAGTTTTGAAAAGGGTCACCAAATAAACACATCTGCCAAGTTTGGAAAGAATTGGCCAAGTGGTTGAGGAGGAGAAGACTTTTGAAGAATTACCTAAAGATTTCTTTTAGTCTGATAAGCCCCGCCCTGCCACGCCCACAATTTTTGACAAATCAAAAATTCACGAAAAAGTTTTGAAAAGGGTCACCCAATAAACATTCCTTTCAAGTTTGGTAAGAATCAGCCCAATGGTTAAGGAGAAGAAGATTTTTGAATAACTATCTTACGATTTCTCGGGAGTCTGATAAGCCCCGCCCTGCCACGCCCACAATTTTCACCGAATCAAAAATTCATGAGCATGTGTTGAAAACAGTCACTCAAAGGACATTTCTGCCAAACTTGATTCAAATTGGCCTGATAATTGATTTTTAAAGATTTTTCACATGATCTCTCGAAGTTCGATAAGCCCCGCCCTGCCACGCCCACAATTTTTGACGAATCAAAAATTCACGAACAAGTTTTGAAAAGGGTCACTCAAGGAACATTTCTGCCAAGTTTGGAAATAATTGGCCTAGTGGTTGAGGAGGAGAAGATTTTTGAAGAATTCCCTAATGATTTCTTTAAGTCTGATAAGCACCGCCCTGCCACGCCCACAATTTTTGACGAATCAAAAATTCATGAACAAGTTTTGAAAAGGGTCACCCAAGGAACATTTCTGCCAAGTTTGGAAATAATTGGCCCAATGGTTGAGGAGGAGAAGATTTTTGAAGAATTTCCTAATGATTTCTTTAAGTCTGATAAGCCCCGTCCTGCCACGCCCACATTTTTTGACGAATCAAAAATTCTCGAACAAGTTTTGAAAAGGGTCACCCAAGGAACATTTCTGCCAAGTTTGGAAAGAATTGGCCTAGTGGTTGAGGAGGAGAAGATGTTTAAAGAAATTGTTGACGACGCACGACGCACAACGCACAACGGACGACGGACGCCGGATAGTGACTGACCCTAAGAGCTCCCCTTGAGCTCGTTGAGCTCAGGTGAGCTAAAAAAGTTAGAATGTCTTCACCCCCTCTTAACTGTTGCTCTGTAGTAAAAATAACATTTTTTCATTATCAACCCTTTCAGCATTTTCTCCTTATGCCTAAATTTGTTCTGATGCTCGATTTAATACAAATCATATAGGATTGACTGACAGACAGACAGCACCATGAATTTTGATGTCTGCAGCCACTGTCAAATTGGAAAAGTCTAACAATTGAAGATTGGGAAAGGCAATGGTTCTGTTTTATGGATAGAGGAAGGGGCCCGGAGCCCTTTATTTGGGGTATATTGCGTCGACGAGCTGTTACAGGGGTAACATCTTCAGCTGTGTAATTTGCTTAAATACTGAAAATGCTTGAAAATATTTCATAAAACACAAAGTAAATAGTCTTTAGAAACAACTGATAAGCTAATAATCAAAGATATTTCAATGTTAACATAAATACTCCATACTCCCATGGGAGAACCTTGCAAAGGTTTGGACATTGATTCATTAGGGGAAAACTGCAATTTTAGGGGAACATGGTTCATACAAAATTTTGATGAGAAAATTCAAGGGTTTTTCAAGGGTTTTTTAAGGACTCAACAATGAAATTCAAGGGCTACTAACATTCAACAATCTAGGCGCAAACATGGTTTATTTAGCAGTTTGTTCGACTTAAATTCTCGGACCCATGCTTTGTATTTTTATCTGTTAACCAACTTTTGTTGAACACACACTTTCCCCTACTGATTTTATTCCTTCGTAATTTCTTCGCAAACAAGTAATTCAGTTACTGTTAATCCTTTCCTATCTATATCTTTTTATAAATGGATTCTCCAATTGCAGAAAAACAACTTTCTACGATGTTAAAAGACAGCTGAAAATTATTACGTACAAAAAATAGATAAATAGAATTCAAGGGTTTTTCAAGGGCTAAGGCTTGCTTTTTAAGGGTTTTACAAGGCTCACATCTATTTTCAAGGGTTTTATAAGGCTAAGGTCAAATTCAAGGGTTTTTCAAGACCTGTGCGAATCATGGGGAAAAATCCCAGAGGGGAAGGGGCCGATATTCGGCCCCACTTTCATAGTAAAAACACCCTTGAAAGGATCAATACATACCCCAAGTGAGTTAGCTTCTATGGCTGTTTGTATACCAGTACATCCATAGGCTAGTTCCTCAGTTACAAGACAGGCATAAACAAGAGTGCCATCGTCACAATATACGCCGCCACTTATAAAACTTGAGACAAAAAAATGACATTGACAAGGATTTATAAATATTCACTCAAAAACCTGTAAAAAATTGTGTTCACAAAAAGGTTTTTATAAATATCCAGTGAAAAACCTTGAAGGAATTGCGTTCACGAGGCTAAAATATCATTAAGCCCCAGCGACTAAGATTGAAGGGGGCATAATTCAGGCAAAAATCAATGAACCATAAAATCCTTCCTTCATGCACATCTACCAATTGAGGTGATAACATTGACCAAGTTTCAAGAAGATCCAGCCAGAAACTTAGGAGGAGTTGCGTTGACAAGGCTGCAATTTCAAAAAGCCCCAGAGACTAAGATTGAAGGGGGCATAACTCTGGCAAAAATCAATGAACCATAAAATCCTTCCTTCATGCACATCTACCAATTGAGGTTATAACATTGACCAAGTTTCATTAAGATCCAGCCAGAAACTTAGGAGGAGTTGTGTTGACAAGCCTGCCATTTCAATAAGCCCCAGAGACTAAGTTTTTAAGGGGCATAACTCAGGCAAAAATCGATGAACCATAAAATCCTTCCTTCATGCACATCTACCAATTGAGGTGATAACATTGACCAAGCGACATTAAGATCCAGCCAGAAACTTAGGAGGAGTTGCGTTGACAAGGCTGCAATTTCAATAAGCCCCAGCAACTAAGTTTTTAAGGGGCATAACTCAGGCAAAAATCGACGAACCATAAAATCCGATCTTCATGCACATCTACCAATTGAGGTGATAACATTGACCTAGTTTCATTAAGATCCAGCCAGAAACTTAGGAGGAGTTGCGTTGACAAGCCTGCAATTTCAATAAGCCCCAGAGACTAAGTTTTTAAGGGGCATAACTCAGGCAAAAATCGACGAACCATAAAATCCTTCCTTCATGCACATCTACCAATTGAGGTGATAACATTGACCAAGTTTCAAGAAGATCCAGCCAGAAACTTAGAAGGAGTTGCGTTGACAAGAAAAGTGGACGGACGTACGGACGGACAGACGGATGGACGGACGGACGGACGGATGGACGGACGGACAGACGGAGAAGATGACGCCAATATACGTCCGCCTCCGGCGGCGTATAATAAAAATATTGTAGAAAGAAGAAAATAGATAACCAGGTCTTTTTCATTAATGGGTTAATACATACCCCAAGTGAGTTAGCCTCTATAGCTGTTTGTATACCAGTACATCCATAGGCTAGTTCCTCGGTCACCAAACAGGCATCAAAAATACCCAGACCTAGACCACCTACATTGTGGAAAAAAGAGAAATAGATAATTAGATTAACCCTTTCCCAAACAAGACTTGGTTTTGATGTCCTTAATAGAATAAGCTTGTGAAAACATTGAAACAAAAGAAGAAACTGCTGATAACCAGCTGTTTCTCCTTTTGTCTCAATATTTTCTGTGATATATTGTACACCAATCCTTTCTTTATTGACTTCAAAATTGTCGTCTACAACACCTTTCAAACTGGAACAGCCCAAAATTATGTTGTTTGGGAAAGGATTAATATAACTTTTTTTCATAAATGCAAAACATCATTCCTATTGGAAAGGCTTAATACCTACACTGAGCAGGGCTGTAGCTATGTTTACGCATGTATGCAGCTGTATCCACATTATTTTAACAATTTCGCCTATTGCTGCCTATAATTGCTAAATTCTAGTTGTAATAAATGAAAACATGGCTAGTCATCTTGATTTTTATGTTTAACCCTTTCCCAATCAGGTCCTGCTTTTGATGTCCACAATAAAAATTGCCTGGGAAAACATTGAGACAAAAGAAGAAACTGCTGATAACCATCAGTTTCTCTTTTTGTCTCAATATTTTCAATGCTATATTGTATACTTATTCCAGCTTTATCAATATGCATTTTGTCGTCTATTGCTGCTTTCAAATTGGAACACCCTAAAATGTTGTTGTATGGGAAGGGGTTAAACGGGTATTCTGTAGTAAGTTTCCATTTTTGATATCAATCATTTTGTCAATTTGTCATCAACAATTGACCAAACGCCAATCGACAGATCGCTCCGCCCAACATAGAATTTAGGACAAACAATGGGGGTGTAATGGTTAATAGGGAACGATTTTATCCAGTTAATCGTGACATAAATTCGGACAAACAAAATAGTATTCTGTAGGTGTTGTTATAAAATCTCGTAACTACGGCTTGATTTAAGCCGTAGTTACGAGATTTTTTAACAACACCGACGGTTTATCAAAACATAATGGTTAACCTAGTCTATTGTTAGCACAAAATTCTATGCCATTGGCCTGTCGATTGTTTTGATTGTCAGTCGATAAATCGATACAATAACACGTGCAACGAAGAACAATTGGGGCATGACATTTTTCTGATCGTCCATTGGCTAATCGATGCTTTTGATTGACAGTCGGCGTTTGGTCAATTCCTTCCAGACTCCATTAAAGTTTTCCTTTCCCCACACTATTTTCTACTCACCACAGTCCTGTGGAATATGTGTGTTGATCAGACCTAGACCCCAGGCTTTCTTGATCACATCCCATGGGTACTGAAAAGGTAAATTAATTAATTTAACCCTTTCCGAAACAAGACCTGGTTTTGACGTCCCTGATAGAAAAAGCTTGGGAAAATATTGAAAAAAAAGAAGAAACGGCTGATGACCAGCAGTTTCTCCTTTTGTCTCAATATTTTCTGTGTCATATTTTACACAAATCATGTCTTAAATAACATTTAGTTTGTCGTTTGTGGCAGTTTTTTAAGTGAATTACCCTAAAATTTTGTCGTTTGGGAAAGGGTTAACACATTACTAGACAGCAAAATTTCACACTGGTCTAATTCCAAAGATGTTGCAGATGACAATTCTAAATGCATGACATTTTTACATTTTTTTTAACTTTTTAGGTAGAAAACATTGTTGGAAATAAATAAATTGCTTGTTATAAGCAATTTCTTTATTTTCCCCAATATTTTCTCAGTTCTTTATTTCCTAAACCTAGCTAATCGCCCACATAGATTAACATATCAAACCAGAATTATACTGGGATGTTATCCGTGAGTAAACATTTATTTCAAACAAGTTCTGTATGGGTAAGGTTAAAAATTACAAGTCTTACCTCCCATGTTAGATCGTGATGTGCAGCAACATTCATAATGTCATTCTTGCCAAATTTCCTAGCCAGCGCCTAAAACTCCTTTTGGTCACCAATCCAAAGGTGATGCAGAAAACAATTTCAAGAAAATGAAATTTCACAATTTTAGATATTAGAACAGTGATTAATCTACCTCTGCGTCCTGCGTCCTGTACGCATAAAATTGGCTGGGGACGCATAATTTTGAATGATGCGCGTCCTATTGGACGCATCATTCAAGAAGGGCCTTATCTTTTGACATCAATCTCTTGTTAAAAAAATTCTCAATCTCAAGGGTCATGCCAAAGAGAAAGTAGAAGACAAATCTCAGAAAATAACGCAGTCACGGTAACTCGACTGGTGGTCTGTTTGATTAGTACTTTACTCATAAATTTAATCGAACATTAAAGGGACATTTCATTCCGGTTTCATTTTTTCAAAGTATGTCTTGATGCCAAGATTGGGTATTCTAATGAGTATAAATACCATTAGTTTTTTAAAGTTGTTGCCAGTAAGCGAGATACACGCGTTTAAAGTTGACATATAATCGATAAATTGCATATAAATCCGAACTGTTGTCCACAACAATTTGTTCAATTTTAACACAAAAATATAAATTTCTCGTAAACGGTGCAATATTTTGGCTTGAAATTTTCAGAATTTTCATAAGGAAATATGCTCTTTCAGATAAAAATAAAAGTAATATTTATGACAAAAAATTCTGAAATGTCACTTTAAGACAGACTTTTACATGAATTGATCACCACATTCGAGATTTTAAAGTATTCTTTCTACTTTATCAAAAAATATTGTTTTATCCGTTATTCTTTATCTGGCAAATGTTAAAAGCATAAATGATTGAAATACCGGGTATTTGAAAGAACATAACATTTGAAAGAACATTATCCTCATCGTTGTTTACGCACATATCTGTTAACAGTTACAGAGCAAGCCGCTAAACCTCACCGAAATGACAAACATAAGTTACTGTTCACCAGAAAAACAGATTAATTATCATTTATCATTTATTATCGCTCATCGACGATTGAGAATTCAGTCTGAAATTGGTAAACATATTGAAACCAAAAGGAGAAAGGGGGTGGGCTATCGAAATCGCCCTATGACTACTGCCCCCAGCTTCATGTTGCCAATTATGTCACTGACAGTAGCGACTTCAGAACAAGTCCAAAACAAAATTGTTGTTGAATGTGAAACTACACATGGGATAACATCTCTTTGCCAATCCAAAAGAAATTCTGTCCATTTACTTTACCCTGACTCCGAGACTTTGTGAGAGACATCTAAACTTGTATGGCAAATGGAATGACCAGACTGTTTTTTGCAGTTTTTTTGTGTTTGGTCATCAACCTTTTGAAATTTTGTTTCAAAACTTTTTCCAATTTGAACAAATGTCATACAAAATTTTACTATATTAAGGCTGGGTTCCGAGTTCTCTCCCCAATCTCTTTTTTTTAATAAACAAGCACTCTACTGTCAAGATCAAGAAGAAAGTGAACACCTACACTGTGTTGCGTTCTAGTCAGTGTTCAAACAGAGTCCAAAAAACACAATGAAAACAAAGTATAACAATAACATCACAGCGTTTATTCACTTTCCCAACAACGTCAATGGCATAGGTCTACATAAATATCAATTGGCGTATATCTACAATTTAATTAATGGAAATGAAAAGGTGGGACTCATACATTTTGAATCGGACGCATTGTTTTCAGAGCCATGCGTCCCCAGGACTCATGCTTTCAAATTCTAGATTATTCACTGTTAGAAAACAATGTTAGAAAGGGAAAAATTGCTTGTATCAAATAATTTCTTCATTTTCAACAATGTTTTCCAAAGCCTTTATCTCATGGGGCGACAAAAAGTGCCAATGTCTGGCAATAAATTAATCTAAAAGAAATCAAAGGACTGACGGTACTAAAAATCACCATAGATGTTTGGGTGTATAAAACTATTAGCCTCACCTCCCCTGTAAGATCATGATGCGCAGCAACATTCAAAATGTCATTCCTGCCAAACTTTCTAGCCAACGCCTGAAACTCCTTTTGGTCATCCGTCAGTTCTATTGGGAAAAAGTCAATTTATTTCTAAAGTTAAGATAATGCTGATCAAGCTTAATCTTGGTTATAACAATATATTTGATCAATATCACACTTCAATAATTGGTAAGATTATATTATAAATCTTACTATTCAAAAGCTTTTATTATACAGATCTAGGTAACCTTTTTCAAAGGCTTTGTTTAATCCCAAAGGGCAAAATCTTAGACTGTACTAATTTGAAAGTTGCAGTAGTTCTTCTAGCCGCTAGGTAAAATGGATGTCAGCGAAGAAAAGATAAAATTGTATAAACTCCAGTGTTTTTTCTCCTTCTTTGCATGGGTCCATAAAACGGACCTGTTCCCAAGGCCAAAAAGGGTAAATTTTTCCCAATATATGGAAATTAAATTCCCAATACAAAAGTTCAAGATTGTTTTTTGATCGAATTTGCTCAATCCCTTTCTTATGTTGACCTAAATATCCGCAAACACCCAGAACTCCATTCAGTTTATTTACTTATACTAGATTATACATGATAGGACTTATTTTTTTGCAGTCACTGATGAAAATATGTTTTCCCTAATAGAACAGGCTTGGGAAAACATAGAGACAAAAGAAGAAAAAGCTGATAACCAACTGAACATTTTCTCCTTTTGTCTCAATATTTTCTGGGCAATAATAAGCACACTTTTTTTTATCTATCCATCTATTTTGTTGTAGACCTGCAGCAGCTTTCAAATTGGAATAGATCTACCCTAAAATTTTGTTGTTTAAATTTTTTTTAAAGGTGTTGATGAATCTTACCAAAACTGATCCCAGCTGGCGCCCTGCTCGCACTGGTTTGAGCACTGGGTGTCGACAAACACCGGTAACCAGTCCTGGTTAGCTGGGGGGCTAGTCTGGACACCTGAAAAACAATGAGATTGATTGTAATTGATTGATTAATTTGTAGATAATCTGAGTCTTCTCTGATGTAAATACGCTCTTTGATATTTGGATTTTTCATGGCGAAGACCGTCGGACCGGCAGACATGTCCGATGAAATTTACCTCGGTCTGATAACTTTTTTGTTAATGTCAGTCCAACTGGCACTGTCTAACATCGATTTTGACCTGTAAGCTAGAGAATGATAGTTCGGACTGACAAAATTTCATTCGGTCAGACAGGTTACTCATTACTGTCAGAACGAATGTCTGACAAAGATTTATTATTCTTCGCCATGTCTGGGTGGGGGGGGGTGGGGGGGGGGGGGGGGGGTTGGGGGGGGGCAGGCCCTAGCTTTTACTAAATTGTTGGGCCAACTTGGGGGGGGGGGTTCACCTGGCCACCCTCTTCATACGCCTATGTTAAAATGTAAAAAGAATAAAGTCTACGCATTCAAACGTGTGTCAGTCAGCGAGAACGTCGGAACTGCTTACAGAAGAAGTTTGACAGTGAACAGGTGAAACATTATTTTATTGAATTTGTGTGTTCTAGTGCAATTTAAGTTGCTTGTGAAACTTATGTGGGATCCACAAAAGATGTAAATAAATAGCAATCATTATCAAACTCTTATATTTAACACTGTAAAAATGGAAACTAAGTAAAAATCAAGAAAACAACTTACGCGAGGAAGTAGAGACGCCATTTTCTTATACAACTGCAAAAGGTCAAATTCGATAACGTTCCGAGTTATTTTTAGAATCGGAATCGGTAGAGCTCGGCTATTTCCGTATAAATAGGATAATATGAAAATAGGGCAAAGCCTCTGACCGGGGTCAAAAAGATCTACAGTCACATCTCTCTATGTCGAACTTCGTGGGACTTACGAGAAAACTTCGACGTATAGAATGTTCGACGAAGAGATATTTTGGCGGCCGTCATCGCTTTTACGGGCACGTCACGTCATGATGTCGGTTGGAGTTGCTGGATATCCCCCCCCCCCCGTGTTGACCCGGGTCCTTTATCAAACAAGTCCTGCGTGGAATAAGCGTTAGATGCTTCTGTAGTCATTGTGAATAACAAATCGTCGTAGTAAATGCAAAACCTCGTATTGTTGGAAGATTTTTAAAGTGACATTTCACATTTATTTCATTTTTTAAAAGTTTATCTTGATGCAAAGATTGTTTATCCCAATGCGTAGAAATGATATCAGTTTTTTGAAGTTGTTGTTTATAAGCGAAAAATACGCCTTCAAAGTTGAGATAGAAATGGCAAATTCTGTATAAATCTGAACTGTTGTCCACAACAATTTGTTTAATTTTAGCACAAAAATATATATTTCTCTTAAACGGTTCAATATTTTGGCTTGAAATCCTGAGAATTTTCATAAGAAAACATGCTCTTTCAGATAGAATAAAAGTAAAATTTATGTAAAAATAATTCTGAAATGTCACTTTAAGGAGAAAGAAAAAAGTGCAATTACTTTTCCCAAACTGAAAGGTTTGTTTGATATTTGGACATATTGTTCACTAATAGGCCCCTACGGTGTCATTAATATTGATCAGTAAAATATCTCAAAAGCTTCAAGAATTGTCTTACCTGGGCACACAATGTTTTACTTTGTAAATCGCAAAAATATACATCCGAGGTATTGCACTTACACCGACGAAATGTAACGATAAATACAATTTCCCGGGCCTTTTTATCTTAAATCATCAAATCACCCACTTTTGACGTCCTCAACAGTAATTAATGAACAAAATCAAACACAATCAAGTAAAAATCAATATTCGATAAAGGTAAACACCTGTGTTGATTGCTCGAGTTGACAGGTCGAAAGGTGTGAAAAACTGACTTGATTGCAATTATCATCGTGTAAGTTTGAGGTTCGTCGTATAGATGTGTGAATGTGTGCAAATATAGCTGATTTGACTTCGAAATTGGTTCGACGTATAGAGGAAGTTCGTGCAAGAGAAAACGACGTATAGAGGTTAAAATGCATAGAAATAAAGAGCAAAAGAATCTGGACTAGAAAATTACTTCGACATAGGGAGAACTTCGGCTAAGGGAGGTTCGACATAAATCGATTTTACTGTAGTTTTTGTTTTTAACCATATCATTTCTTTAAATAATCTGACAGTAAAAAGACAGATTAAGTGAAAGAATGGCCATAACATGAGAATTTCTAGGTGTTGAATTTGTAATCTTGAGCAGTCGCTTATGTCCCAAGTCATATTGTAGGCTACTGGGCCAATTGAATTCAAAGTAAAAACCTTAAAACTCCGTTTCAATTCGAGTTCTCAACATTCTTCTTTTCTCTAATCATTTTCCTTCACCTTATTATGTAGTTCTAAAGACTAATTAATTTTGTTTCTTTAACCCTTTCAAAACAAGGAATGTTTTTGACCAGTGTCACTTATGTAGAAGAAAAACTGGGAATTTTTAGACAAAAGAAGTAGGCCTGATAGAGTAAAGTCGGGTAATTTCGACAGTCGTCTAAATTCGAAACTCTTCTATAATGTTTACAATATTTGACACACAAGCGTGATGATAGCATTCTAATATCGAACAACTTATGTCGGGGCAATAACTGACGTATAAAAAGAATTCATGTCCTCCGAACACCCACTCTTTACCCGAAAAAATCGCGGAAGAAAAAGGTCGTCAAATTTTCTGATGGGCAAAAATGGCCGTTACAGATTATCGTAAGAATTAAAGTGGATCTAAACAAAGTCATTTGAAAAAACATGAAAATCATTTTTGTATGGTAAATGTTTCAATACTATGTCGGAAATGTGTATATTATCATTAATTAATTGATAAAAAGCATCTCTCCGCTTTATTTTTAACTTGAGAAAGGGTGTCGAATTTATACAACAAGGTAATCCAAAGCCCCACAAACCAAATGCACATTATTGCACAAGATTCAGTGGCATAAATACACCTACAGAGAAGATTGCAGAATTAGCAGAACATGAGCTTAATGAGTATGTAGAGGAATCACCTTCTTATATACGGGATACTATTGATTTCATAACAAAGCTTGAAGAGACCAGAGAGCCTTTGCCTGAAAATACGGTTTTATTTTGCTTTGATGTAACAAAACTCTATCCTTCAGTTCCACGGAAAGAAGGCTTAGAAGCATGTGCAGAGGCTTTAGACAGCAGATCCAAACCATTGGCAAGCAAAAATGCTGTATTAGAAATGATTAAAATTGTACTAGACAATAATACATTCGAATTTGGAGAGAAAAATTACATTAAAAAAAGAAGGTATCGCCATTGGTTCGAGATTAGGGAAAAACTTCGCCTGCGCGTACATGAGAAAGTGGGACGAGGCACTCCTACGATCGGAAAGAAAACCATACTTCTACAAGCGCCTCATAGATGACGGTTTTTGGGATTTGGACAGGAAGCATAACAGAGCTTCAACAATTTGCAGATTATGCCAACAACATCCATCCCAATATTAAAGTGGAACTTAGATATGATCTCAAACAGACTGAATTTTTAGACACCCTGATCAAACTAGAAAATGGTCATATCTACACTGACCTTTATATAAAACCATCCGACAAACAACTGTACATCAGGAACTCGTCAAACCACCCAACAAATACAAAGCGGGGATTAGCATATGGCATCGGTTTACGCATACGACGCATATGTGAGAAAGAGTCCGATTACCAGAGAAACAGGAAGGAACTAAAGATACAGTTAAGGAAGAGGGGTTATAGTGGAAAATTGATAGAACCACAATTAAAACGAGTAGACAATCTGGACCGTCAATCACTCTTGCGCCAAAACAAAAAAGAAAATAAGACAACGAAGAGAGTACCGTTGGTAATAACATATACCAACCTTCTACCTGATGTCCATCAAATAGTCAAAAAACATAATATTTTTTGTGTTGTAATACCATTACATACGTGTAGTATCAGGATACTTGACCAAAAAACACTTTTCGGTACATTCCATGGCCAAAAGAAGTTTTGAAATAAGGAAAATTCAGTTTTACACCGCTTGGAAAACATTTTTCAAAAAAATCTTCAAGGAACACCCTTTAAAATAGTATTTTTGTGTTGAATTTCTGGTACATTGGTACAATATCAGGATCCCTGAACAAAAAAAACTTTCCGGTCCATTCGATGGCTAAAAGAGAATTTGAAATAAGGACACTTGGTTTTACACGTTTTTGCACCGTTTGGGACAGATTTTTTTAAAAAGAATATTTTTTTCAACTAACTATCTCCAGAATGGTATTTTGTGTTGTAATGCCGTTACATACGTGTAATATCTGGATACTTGATAAAAAAACACTTTTCAGTACATTCCATGGCCAAAAGAAGTTTTAAAATAAGAAAAATTCACTTTTACACCGTTTTTCAAACAATTCTTTTCTTCAAGGAACACCCTTTAAAATGGTATTTTTGTGTTGTATTGCTGGTACATAGGTACAATATCAGGATCCCTGACCAAAAACCACTTCCCGGTACATTTCATGGCTGAAAGTAATTTTGAAATAAGGACACTTGATTTTACAATTTTTTTGCACCGTTTGGGACAGGTTTTTCCAAAGAAAATCTATTTTTCAACGAACTACCCCAGAATGGTATTTTTGTGTTGTAATGCCGTTACTTACGTGTAGTATCAGGATACTTGTACAAAAAGAAACACTTTTCGGTACAATCCATGGCCTAAAGAAGTTTTGAAATAAGGAAAATTCAGTTTTTCACCGTTTGGGTAACATTTTTCAAAAGAATCTTTTTTTCAAGGAATGCCCTTTAAAATGGTATTTTTGTGTTGTATTACTGGTACATATAGTCCTTGGGCCAGATATTGTTGGAGTTACCACTAAAATGGACAAAGGGACACCTATATATCTTGAAAGACCTATCCAAAGGAAGAACAAAAATGCAATGATATCCACTCTGCAGAGTAGCTATACCTCAGAATGTGCATTTGAAATTTGATAGGGTTTGGATAGTTGAAAATCAGTGCAAGGTTTTGAAATGTTTAAAATAATGTGGCTTTACTGCTTTCTGTAACATTATTGAGTACTTTCAGTACTTTGATACCATTTGTACTTTGATGATTTTGTGAAGAGTTCTTTCCCTTTGGTTATTGATGGCGGCTAGATAAGTCTGAATTAAATGCTCCAATTGAATCTCATCAATCCTTCGTTATTACTACACCCACAACATTACATGGTGCCAGAAGTGGCTCACGATGGAACTTGTAGGCATTCCGCACCCCAGGATGGACTGGGATTCGTCCAATTTGAGTGATGCATGGGAAAAATTCCAGGCTCACGTCGAGCTTATATTCAAAGGGCCGCTCAAGGAAAAATCTGAAGAAGATCAGGTCGCATACCTCCTCCTCTGGATAGGGGACAGGGGGAGGGAGATTCATAGAACCTGGACATTGAGCGAGGAAGACAGGAAGAAACTTGGGCCCCACTACAAACGGTTCAAAGATCACATCCGCCCAAAAGTCAACCCAATCTTTGCGAGGTATAAATTCGCCGACGTAGCCCAGGGCACAGATACGGTAGAAACTTTCCTTACTAGGTTAAGATTGGGTGCCAGAGACTGTCAATATGGCACTTTCACTGACGAGATGATAAGGGACAGAGTTGTGATTGGGTCAAATTCTCGAAAAGTTCGCGAAAAACTGATCAACATTGGAGGAGACCTGACTCTCGACCAAGCGATACAGATAGCTAAGAGCCACGAATACTCTCAGGAACAATTGAAAACTATGTCGCCAGATGTCGATTCGGTTCAACACAACAGTAACGACAGAAACAAACAAACAAGCAACAGAAATGCGGCGGAGTCGAGGTTTAACGCCCCAAAACAGAGTCAGCGCAGACAGATAACCTGCGGCAACTGTGGTAGAGTACATAAAAAAGGGTCATGCCCCGCTAGAGGGCAAAGGTGCCACAAGTGCAGTAAGATGAATCACTTCGAAATTGTATGCCGATCAGAGGACAACAAAATGAGTGCACACGCTATCGACTATGACACTGTAGACCAATCAGACGATTCAGATTATTTTGTTGACTCTATCGTTGGTTCTGTTTCAACAAATGTAAAACTTGATCAGGCATTCATTTCTGTATATATTGGTCCACAGGGTAAAGAGGTCAAATTTAAGATAGACACAGGTTCCCAGGTCAATATTATCCCTGTAAAGACATATAACAGGCTAGGTATAAAAGGACCCCTCATGCAGACACAAAGTCAACTCTCTGCCTATAGTGGAGATAGTCTTAAGGTAATGGGAACGGTTTTCCTTGACTGTACTCATAAAGAGTCTACACTCAGACCCCTGTTTTTCGTTGTCGATACCGATAACCCCCCTTTGTTGGGTTTGAAGTCATCAATAGACTTAAAGGCAATTAAATTGGTCTACAATGTACAGGCTTCTAACATTTCACACCCACCCTTAAACAGCTTGAATGATGTCACTAAGGAATTTAAGGATGTGTTCACCGGTATTGGTCTCTTCCCTGGGGAATGTAATATACACCTAAAGCCGGATGCAGTCCCGGTTGTTCACCCTCCTCGAAAGTTTCCGGTGGCTCTTAAAGAACCTTTGAAAGTTGAATTAGACCGTATGGAAAAAAATGAGATTATCGTTAGGGTTACCGAACCCACCGATTGGGTTAACTCCCTCGTAGTCACCGAAAAACCCAAAACAGGCAAAATTAGGGTTTGCCTAGACCCACAAGCCTTAAACAAGGCAATACGTCGTCCACACTACCCCATGCGAACATTAGATGATATCTTGCCTCAACTGTCCGGGGCCAAATTTTTTAGCAAGTTGGATGCTAGAAGCGGCTACTGGAGTTTAAAGCTCTCCGAGTCCTCATCCTATTTGACCACTTTCAACACCCCATATGGCCGTTATAGATATCGTAGGGTACCGTTTGGTTTAATTTGTAGCCAGGATGAATTTCAACGCAAAATTGATGAGTCATTTGAAGGTCTTGAGGGAGTCGCATCCATTGTGGATGATGTTTTAGTATATGGGTCAAGCAAGGAAGAACATGACGCGCGTTTGCGGAGCGTTCTCTTAAGAGCAAGGTCAAAAGGTATAAGATTCAACCCTGACAAGGCGGAAATTTCTGCCCCGGATGTCCCATATTTTGGGCACATTATTGGCTCCAATGGTCTGAAACCAGACCCGGACAAGGTCAAGGCCATAGTTAATATGGACCCCCCCAAAAATCGTAATGAGCTCGAAACCCTCATGGGGATGATAACATATCTAACCCGTTTTGCCCCAAACTTGGCTGATATTACAGCACCAATGAGGCTATTACTAAAAGGCAGCTCAGAATTTGTTTGGGACTGTCCTCAAGATGAGTCCTTTAAAAAGGTTAAACAGGTTATGACCCAAACCCCAGTTCTTGCGTACTTTGACCAGAATAAGCCCTTAACGTTGCAGGTAGATGCCTCTAAATTTGGTCTAGGTGCAACTATTCTTCAAGATGGGAGGCCCATAGCCTTTGCTTCAAAATCTTTGACCGAATCAGAGGTCAATTACGCTCAGATCGAAAAAGAAACATATGCAATTCTTTTTGGATGCAAAAAATTCCATCATTACATATATGGCAGACCGGTTACAGTTCAGTCTGACCATAAGCCCATTGAATCAATTTGGAAAAAGCCATTACACTCTGCCCCACCGCGTATTCAGCGCATGCTACTCCAGCTGCAGAAATACGATCTGCAAATACAATTTGTAAAGGGAACCTTGATCCCTATAGCCGACACCCTGAGTAGAAAATATCTCCCAGACACTTTCCCTCATTTGAACGAGGGAATTGAGTTACATGTACATAGTGTTTACACTAATTTACCTTACAGTGACAAAAAATTGCTCGATTTGGTTGCGGCAACCAAGTGCGATAGCCAGCTTCAGCAGCTGCGAATGACAATTTTGAACGGATGGCCTGAAAATCGCTCCGATTGCACCCCTTTGATTGCAGAATACTGGAATCATAGGGACGAGTTGTCTTTCCTAAATGACTTGGTATTCAGAGGAGAGAAAATTGTTATCCCGAAATCAATGCGCCAAACAATGATTGAATCTGTACATTCAGGCCACATGGGTGTCGACAAGTCACTAAAGCGAGCTAGAGACATAATGTTTTGGCCCAAAATGTCAGCAGAAATTTCTAATCATGTCCTATCCTGCGAAACATGCATTGCGTTTCGAAATGAAAACCCAAAAGAGCCATTACAGTCTCACCCAATCCCTGACCGTCCATGGCAAAACATTGCCTGTGATTTATTCTCTTGGGACAATAAGGATTACCTTGTTACCGTTTGCTACTATAGTAGGTATTTTGAGGTTGACTTATTGCAAAGCACCTCAAGTGAATCCATTATTCGAAAACTTAAGAAGATCTTTTCGAGCCACGGTATTCCAGAGAAACTGGTATCCGATAATGGTCCCCAATTTTCTGCCCAGCAATTCCAGACTTTTGCAAAGGACTGGAATTTCAGTCATTCAACATCTTCCCCACACCATGCACAGTCAAATGGTCTGGCAGAGAAATATGTCCAGATTATCAAAAACTTATTCAATAAAGCAAAAGCTGATAAAAGGGACCCCTACATCAGTATATTAGAATACCGCAACTGTCCACTTGAATGTGGATACTCACCTTCCCAACTATTAAATAGCCGAAGGTATCGGTCCATTTTACCCTGTGTTAATGATCAGTTGTTACCCAAGGTTGTTGATAGGACACAGGTTAATGTCAAACTAGAGCGACGCCATGACCACCAAAAGAAGTACTTCGACAACGGTTCTAAATTCTTAAGGCCTTTGGAAATAGGAGAATCGGTGAGAATTAAGAATAATGGTAAAACTTGGCAACCAGCAGTGGTTACGGACAAACATTCTGATAGATCTTACATTGTTGAAACAGAGGCTGGTAACTGTTATAGGAGAAACAGAAGATTCTTGCAGAAAACTGGTGAAAATCTCAAGTTTGATTCCTCACAAGATTTGCACCCATTTGATGCAGATTCTTCTGAAGATCAGTCGTCAAGACCGTCATCTGTAGTTTCCGATCATAATTTAGCAACAGGAGAAGAAAATGATGATAATCACGGTCAAGTGTCTAGTCAAATGTCAATGTCTAGTCTAAGGTCTAGTCAACCTTATATAACGAGAGCCGGTCGTGCAGTGAAACCAAAAGTTATTGCATCAATGTAAAAGTGCAACAGTAGTGTACAATCAATAGAGTAGTGTCATATAATAATCATGGTCAAGTGTCTAGTCAAATGTCAATGTCTAGTCTAAAGTCTAGTCAACTTTATATAAGGAGAGCCGGTCGTGCAGTGAAACCAAAAGTTATTACATCAATGTAAAAGTGCAACAGTAGTGTACAATCAATAGAGTAGTGTCATATGAATAATGATTCATGTTTCTTGATTGAATTTTATTGCCATGATATAAACATTTAAGGTAGTTTAAATTTGAAGCACTCAGGACTGATCCATAATAAGGTTAGCATACAAGAGAAATATTGTTGTCTAAAGAATATTAAGGAACTTAAATTGTATTCATCAGTTGGTCTAAAATTTTGTATTTAGTTTTCACATGCCTAAAGTTTTGCTGACAATCTAAGTTCCTTTTACATCAAAAGAAAGAGGATGTAACATTATTGAGTACTTTCAGTACTTTGATACCATTTGTACTTTGATGATTTTGTGAAGAGTTCTTTCCCTTTGGTTATTGATGGCGGCTAGATAAGTCTGAATTAAATGCTCCAATTGAATCTCATCAATCCTTCGTTATTACTACACCCACAACATTACACTTTCTATACTAAGCATACACTGCATATATAAACCAGATGCATAGAAATACAATTCATGTTGAATAATTTGTCCTACACAGCATGTATATGGAAAAAATCACAACAGGTATATCCATAAAGGGAGGTAATAAGCCGAGCAAATTACATGCTTTTCAATATGGAGTATGGCATTATTATGTCATAAGCCAAAAATGAAAACCCTCTGTATTTTCTTGAACCTGTTAATGAATTCTGAAGTCAACTGTTGTTCCATTTCCAAGTGCCGGATAAGCAAAATTTAACAACCTTCTTGTTTCCATGGCAACTGTCTTCTTATAGAAGTTTCAGCATTAGCTTCAACTAATCGCAAAAAAAACATTTTAAAACTATTATAGTAATAAAACATACATTTTAGTTTTGAAATGTTATTTTGTTTAGACATCTCTTACACAAAACTAATTAGTATGCTTATGAATATTAATAAAAACTTTAATAACAAGATCGTGAAACACAAATGCCCAAGGAATGGCAATGTTAAGTTTTTATGCTAAGTTTTCGAGTTAAGGATTGATAAGGGTTAATGAACGACCTTGAGGAAGGTCATATTGATATTGCACGAACAGATAAATATCATTGTTCAAAAGAAGGTTACATACAAAATTATAGCTTTGTATGTCAAATATTTTTGGAGAAAAGGCCAGTGTTAAGTTTTCATACAGACAGATGGACGGACAGACAGACATACAAGAGTAAAACAATATGCTCATGCGTGTTTAGATTGCTGAAATGAGACATTTCTAGTTGCAATGTAAATATGATGTGTGTTTTATACCGTAATTCAAAAGGTAAAATAACACAAATAAATAAATTATTACTTCGTTGACAAATTATGGACAATTATAGGTAAACTGCATGTAGATCTAAAGGGAGACAAGAAAGAGACGGGGGACTCAGTATACATTGTTTTTGACAGCATTTGGGGTTAAGGATAAATTCCTGTTGTAAGCCCTTTAAAGTTTAAGTTTAAAAGTAGGTCAAACTTAAAGGTCAGGGTAACTAGGTCAAAGGTTATGGTCCCAAATAAATAGGCGTGGTGGGAGTCCTCATCCGGTAGGTTTCAAACCAAGGCCAAAGAAGTTCAAGACTTAACCATCTGCATGCAAAGTCGCATAACTATCACCCTTCCACTTCTGTTTGTTTCTTGCCCCTTTCAGTACCATGCTGAATGACACTGGACATGGATATGAAATCCAAGGTAAGAAGATCAACCATCTTTTCTACATGGATGACCTAAAGACCTTTGCCAAGAACGATCACCAGCAAAAACAACTGCTCGAGACAGTAAAGGTCTTTAGTGATGACATATGTATGCAATTTGAACTGGACAAGTGTCTAAAAGCCACCTTCAAAAAAGGAAAACTAACATCAACATCTGACATACAGCTAGAAAGAGACAACATCATCAAGAAACTAGACCAAGATGCTAAATACAAATACCTTGTGTTAATGAAGGTGACGGAATTAAACATGCAGCAATGAGGGAAAAGATCAGAAAAGAATATTACAGAAGAGCTAAGGCTTGCCATCAAGAGTGAGCTAAAAGCTGCAGATAAGATTGAAGCCATAAACTGGCAAATGCAAGAAAAAAGGAAAACTTGACACAAAGACCAGACAGTTACTAACAACAGAAAGAATGCACCACCCAAAGGTTGACGTTGAAAGATTGTACCTACCACGGAAGATCGGTGGTACTGGCCTCTCATAGATTGAGATGGCATAAACACGTATTTGGAGACAACACAAGACAATCTGCTACATCTGATCCGGGAACATGAACGTAACAAGAAACTTTACTCAATCTCAGAGCAAACCAGAACATTCATTCAAGAACTGAACATTGCACAAACGACAAGAAATGGAGAAGAATCCGTCACAGAGTATGCCAAAAGAACAAGACGGACAAAGGCAAATGCCCAAAAGAGGATGACACAAACATGCAAAGCCAAATCAATGCATGGGCAATACCCGTAAGGTTTGACAAACCAGATGTTGACCAAGATCAGACACATAAGTGGCTCTCTGTTGCAGGTCTCAATGCAGAAACAGAGGGAATGGTGATAGCAGCACAAAATCAGAGTTTGGCTACAAGAGCATATCACAACAAGATCATCAAAGATGGTACAGATCCAAAGTGTAGAATTTGCAACCAATATGATGAAATTGTCTCAGACTGTCCAACATTAGTGCCAACATAGTACATTCAAAGACATGACAAGGCAGCAGGGTACATTCATTGGAAAATCTGCAAGCAATTTGGACTCCCAGCAAACAAAAAATTGTATGAACATCAACCAAAAACTGTCGTAGAGGGACATATCGGTGAATACTGGTACAGAGATCAGGGCTAACAGACCAGAAATCATTAAGAACAAATTGGACAAGACGTTCATCATGATTGACATGACGGTTCCTTCTGAAAGAAATGTCTCCGTTCAGGCACTTGAGAAACTATCAAAATACAAAGACCTTGAGATAGAAGTAGCCAGAATGTGGGATATGGAGACGACAACTGTACAAGTCGTTGTAGGTGCACTTGGTCTCATTAAGAAGGGACTTGACAAAATATTCAAACAAATCCCTGGTACACCAGTTATCGAGGAACTGCAGAAGATCATACTCCTTGGAAGTGCACATATCATCCAAAGAACGCTGTATAATAATAATGAAAACACTATAATTGCAAAATTTATACCTTCTGTCATAGATCTAGCTATCCCCTAAAGAATCTGCTATACATGTATACGACCTACAACCTTAATTTTAAACGATGTCAATAAACTTTAAATATATTGCAGTTGCCCTTTTTGTTAATCCATGTGTTTTGATTCTACTTTGAATTCTAAAAGTATCAAACGAGATCATTTGAACCATCTAATCAGTTCTGTTCATCATCATAATCATTCAATCATTAGTGTAAATTGTGCAAAGAAAGTGTTAAAATATTTAACAATTATTATACCCCCCACCTACGAAGTAGAGGGGGGTATATTGGTTTCACCATGTCTGTCTGTCTGTCCGTCCGTCCGTCCGTCCGTCTGTCCGTCCATCCGTCCGTCCGTCCGTCCGTAGACTTTTTCGTTTCCGTGCTCTAAGTCATGAACCGGTTGACCTAGGATCATGAAACTTTACACAGTTGTTGCCCATGACCCAAGTAGGTGCCCTATTGTTTTTGGGTCACAAAGGTCAAAGGTCAAGGTCACAATCGGACTTTGTTTAAAATCCGTTTCCGTGCTCTAAGTCATGAACCGGTTGACCTAGGATCATGAAACTTGACACACTTGTTGCCCATGACCCAAGGAGGTGCCCTATTGTTTTTGGGTCACCAAGGTCAAAGGTCAAGGTCACAATCGGACTTTATTTAAAATCCATTTCTGTGCTCTAAGTCATGAACCGGTTGACCTAGGATCATGAAACTTTACACAGTTGTTGCCCATGACCCAAGGAGGTGCCCTATTGTTTTTGGGTCACAAAGGTCAAAGGTCAAGGTCACAATTGGACTTTTTTAAAATCCGTTTCCGTGCTCTAAGTCATGAACCGGTTGACCTAGGATCATGAAACTGTACACAGTTGTTGCCCATGACCCAAGGAGGTGCCCTATTGTTTTTGGGTCACCAAGGTCAAAGGTCAAGGTCACAATCGGACTTTGTTTAAAATCTGTTTCCGTGCTCTAAGTCATGAACCGGTTGACCTAGGATCATGAAACTGTACACAGTTGTTGCCCATGACCCAAGGAGGTGCCCTATTGTTTTGGGGTCACAAAGGTCAAAGGTCAAGGTCACAATCGGACTTTGTTTAAAATCCGTTTCCGTGCTCTAAGTCATGAACCGGTTGACCTAGGATCATGAAACTTGACACACTTGTTGCCCATGACCCAAGGAGGTGCCCTATCGTTTTTGTCTCACAAAGGTCAAAGGTCAAGGTCACAATCGGACTTTGTTTAAAATCTGTTTCCGTTCTCTAAGTCATGAACCGGTTGACCTAGGATCATGAAACTTTACACAGTTGTTGCCCATGACCCAAGGAGGTGTATTGTTTTTGGGTCACAAAGGTCAAAGGTCAAGTTCACAATCGAACTTTGTTTAAAATCTGTTTCCGTGCTCTAAGTCATGAACCGGTTGACCTAGGATCATGAAACTTTACACAGTTGTTGCCCATGACCCAAGGAGGTGCCCTATTGTTTTTGGGTCACCAAGGTCAAAGGTCAAGGTCACAATCGGACTTTGTTTAAAATCTGTTTCAATGCTCCAACTAAAGAACCTTTTGACCTACAGCACTTTTTTCAGTGACAAGGCGCTAGTGGGGGGTATTTGTCCGCTTTGCGACAGTTCTAGTTTATAATAATGTATTCAGTTTACTGTATCAGTGTTTTCCTAAACTTTAGGGACATTATTTTCTATTTGATATTGGATTTAGGGTGTATTATTTTACGTTCAAAAGGGTTGTTTAGCCCTTATATTTAAGCAGATTTACAGTAAGATGCAAAATTACGGATGCTAAAAAATGATTGAATCTTGCATGAAAATGAGTGAATATGCCAAACGAATGAACATAAACTGTTACTAGATAACATAACAGATGCTGATCTTAGAAGCAAGAGCATATGCCAAGTTTGAAAGCAAAAGTTATGACAGAAACAAACTTATTTGTGACAGATGTTTGAAGATTAAAGTTTGATGAAGAATTTCTAGGCAACAAAAAGGTAAAACTTGCTTGACATTAAATGCTAGAGCAATAGATATCTGTCTTGAGGTTGGTACCCTGGTCATAGAGGTATGTGCAAAGTTTTAGAGTAATGGCGTTAGTAAAACAGAGATATGACACTTTTACCAAACAAAAACCTAATTCGCAAAAAGGGTCACAGTTTTAAGTAGTGTCATTAATATTCGCGAATATGCAAATAAGGTAATTTGCATAAAATTTATGGTAAATTATTGAGCAAGTCATAAACTTTCATTCGATACCATTCTTACATCTGTAGGTTAATATTCAACCAAGACATGACCAAAAACGTTATGAAATAACTGAACAATTTTATAGGGTTAAGGGTTTAGATAAGGTTTATGACCCAAAGCCCCTGCGGCCAAATTCAGTGCAAACATCGCTGAAAATGTTTGATATATTAATTTTCTTTAAGATTTAATATGTTTACGTAATTCCTCTGCACAAAAATGCCTCGTTTTGGAAAGTATTTACCAAATTTCCGTAGAAAATCGCAATTTTAGGAAAATTCATGAATATGCAAATGAGCTAATTTGCATAACATAACTAAAATGAAAGAATAAGTCATAAGCTTTTATTTGATATCATTCTGACAACTGTGTGCAAATATTCAATGAAGATATGGCCGAATTCATTTTCAAAATTTACATAAGTAATTTGATGGGGCTAAGGGTTTAGATAAGGGTTACGGCAAAAAGCCCCAACGGCCAGAGTGTAAACAAGGCTCAAAATATCTCTACTAAAATGTTCTTTAAGAAAAACCATGTTTTCAAAATTCCCCCCTGAAACGAAACGCCTTTTTTTGGAAAGTATTTATCAAAATTTTCGCCAAAAAATGGATTTTTTAAGGGAAATCATTAATATTCATGAATATGCAAATGAGATAATTTTAATAAGATAACAAACAAAAGAGCGTGTCATAAGCTTTCATTTAATACCATTTTGACACATGTAAGTCAATATTCAATGGAAATATGACCAAATAAGTGTTATAAATTTGAATGCAAAAAATGATAGGGTTAAGGGTTTAAGATAAGGGTTACAGCCAAAAGCCCCGACGGCCAGAGTGCAAACAATGCTCAAAATGTTTCTAAGATAATGTACTTTATGAAAAACTATGTCTTCTTGAATTAGAAATAAATGATAATTATAGAAAAACACTTTTTTCGAATATTTCGGCCAATTCTTATACTTGATTGCACATAAAGCATATTTTGAAGAGGAGTAATGACGTCATAATAATTACATAATTTAAAAAATCATGATTCATAAGTAGTGAAATACATGCTCATACGTATGGATTCACATAAATAGATTTATACATTCATTTGATATTTTTTATTAATTTTTCCCTTTCCATTACCCCAAACCAGATTGTCATTCACGTCGTGAAGGGTACCTATATAAAGGTAAGGGTAAAACATATTTAGCTACTCTTCATGTCGGATATCATCACTGAAAATCATCCGTCAGATGTATATCTACAAATATATATAGGTGTCCTTTTGTCCTTTTTTCTGGTAATACTTACCCCATTTTCCTGGTCCTGGCCCAAGGACTAATAGGTACAATATCAGGATCCCTGAACAAAAAAAAAAACCACTTTCCGGTCCATTCCATGGCTAAAAGAGAATTTGAAATAAGGACACTCGGTTTTACACGTTTTTGCACCGTTTGGGACAGATTTTTTTAAAAAAGAATATTTTTTCAACGAACTATCTCCAGAATGGTATTTTTGTGTTGTAATGCCGTTACATACGTGTAGTGTCAGGATACTTGACAAAAAATACTTTTCAGTACATTCCATGGCCAAAAGAAGTTTTAAAATAAGAAAAGTTCACTTTTACACCGTTTGGGAAAGATTTTGCAAACAATTCTTTTCTTCAAGGAACACCCTTTAAAATGGTATTTTTGTGTTGTATTGCTGGTACATAGGTACCTTATCAGGATCCCTGACCAAAAACCACTTCCCGGTACATTTCATGGCTTAAAGTAATTTTGAAATAAGGACACTTGATTTTACAATTTTTTGCACCGTTTGGGACAGGTTTTTCCCAAGAAATCTATTTTTCAACGAACTACCCCCAGAATGGTATTTTTGTGTTGTAATGCCGTTACTTACGTGTAGTATCGGGATACTTGAACAAAAAGCACTTTTCGGTATATTCCATAGCCAAAAGAAGTTTTGAAATAAGGAAAATTCAGTTTTTCACCGTTTGGGTAACATTTTTCAAAAGAATCTTTTTTTCAAGGAATACCCTTTAAAATGGTATTTTTGTGTTGTATTGCTGGTACATAGGTACAATATCAGGATCCCTGACCAAAAACCACTTTCCGGTACATTCCATGGCTAAAAAATTTAAATAAGGACTCTTGATTTTACACGTTTTTGCACCATTTGGGACAGATTTTCTTTAAAAAAAATCCATTTTTCAACGAACTACCTCCAGAATTGTATTTATTGTGTTGTAATGCCGTTACATACGTGTAGTATCAGGATACTTGACCAAAACACTTTTCGGTATATTCCATGGCCAAAAGAAGTTTTGAAATAAGAAAAATCCATTTTACACCGTTTGGGAAACATTTTTCAAAAACTTCTTTTCTTCAAGGAACACCCTTTAAAATGATATTTTGTGTTGTTTTGCTGGTACATAGGTACAAAATAAGGATCCCTGACCAATTCCCGGTACATTCTATGGCTAAAAGAGAATTTGAAATGAGGACACTTGATCTTACACGTCTTTACTCCGTTTGGGACAGATTAAAAAAAACAATCTATTTTCCAACGAACTATCTCCAGAATGGTATTTTTCGGTACATTCCATGGCCAAAAGAAGTTTTGAAATAAGGAAAAATCAATTTTACACCGCTTGGGAAACATTTTTCAAAAAAATATTTTCTTCGCGGAACTTCCTTTAAAATGTTTTTTTTTTGTGATGTATTGCTGGTACATACGTGCAATGTCAGGTTCCTTGACTAAAAACCACTTTCCGCTAAATTCCATGTTTAAAAGTAATTTTGAAATAAGGACACTTGAATTTACACGTTTCTACACCATTTGGAACAGTTTTTTTTAAATCCATCTTTCAACGAACTACCTCCAGAATGGTATTTTTGTGTTGTATTGCCGTTACATACGTGTAGTATCAGGATACTTGACCAAAAAACACTTTTCGGTACATTCCATGGCTAAAAAAGTTTTGAAATAAGGAAAAAGCAGTTTTACACCGTTTGGGAAACATCTTGTCAAAAAAATATTTTCTTCTTGAACAACCTTTTAAATGGTATTTTTGTGTTGTATTGCTGGTACATAGGTACAATTGGATCCCTGACCAAAAACCACTTTCCGGTACATTCCATGGCTAAAAGAGAATTTGAAATAAGGACACTTGGTTTTACACGTTTTTACACCGTTTGGTCCAGATTCTTCCAAAAAAATCTATTTTTCAAAAAAACTACCTCCAGAATGGTATTTTTGTGTTGTAATGTCGTTACATACGTGTCGTATCAGGATACTTAACCAAAAACAACTTTTCGGTACATTCCATGGCCAAAAGAAGTTTTGAAATAAGGAAAAATCAATTTAACACCGCTTTGGAAACATTTTTCAAAAAAATATTTTCTTCACGGAACTTCCTTTAAAATGTTTTTTTGTGATGTATTGCTGGTACATACGTGCAATGTCAGGTTCCTTGACTAAAACTACTTTCCGCTAAATTCCATGTTTAAAAGTAATTTTGAAATAAGGACACTTGAATTTACACGTTTCTACACCATTTGGAACAGTTTTTTTTTTTTTAAAAATCTATTTTTCAACGAACTACCTCCAGAATGGTATTTTAGTGTTGTATTGCCGTTACATACGTGTAGTATCAGGATACTTGACCAAAAAACACTTTTCGGTACATTCAATGGCTAGAAAAGTTTTGAAATATGGAAAATTCAGTTTTACACCGAAAATTCAGTTTTACACCGTTTTGGAAACATTTTTCAAAAAATCTTTTCTTCAAGAAAAACCCTTTAAAATGGAACTTTTGCGTTGTATTGCTGGTACAAAGGTTCAATATCAGGATCCCTGACCCAAAAATCTCTTCCCGGTACATTTCATGGCTAAAAGAGAATTTGAAATAAGGACACTTGATTTTACACGTTTTTATACAGTTTGGGACTGATATTTCCCCAAAAAATATATTTTTTTTTCAACGAACTACCTCCAGAATGGTATTTTTGTATTGTAATACAGTTACATAAGTGTAGTATCAGGATACTTGACCCGAAAAAACACTTTCGGTACATTCCATGGCCAAAAAAAGTTTTAAAATAAGGAAAATTCAGTGTTACACCGTTTGGGAAACATTTATCAAGATAATCACGACACTTGATTTACACGTTTAACGCCGTTAGGGGCAGATTTTTTTAGATCTATTTTGCAACACACTACCTCCAGAATGATATTTTTGTTGTAATGTCGTTACATACGTTTAGTATCAAGATACTTGACCAAAAAACCACTTTCGGTACATTCCATGGCCAAAAGAAGTTTTGAAATAAGGAAAATTCAGTTTTGCACCGTATGGGAAACACTTTTTTAAAAAAAAATCTTTTCTTCAAGGAACACCCTTTAAAAAGGGTATTTTTGTGTTGTATTGCTGGAACATAGGTACAACATTAGGACCACTGAACAAAAAAACTTTCCGGTACATTCCATGACTAAAGGAGAATTTGAAATAAGGACACTTGATTTTACACATTTTTACACCGTTTGGGACAGATTTTTCCACAAAAAATATTTTTCAACGAACTACCTCCAGAATGGTATTTTTGTGTTGTAATGCCGTTACATACGTGTAGTATCAGGATACTTGACCAAAAACAACTTTTCGGTGCATTCCATGGCCAAAAGAAGTTTTAAAATAAGGAAAATTCCGTTTTACACCGTTTGGGAAACATTTTTCAAAATACTCTGTTCTTCAAGGACCACCCTTTAACATGGTATTTTTGTGTTGTACTCATAGTACATAGGTACAATATCAGGATCCCTGACCAAAAACCACTTTCCGGTAATTCCGTGGCTAAAAGAGATTTTGAAAAAAGGACACTTCATTGTACTCGTTTTTACACAGTTTGGCAAAAAAAATTCCAAAGAAAATCTTTTTTCAACATACTACCTCCAGAATGGTATTTTGTGTTGTAATGCTCTTACATATCTGTATTATCAGGATACTTGACCAAAAAACACTTTTCGGTACATTCCATGGCCAAAGAAATAATAAGATAAGGAAAATTCAGTTTTACACCGTTTGGGAAACATTTAAATTCAGAAAAATCTTTTCTTCAAAGAACACCCTTTAATAAATGGTATTTTTGTGTTGTATTGCTGGTACATATGTAAAAAATCAGCATTATGACCTAAAAACCACTTCCCGGTGCATTCCATGGCTGAAAGAGAATTTGAAATAAGGACACTTGATTTTACACGTTTTTACACCATTTGGGACTGAATTTTTTAAAAAAAATATAATTATTTTTCAACGAACTACCTCCAGAATGGTATTTTTGTGTTGTAATGCCGTTACATACGTGTAGTATCAGGATACATGACCAAAAAAACAATTTCGGTACATTCCATGGCCAAAAGAAGTTTTAAAATAAGGAAAATTCAGTGTTACACCGTTTGGGAAACATTTTTCAAAAAAAAATCAGGACACTTGGTTTCACACGTTTTTCCACCGTTTGGGACAGATTTTTCAATAAAATCTATTTTTCAACAAACTACCTCCAGATTGATATTTTTGTGTTGTAATGCCGTTACATACGTTTAATATCAAGATACTTGACCAAAAAAACACTTTCGGTACATTCCATGGCCAAAATGAGTTTTGAAATCAAGAAAATTCAGTTTTACACCGTTTTGGAAACATTTTTCAAAAAGTTCTTTTCCTCAAGAAACGCCCTTTAGAATTGTATTTTTGTGTTGTATTGCTGGTACATAGGTACAGCATCTATTTGGCCATTTGTGGCAGTTTTTGAAGTGGATTACCCTAAAAATTTGTCGTTTGGGAAAGGGTTAAAATCAGCTCACTTATTCGAGTCCATGGCTTACAGTGCCAAAAGGGATTTTTATAAAATATAGAATATTTTATTTGAAGCTGAAGGTAAGTTTGGACTCAAGGGTTACTTTTTATCCACCCAATGATTTTTTTATTTATACATATGTTTTAAAGTAACATTTCCGGAACAAAATACAAAAACTCAGGGTAAGTTTCCTTTCTCGTTTTTGTGTCAGAGTTATCTGCCCTTGACTAGTAATGACCATTTTCGCAAAATTACCCTTATGTTTCAAAGTCATATATAGCAAATTATTCTGAATGGATAATTTTAAATGTTATATCAAGTTAGAGACTTAACATATGCACAAAAGTGATGAAATGATTGAAAGAAATATTCAAAACCCATTTTCTGGAAAAATAAATGTGGGAAAATTTGAAATCACATTTTTTGAGAAAATTTTGCAACTTTTTTTCAATTCGCCAAAAATTACCCAATGAATTTTTTTGTTGTTGTTTTTGATATTTTGAAGATAATACCAAGAGCTATTTTTACACAAGAAATCAGCACAACTTTCCTCGCAAATTAAAAAGATATTTGACTTTATCTTACCCCACCCACCCTGTTTTAGCCTAAATATCTATATTTAAAAATATCTGGCAGATGTTTACAGTTAGAACAACGCAATATTTCACTTGACATTCAACATCACAAAAAGAGGAATTGTTTCGCTTTAAAAATATGATGAAAATTGTAGCATGGACACTTGGTGCGCAGAATAAACACAAAATCTGTAAGTCACATGGTTGCTCTCCAAAGTTACCTTAACTCCTTACCATGCACGTCCTGGTTTTGACAGTTGTGACCCGTCACACTAAAAGGGACCTTATCAGATGTGTGAAAAATATCGACCCTAGTCAGTCAACGCAGTCCGCGCAGCCGGTCTAGGGCCGACACTTTTCACTGTAATTTTCTAAATCTGGAATGTTTTCCCTATCCTACTATTATTATGGTCATTTTTCGCATACAATATCTGGTTGACCTGTGCTGAGTTTGTCAAAATTTGGATTTTTGGATTTGGGATCAAGTCCCTTTTAGCGTGACGGGTCACAGTTATCAGGGTGACAACGTTCGAACTGCATTATGGGTAATTTCGGCTCCGCTGTGGAGGAATTTAGTGAAAATTCTCTCGACTCAGCGGAGCCTTTTTTGGCACCCTCCACAGCGGAGCAATCTTGCAAATCGCTTAAATTTCACGGTTTCAATCAGATTTCTGAGGGTTATGGTCAGGCGGACAGCAGTTAGGCTCGTTCTGATAACACACAGCATGCTTTCGTACTTGGACATTGGTATTTTAGCCCCTTTTCTTCAAAAACATTGTACATTACTCCACAGCGGTGCCATCAGAAAACGCCTTTTCCAATTTTCATTCTTCAATAACTTTTTTTAATACTGTGTGCAGGGACGTGAAATTAATATCCAATGATTGCTTTCGTTAAGGCGGGGGCACTCCACGTTAGTTTTTCAAAATCGGTCGTGAATTGGCGGAAATATTTGATAAACACTTACCTGAGTCGAGAGAATTTTCACTACATTCCTCCACAGCGGAGCCGAAATTACCCATAATGCAGTTCGAACGTTGTACACCCTGGTTATAATTCAAAGGACTATCACGATGTACATCAACTTGTTATACTTGGTCACGGTGTATAGTCACGTGACTCAGAATTTCCGATTATTTTCAATATCTTGTTTTTAATACTTGACAAATTTGAATTTGGTTTGAAGCAGAGAATGTGGGAAAATGCCAGGAATAAGCTAGACGTGTTGGATTTTTGAAAAATCAACTGATAAAAATGTTATTGAAGATAAACCAAAATTTTGGTATATCTTCATTACCTTTTTTATCAGTTGGTTTTTCAAAAATCAACCACGTCCATCTAATGCGTGACGTATGTTCACATTCTCTGTTTCAAACCTAATTCAAATCGGTTCAGTATTTACAAAATTATTGAAGATTTTCTGAAAATATTGTATCACGTGATTATCCACCGTGTTGATGGACCAATGGAATTGAGAAAAGTATCATTTTATCCGAAACTGAAGGAAATCGGATGAGTCAAACTCTTGATATTTTGATGTAAAATGACGTTGTATACGACTTCGACACAACGACTTTCGAATATACCGTCGCTTTTCAACGAAAACCTCGTAACTGCAGCTTATTTCAAGCTTCAACTACGAGGTTTTCGTTGAAAAGAAGCGGTATCGTAAACTATCGCCTGTTGACCCGTCCATACGAGACAAAGAAAGTAACGAAATGTGTAGTAAATATATATTATCCATATATTGCAACAATATTTGTCAACAAGAAAAGAGCATACACAGCAATACAATATCAAAGCACATTCATTTAAGAAAAATAAAAACAAGAAACTCTTTTCTAACACAAAAAACAACAATTGTTTTGCATATCATACAAATGTACTGTAGATGGTATAAATCAAGACACCGAAACTTCAATAGAAAAGTGACTACTTTCTTTTGGAACTAAGTATACACAGTTGACACTTCTCATCCCGACATCGAATAAGTAAAAATTCCTACTTAAGGATTGGATTGTATGGAGTTTTACGTCCCACTCAACAGCTAAGGTCATATGGAGACGGGACCTCGGTTTACAGTCTCATCCGAATGACTGGCCTACTTAAGGAAAGAAGGGCCTAATTAAAAAAAACACTTTTTAGCCATACGAAATGCATCAAATTACAAACACTTGTAAATACACTTCACATAAGTTGATCCACCGTACCGGATTTCAAGATTATGCTTAAAGATGAAAATAATTTACAAATATTATTTTACTCTATAATTCATATGCAAGGGAGGTAATTTTTAACATTTTTGTCTAATATTTCTATAACTATGCATTAATTCACAATTATAAACCGTACAAAATGATTTTAAATGTTTATATTTGGAATGGAAATGTAGGCCTAACACAGTTTAGGAATTACTGGCACTTTTCAAATTTCGCCGCTGGCTCTTTGATTCTTATTGGTCCCTTCTTACCTTAAGTTGAAGCAAAAAGTTGTTTTCGTTCTCATGACTGGAAATCAAAGATCGAACGAAATTATATCCTTTCAAAATTCATTATAATAAATCCATCAAGTAAGTTTATTAACTCAATTTATTCGCATAATATTAAGTAGGCATATTGGTTTTTCGTTTAAAATCTGCATGTGTGAAATGTAATTTTTTAATAATTAAACCTACAAAATATTTAATCTAGTAATAAATTAGAATATCATATGGCACAACTTAAATAAATGCGACCGTGTTAAAAATAAACATCAAATGCCAAGAACGACCATTTTCAGCACTTCGACTCATTTGTAGTTCGTATAGACATGGCGGGGAAACACGCGACAATAATATACCTTACAGATACTCTTCAATAGATATGTGAATACATGACCATTTTGTCACTGGTGGTGAACTCTGCCAAAGCGTGGGACGTTGTTTCGCGATCATAGTATTCCGTCGGTGTTGTAATAAAATATCGTAACTACGGCTTCGATAAAGCCGTAGTTACTAGATTTTATAACAACACAGACGGTTTGTCAATACAGATCGGTAAATCCGGTCTATTTTTAGTACAAATTCATTGTTATTAGAAAAACTATCTAATAAGATCTTTAAACTCACATTTAAACGCAAAATATCTGTACCCTGTTGTAGCGAAAAACGTCCCTCGCTTGAAGCACTTTCAATTAAAATTAGCCAGAAAACCCTTGGGGTTTTTTGTCTTCTCTGATAGAAGCTATTAATTTTCAAATTGGTCACATTATGTAACATATTTCGCTGCTTTTCAACGAAAACCTCGTTACTACAGCTTAAAATAAGCTGTAGTTACGAGGTTTTCGTAGAAAAGCGACAAGTTTTCTACAACAGTCATTGTTGTGGCAAGTAACTCCCCGCCGCGAGAGAGTAAGTTTTAGCGGACAAATGCCTACAAGAGCTACTTAAAGGGAGGTTATCCCCATTGATCAAACAGAGTCATACTGATGGGTAGTCCCCCTTGATTCTCATTAACGGGTATAGCTGGTTGTTGATTATTCGGCACTGCTACTTTAGGAGAATTTGTTTCGGCAATAAGACCTCCCTGATTCTGTCCAACGGGTTGAATGTTTGAGTTTGCTCCAGGAATCAAGTTCATTTCTGGATACAATGGTTGTTCCACCGTAGGTCCGGGCGCTGGCTGTAACTGGTCGGCACCTTGCGCAGCCCCAACAGTCGCCAATAATTGTGAGATGTCGATGTTAGCCGCCATAGCTTGATTGCTCAACTGAGCGAGTAAAGCCGCAGCCTGGTCTTGTAGACTATTTTGACTGGCTTGGTTACTGAGTTGAGCGAGTACATCTGGCGATTGGTCTTGTAGTCCAGGTTGACTAGGTATGGATGTGTCAGGCGTCGGGGAATTGTGTTTTAGTTCTATAACTTTCTGTGGTACAGCTTTGGCTCCGGCTGGTATAGCGTCAGCAATGGACGGTACAATATCAGATGGAAGCTGTGAGGAGCCGAGCGGCAACATCGGTGCACCCTGAGTTGGGGGAAGACTATCAGTCGGCGTGAGAGTATCAAGTGTGCCAGGAAACTGTGCTGAGCCAGGTGATCCTGGAGCTACACTATCCGCGATACCACTAGGGAACATATCCACGGGTATTTGTGCTGCGTTTACAGACAGATCTGGTAATATTGGCTTACTGCCCGGGAGTAGCTGACTGTCCGCTGTGAGAGCTTGGTTTTGGAATGGTAAGTTATGACTCTCAATCGGTATGAATTGGCTTTGAGCTGCTGGCTTTTTTACAACATTTCCCGTTGACATAGGGGTCATTGTATTTATAATTCCACCATCTAAGTTCAATCGAGCGCTGTCAAATGGCTTCGGTGTCTTTACTGGCATTGGTCTGAATTCTTTATTTGCTACTGGCTTGGGTACTGGTCCTTGGTTCATTGGTACGAACGTTTGTGGCGGCATGGGCTGAAGGACGGACTGACTCATTGGTGGAGAGGCTATATTTGACTGTGGATTAATCTTCGGTATCGGCTTTTTCAGAGCATTACGTATGGTATCTGACGAAATACGTTCAAACTCGTGGTTAAAAGATCTCAGCAGTGCCAGTACGTCAGTGTCTTGTATCGGAGGTCCTGGGTTAACGAACAATGGTTGAACTTTGAACCCGCCCTGGTCTTTCTGCACGAATTCTCCCATCGGTGTTATACTGTTAACGGATGGGTTGGTCTCCGGTGGTATTTTTGTTGCTTCAATTTCCCTGAATCTTAACTTTGACTCCGCTTGTTTCTTGTCCACATAGATCGGCTCGATGGTGGGGTTTGGGTCGAGAATGCTATGGATCGGATCTTTGAAGAAGATCTTTGTCATTTCTGGCTTCTTGTATTTAGATTTACCCTTATTGGACTTGCCTCCGTCGAACGTTCTGCAACTGCGGGTCTCTCCATTATATATATCTATCCATTCGTGTCTACATTCGTTACCACAAGGATCAATCCTGAAATTGATGCAATGGATGTTACCTTGATTAAAGGAATATTGTCACCAGTTATAAGTAAAATAATTATTGATATGGTCAAGTGTATGCAAATTATTACAGATAAAAGATGCTTAAACAGCCATGGGTGCCTGATTCAAACTGTAGTTACGAGATTTTGTAACAATACTGACGGTTTATCAATACAATTTACATGCAGGTATATTCTGTTTTTATTCGGGAGACAGGGCGGAGCCAAATAAACGGTTCATTACATTTAGCTTGAGGAGAAACAGCATTGTCGCTTAGCGGTAAATCGTCGGTATTATTGCAAAACATTATAACTACAGTGTGTATCAACACATTTACAATTGAACATTCTTTCAATTTCGAAATGTGTCCATGCTCGTGCCGCACGTTTTTCTCTTATCTCAACCAAAATATCGAGAAGTAAACTCTTCGAATAACCTCTTTGCTTAGCCACACCCTGAAAGGTGAATAAAATTGAATTATAAGCCAAGTCTATTTTTTTCATTACTTTTGCACTCTTATATCCTCACTACATATATAAAAAGAAATAATAAAATAAACATACCTGCACATGAGCCTTGTGTTTGAAGGACAGATGTTTGCGGGGCACGTGAAGAATGGACACGTGAGAGCGTCACTTCCGGCCGGACATACTGAAATATGTTTAATATAATATTGTGTTGAGAATCACTGTAGATCTATATCGGATTCATGTGGCTTCTTTAAATCCGAACTAAGAAATTGATTTTTAATATTACTTTTCAAGTTAAAATCAAACCTCGGGGTTTCTCTAGCCATTAACCCATTACCACACAATGACTCTTTTGACTCTTCTTAAGCAAATGGCTTTGGGAAATATATTGTGGAAAATGAAGAAATTGTTTGTGACAAGCAATTTCTTCATCACAATGTTTTCCATCACAAATGACCCCAAAAGTAAAAATTTCATTCACTTGAAATTGTCGTCTGCAAGATCTTTCAATTTGGACCACCCTAAAATTTTGTCGTTTGGTAATGGGTTAATAGATAGGCCTACATTTTCCTTGCAATTCGGCGGCAGTCGTGACAATGGAGATTGTCGAGGTTATCCGAATTCTTTATAAAAAAAAATCCGGAAACCCTCGTCAATTTCCGTTGTCACGAAAAACGGTGAATATGGGGGCAAAATTGCACGGAGGGTTTGGTATAAAGTGATGGATAGAACATATTAATATATTTCCAATAAATATGAAATCAAACTAGCCGAGTAGTTCGCAATCCCCATTTGGAACACCTAGGACAATTCTATCGAATCATACCTTGGTCGTGGATCTACTTTCAAACTATGAATAGAATAGAATATAACAACAACAACAACAACAACACAAAACGTTGGGAAGTTTCTACTTAGCCGGTCCCCAAACTAAATGGTCGCCTGTAAAGTGACAAAATAGAGGAAATTTTCATCAATAAAGAAGAAAATGAGCGGGGGTGTGGGGGCAGCAGCCCCCATTAATAATTTCAAAATAAAATAAAGCAGGGATGTGGGGGCGGCAGCCCCCAAAATACTTCCTAGAAAATAGGGACCGGTATACTAGATGTGTTCCCGTTCGTCTGTAATGTGTCAACAATGGAGCGATAATGATACTGAAATATATTGTTTGCAGTTCCAGTGTCTTCTCTTTTTAGTAAGATAACAACCTGCAAGTCCCGCAAGTTACCAAGGTTGTTCATTTTGATCACCACGAAAACTACTTTACGAAGCGTAACTACATCGGGCCGAAAAATCGCATTATTTTCAACATTTTTTCATACGCATACTTCCAAGGCAATGATTCGATAGAATTGTCCGAGGAGTTCCAAATGCGCGATCCCGTTTGGTATTATACGTTCAATGTTAAAGTGACATTTCACATTTATCTTTACATAAGTTTTACTTTTATTCTGTCTGAAAGAACATATTTTCTTGTGAAAATTCAGAAAATTTCAAGCCAAAATATTGAACCTTTTAAGAGAAATATATATTTTTGTGCGGAATTAAACAAATTGTTGTGGACAACAGTTCAGATTTATATAGAATTTGTCATTTCTGTCTCAACTTTAAAGGCGTACTTTTCGCTTATAAATAGCAACTTCAAAAAACAAATAGCATTTCTACGCATAAGAATAAACAATCTTTGCATCATGACATAATTTTAAAAAGTGAAATAAAAGTGAAATGTCACTTTAAACGAGAATCGATACAAATGTTTTGGTTTATCTTAGGTGGGATAGCTGTATTGAAAATCTATTTATAGAAACAACTTACACACTTCGATAGTCACATTTGCCTACCCGATTCCCCTATATCTGATTATCGGTATTGCCTCTCATTAGTAAAAGATTTTGAATCGTTCATATATGATTCGATTTGTTTATCCACAATTAACCCTTTACCAAACAAGACCTGGTTTTGACGTCCCTTTTAGAAAAGGTTTGGGAAAACATTGAAACAAAAGAAGAAACTGCTAATAACCAGCAGTTTCTCCTTTTGTCTCAATATTTTTATGCCATATTTCACACGAATTCTATCTTTAAAAACACCCATTTGGTCATTTGTAGCACATTTTGAATTGGTTCATTCTAAAATTTTGTCGTTTGGGAAAGGGTTAATGAGTTAAGGAAGGGCCATGCAGATTTTCTTAACAGAACTCACCTTTAGGAGGCATAACACAGTCAATCTCATTTCCATCAACGTAAAATTTGGCTTCACATTTCCCGCATTCAGATGCCCTAAAACGTAGAAATCATTGTGTTCGTAAGATTTCTAGCTCAGGTTTTGTGTCAAAGTGGAAATAAATCAAGGTAGCTTTTTCGAATTTAGTTTAAATTACCTATGGCACTAATTGCATTGCATAAATTGTATATGATCCTTAATTTCTATGCAGAGTTTAAAGAAAATCCTTGCGTGGGCAGTTTTGAGACAATGGAAAGAGACAATGTTGCAAAATAGAACAGCAAAATCCAACTATCTAACTCTTTTCATGATCACAAGTCTCAAACCCTTTTGATACACCCTCCCTAGGTCTTTTTTTTATAATGTATCGTCGCTTTTCAACGAAAACCCCTTAACTACAGCTTTTTTATGCTGAAGTTACGAGGTTTTTGTTGAAAAGTTACGGTATGCTCATTTACCTGCACTCGGCTGTTGGACAATAATGGCTGAAGTATTTACAAGGGTCATCCACACATTTTACTACGGGAACGTTCGGGGCACACTCTGTAAATAAAATGTTAAAAAATAAAGTCGAAACTCCTTGTGTCGACATCGGATGAGTCGATGTTCCGGATATGTCGAAGTGTTAAGAAAATAGTTATAAGTGTACGATGAGATCATTGTTTATGATACACAAATGATATAGTACACTGAAATGTCATCAAGTTAGCACAGAATTGTCGAGAATTGTCGAGATTCATCGACCTGTCTAGGGCTTAAACGAGTACCCGGATACTCGTCTGGAAATTAACCGCGAGTACCCGCACAAATACACGATTCATTATTTTCAAAGGGGAAATCCATCAATAGGAACACATTTACGGCGGAGTCAACTCGTCTGTATGTTCCTTTTGGCGAATTTCTTCGTTTCCAAACGAGTCCCCTTATGATACATTAAAAAGTAGTCGAGAATCGTTATGTACAGTCGTTTTTGTTTATTTCAAGAAGGACAGGTATTGCAAAATTATCGATGTTTTTAAGTTGTTTCTATAGATAGACACCCATTTACTTTTCATTTACCTTATTTAAAGCTACAGGTCTAGCCCAACATTAGTAAAAGATTATGAATAGTTGATGCCTGACAATCACAATAGATGGTGTTTAACTGTTTTCGTGAGAAAATAAGACTATTTTCGCATCTTTGATAAGCTAGACATAAAAAGATCACTTCCACAATAAATAAAAAAATATACTTACGATCACTGAGACAGTTCACTAATATATTGTCTAAATACCATGTTGGTTTACACTTCCCACATCCGTCCGCTCTGAAAAAATGTTATGATTTTTAAATCGGTTAATAATTAAAAAGAGTACATGTATAATGTTAAGTAAGTTACTTATGAAAACCGAGAATCCACAAAAACATGTTTCGCAAAAATAACATCCATGGAAACCCCGTGTAACCTTTATGTAGGCTACCATACCGACCCCTTGTTAATTAGATAGTAAAGCTTTGAATCAGCCACAAACAATGGAAACAAAACGTCGTCGGGAACAGTTCAATCAGATAAGCCCCTCTAAAGTCAGTGAATTTTTAATACCATTTGATATTACCATTTTGTTGGTTAATTCGTAAGTTAGAAGATAACACTGGAATGAACGACACACCGCCGCTCGTTTAAAAACGGTGATTTGAGAGGAAAATTCTCTATGGGTCAATGTTGGCTATGAAAAGACCAATTTGAAAACATGTCCGTAAGTCAATTGTAAACAAGTCCGCTTTTCTCCACACAGCTGAGTTTGGTAAAAAACAAATATACCACCATCTTCGCAAACCGAGGATTTTATCTCTACTTTGTTCCTTACGAAGAAGCAATTGAAAGTAGAATTCTAGGCTTGCGAAGATGATATACCACATACAAGCTTTTAAACCTAAAATATCGGTGCTAATATTTGAAAAGTAACTGTTGTACAGTTACTACCCTCCAAGCAAAGATCATAATTCGATATCATTCGACCCACGTGAAATCGTTAAGTAGATTCTATATGTAAAGATTATTCAGTAAACAACACAATACCTGCAAATAGCGTTAGGATGGTTCCTAAATATTTGTCCATCAAAAACACTCTGTGGACAAGATACATAAGAATCTCCTGGTTTACATGTACCTACTCTCCAAAGCCGAGGTCTATTTATTAACCATCAAATATGACCTCTATCGTTTTTGATACACCAACAGCCTATTTGGTCGTCATAATCTAATTATATCACATCATTTGAGCTATCGAATCAAAATCATATTCAGTTTTTTCTTGCCTGATCATTGCGTATACATTACGTCGCTTCTATTTTTGGCTGAAGCCGGTAACATTTGAATTAATGAATCTAAATCAATCAGTTTTATCTTGTTTGATTACGTATACATTACGTCGCTTCTATTTTTGGCTGAAGCCGATAATTTGAAGCGTCAGCCAATAAAAACTTGTATTAGAATTTTCAATTGTTTTGTTTTTATAGCATACGAAATCCCACCAAGGCCCCGAGATAAGACGTGAAATGATCCCGTGGGAACAGAGTATCATTCTATCATAATGGAATGAAGAGAGAATGTGCTCTGTTTTAAGAGAGTAACAGGTACCATATTATTATCTCCGAGTTGTGTCACTATGGGCTGAGTCATATGGGCTGTTATAGAGACTGTTAGAGAGCCAAGTGGGGAAGCACCTTACCTGCAGACTGCGTTAGGATGGTTCCTACAAATTTGTCCATCAAAAACACTCTGTGGACACGATACATAAGATTCCCCAGGTTTACATGCCCGTTGTACGGGTACCAGGTTACCCCCAAGTGGTGTAACTATCGACTGATGCTTGTGTCATTATAGGATGATTTTTGATTATTATAGACCAGTATATAGAGACTATTAGAGATAGTTAGAGAGCCAAATTGTGGAGCATATTACCTGCAAATTGCATTAGGATGGTTCCTACAAATTTGTCCATCAAAAACACTCTGTGGACACGATACATAAGATTCCCCAGGTTTACATGCCCGTTGTACGGGTACCAGATTACCCCCAAGTGGTGTAACTATCGACTGATGCTAGCGTCACTATAGTTATTATAGACCAGTATATAGAGACTATTACAAACAGTTAGAGACCAATACGGGGATGTACCTTACCTGCAGACTGCATTAGGATGGTTCCTACAAATTTGTCCATCACACACACTCTGTGGACACGATACATAAGACTCGCCAGGTTTACAAGACCGGTATATAGGTGCCTGGTTGCCTCCGAGTGGCGTAACTATCGGCTGATGCTTAGGCGGCTTTGGTAAGTTTCTGATGAAGTCTATAATTGGGAAATAAGAAATCAGTTATGTCAAATTCATTCAATATAACGGTACTATATTAACCGGGTTTATAAGTACAATAAGTATCAAATTGCCGTTAAGTGATGAACATGAATGTCAAATATTCAATATACTTTTGATTACGTTCGAAAGTGTCTGAAAGCTCAACTGCCTGAAGAAGTGGAAAACATGTCCTCTAATCTTTGCCTTCCTACCTTAGACAAGTTTAAATATCAATCATAAGGGTCACAGACCCCCTTGTAAACAATTTGTATACTCGACAAACTAGAATGTCACTTTTCAATTGCTTAAAGTAGTCTATCACTGAGATTCGTGCGACGTCGGAATTATTCGGGCGACGTCGAAAACATTCGGCAGTGGAACTTTCCACTGCCTAATGTTTACGACCGCGCCCGAATAAACTCGGATACGTAACGTCGTCGCTCGAAGAAAACTGATGTTTTATGAATCTAAAAATGGCCATATTACGGGTATTCTACCTTTAAGCGGGACATTCAGTTTAAACACTGAAGTACTTACCACCAGTTTTACAGTCTACTGGTATGTTGTCAAGGTACCACATCGGTTCACATACATTACACGAGTAGGGTCTGAAATGATAGACATAAATATGTGTAACGTAATTTTCAACGTAGACAATTATTGTTGCTCTGTGTTCATCTTAATGGAACATAATACATGTATGTGTGCTTTGTTTCTGAACGGTGTCTCCATTCATTTTTCCAGAGACATAGCCCTTTCCCAAACAACCAAATTTTAGGGTGATCCACTTCAAAAACTTCCTCAAACGACAAAAAAAGAGAAGTTGATAAAGGTTGAATTTGTGTAAAATATGGCAAAGGAAATATTGAGTCAAAAGGAGAAACTGCTGGTTATCAGCAGTTTCTTCTTTTGTTTCAATGTTTTCCAAAGGCATTTCTTCCAGGGACGTCAAAACCAGGTCTTGTTTGGGAAAGGGTTAAACACACATACAGGGTCTGAAACAAGACTATTTCCAACATTACTTCTTCATAAAGTGATCGTACGCATATAATGCTTTGTTGAAGAAATGTTTGTAATTGTGAGGTAAAGAAATAAGTGAACGTATAACTCAATGCATAGAGCCCCAAAGTAAAGAATTTCAAGTGCTGACGCTTTCGTCTGGGGACAATACTAATATAATGACCTTCGACCTTCAGATGACATTCAGCGATATTAATAAAATGTCTAGTTATTATAAAGTACTTTTAACTATTTCACAAATAACGATGCCTTTTGGCGCACTCAAAAGAAAGAGATTGGGGAAACATTGGTGCCAAAGAATACAGTGCTGGAAATTACAGTGCTGGAAATTAGCATTTCCTTTTTGCGACTCAATAGTTTCTGTGCTATAATGTAGCCTACATATAACCACACAATCTTATCAACATCAATTTGTGTGTAATATTTTCAAGTTGAAGCAGTATAATAATTTTGCTTTTTGTGGAAAAGGTCAATAAATAACACTTATATAACATAACAAACAAGTTGATGGATTACGTTTACTCACTTCAGCGCACACAGACACTCGCCTTAACATGTGACGTACGACAACGTACGACGCTCTCATACGTTATAACTGAAATTAATTGTACAAGTAAATCTGTCAATAAATTATGCGTCTTGTTAATTAAATAATCCTTTCCCAAGCAAGACATGGTTTGACAAAATTGTCACTCACCAATGGGTTTGAAATCGTTAACCTAAGTGGGCGAGCAGCTGGAGGCTCGGTAAGGGTGTTGTGGTAGTACTGGTTTGAGAAACAACAGGAATCCATGGGTAGGTGCTCCAGCCGCCGCGATATGACCCTGGTAGTTGAAAACGGCGTAAAACCCCAATAAACTCAAACCCTATTAAAAAACGAGAAAGTAAAAAAGCAAAGACAATAAGTAAAACCAAAGATAGAAGGAGGTATTGGGCTTCCAAAATGCAATATTTCATTAATTGTTCGTCCAACCCTATGGTGTTGTACTCATTGGTATTCATTGAAATTGTCTCATCACATCGTTGAAATGATTTTAAAAAGCCTCTCTTACAACCCGTCGTGCGTCTTTAAGGCCCGGTCCCACTGGCCGATTGACAAAAACGTATGCAAAAAGGACACAGCGGACGAGCAAAATTTCGGTAGTAGTACCATCCGTTTTCATCCGCTATTAGAAAATGGCGAAAATATAACGGAAAAGAGAGCACGTCAGTAGTATATAGCGGGGATGTTAAACGGATATTCATGGGAAGCCTGTCGGATGGGAGCGGATGTCAGCTAAATATACGGAATACATACCAGATAAAAAACTCTTTTTTCCATTTGTATACTTCACATACGCGATGCATATGCTTACATCCTTTCTATTTCCGTGCTGCTAACGATGTATAGACGTTCCATCCCCCATCAATCCCTTTTCAGTTTCGGTTGATCTGAGTTTAAAGGATGCCTATAGGATGAAGAAAGGATACAACGGACTGAAAACGGACATAGAACGTCTGTTGCTCGTATATATTGCGGATTTATATCGTACCCGACGGAAGGTTCATCCGTTCTAAAAGTTTTGGGCAGCTCAAAACTTCTTGCGCGGATGAAATTACTGTTGGCGGATGCCCGTTGGAAAAAAACGTATGCAATAAGTACACATCGGACTTCCAACGGATGGCAAGAGACGTCTAACGGAAAGCAAGATTTTTTGTACGTTTTATATCCTCTTTGCATCCGAAAGTGCAGTGGGATCGGGCCTTTATAAATCGTGCGTTTTGAAACTCACGATTTATAAGGACGCACGACGGAATGTAAGAGAGGCTAAAAAAAGTGTCCAGTCAATTCTTTGCTGCGTGTAGTCTGCGTCGTGTTTGCGTCCACCAAAATCGTACGTAGCACGTGCGTGCATCGCACGACTATGCCTACGTTTTAGACGCAGACTGCACGCAGACCGCGCGCATGAGCACGTAGGACTGGTTGTAAGAGAGGCTTAACATGAGTGCCCACAAAATAACTTACCTGCACACAGCATTGGGCACAGCGGGACATTTATGTCCTATACATCTCCCAATATTACATGGTACAACTGTACATTCACCTGATACATACCTACATACTGCATTAGGCACAGCGGGACATTTATGTCCTATACATCTCCCAATATTACACGGTACCACTGTACATTCACCTGATACATACCTACACACAGCATTAGGCACAGCGGGACATTTATGTCCTATACATCTCCCAATATTACATGGTACCACTGTACATTCTCCTGATACATACCTGCACACTGCATTAGGCACAGCGGGACATTTATGTCCTATACATCTCCCAATATTACATGGTACCACTGTACATTCACCTGATACATACCTGCACACTGCATTAGGCACAGCGGGACATTTATGTCCTATACATCTCCCAATATTACATGGTACCACTGTACATTCACCAGATACATACCTACACACAGCATTAGGCACAGCGGGACATTTATGTCCTATACATCTCCCAATATTACATGGTACCACTGTACATTCTCCTGATACATACCTGCACACTGCATTAGGCACAGCGGGACATTTATGTCCTATACATCTCCCAATATTACATGGTACAACTGTACATTCACCTGATACATACCTGCACACTGCATTAGGCACAGCGGGACATTTATGTCCTATACATCTCCCAATATTACATGGTACAACTGTACATTCACCTGATACATACCTACATACTGCATTAGGCACAGCGGGACATTTATGTCCTATACATCTCCCAATATTACATGGTACAACTGTACATTCACCTGATACATACCTACATACTGCATTAGGCACAGCGGGACATTTATGTCCTATACATCTCCCAATATTACACGGTACCACTGTACATTCACCTGATACATACCTACACACAGCATTAGGCACAGCGGGGCATTTATGTCCTATACATCTCCCAATATTACACGGTACCACTGTACATTCGCCTGATACATACCTACACACAGCATTAGGCACAGCGGGACATTTATGTCCTATACATCTCCCAATATTACATGGTACCACTGTACATTCACCTGATACATACCTGCACACTGCATTAGGCACAGCGGGACATTTATGTCCTATACATCTCCCAATATTACACGGTACCACTGTACATTCACCTGACACTGTTTCTGGATTAAGGACTGTATCTATTGGCAACATGGAACCTGTATCCGAAATAATGGATATAGCTTTAACACTTTCCCAAACAAGACCTGGTTTCGACGTCCTTGAAAAAATGATTTAGGAAAACATTGAAGCAAAAGAAGAAACTGCTGATAAACAGCAGTTTCTCCTTTAGTCTCAATATTTTCTGTGCCATATTTTACACAAATCATATCTTTAATAACATTCGTGTTGTAATTTGTGACAGTTTTTGAAGTGGATCACCCTAAAGTTTTGTCGTTTGTGAAAGGGTTAACCCAAATATCGGACGGCAAGCATTTCAGACTTGTCCACATTCAATGATTTTTAGAAGACAATATCAAGTCTACAGAAGTTTACATTGTTTCAAAGGTGGATCAAGGATTTTTTTCCAGGGGGGGGGGGGGTCCAAGCCAAGGATATTTTGTTCAGGGGTGGGTTTTTTTTTGCCAATGCAGGGGGTTGGGAGTTCTAAATCCCCATCTAGATCGACCCTTGTTGTTTAGTGTTTTTGTGTAGAAAACACTGTGGAAAATAATGAAATTGCTTGTCACAAGCATTTTTTTTCATTTTCCAAAATATTTTCCAAAACATTTATTTTTTGGGCGTGCAAATGCATCATTTTGGGTTATGTGTTAACATTAAGGTAGCGCAACGTCAAAATTGTCCAGGCGACGTCGTAAACATTCGGCGGTGGAAAGTGCAGTCTTTTAAAAAAAAATCGTAATGTATCCGTGCTATAGATCAGATACGTTAACCCTTTCCCAAACAGCAAATTTTAAACTCACTGGTGGGGAACTCGGACAAAGCGTCGGACGTTTTTTCGCGAATACAGTGTATTCAGTCGGCGTTGTTATAAAATATCGTAACTACGGCTTTATCGAAGCCGTAGTTACGAGATTTTATAACAACACCGACAGTTTGTCAATGCAAAACGGTAAGCCCGGTCTGTTTTTAGAACAAGTTCATTGTCATTAGAAAAAAAAAAATCTATAAACTCGCATTTAATCGCAAAATATCTATACCTTGTAGTCGCGAAAATTGTTTTAGTTCACCACAAGTGAAACTGTTCCAGACGACAAATGGACCTTATTTAAGACAGAGTTTGTTCATGGTATAGCACAGAAAATATTGAGACAAAAGGAGAAACTGCTAGTTATCAGCAGTTTCTTCTTTCGCCTCAATGTTTTCCCAAGCCTTTTCCATAAGGGAAGTCAAAACCTGTTCTTGTTTGGGAAAGGGTTAAACATGCGACGTCCCACGAAAAATTCCAACGTCTCGTGAATCTCAATTGTGATGGAATTCCTTAATGATGTTATGTCAATGTACATAAATAACCATGTGTTTGGTCTTGTATCAAGAAGTTCTCTTCGACCACAACGTCTAATAGCCTATAACATAAGTTAGTGTATTAATAAAGCAACAATGATAAAGGAATCTCTTTGTATAAGAAAAAAATGTCTGTTTACTTAAATCACACCTAAAAGTGAAGCACAAAATTAATGTACTCACAAAAATAGTTATAAATAACATTATTAAATTATTATTATGATCATGAGAACATAAGGAATTGATGAGAATCAGCAGAATTGATTGATCCCAAACAAGACCTGGTTTTGACCTTGATAGTAGAACTAGCTAGAGAAAAAACATAGAGGCAAAAGAAGAAAATGCTGATAATCAGCATTTTCTCCTTTTGCCTCAATATCATCTTAGCTATTTCATACACAAATTCCTTCCTTTTCGGCATCCATTTTGTCATCTGTAGCAACTTTCAGACCGGTACACCATAAATTCTGTCGTTTGGGAGAGGGTAAATAATTACCTGCACTTGATAGATCGGTTGAAGGACACGGTCCCCATTTTCCGTCTATCTTATATTCAGCTTCACATCGTCCACAATAATTCTTTCTACAATAGAAAAAAATATTCTAAGCACAATAATATAGGGATATCGGAATTGCTTTATTTGTTTACCACGAAATTTCCAAAATTTACTCAAATTTCTTCAATAAACTTGTTTCTTAACATCTTAAAGAACAAAAATTCAAAAGGTTTTCGGTCGCACTTTTATAGACTGATTAATCCTCGGGCGTATTTAGCAGTACCGTCTGTTTCGAAAATCGCATAATTTAGTGTCCATACTGTGTATACGACTTGTATGGTCCAAATCTGTGTTCTTGAGATTATCCCTGTATTTGGATGCCCGCATGTTTAAAGTGGTCCTGAAAGATCCCGGTATGTTGATGCCGCTTATTTTCAGAAAACTTAAAATCTTTATGATAGCGAAAGAACAGAATAACGTGCCGATCGGTTGCTTGGTCAATGCAACCCCACTATTATACGCTTTGTGACACAGCAATCTTCAATACAACATTAGTTTGGTTAACTGCAAGCTCGAGCTTTCCTACATCTGCCAGTGTTGGCGGTCGGTTAGACTACAACGTTGAACCATCTTTTCACAGCTAAGGACTTGTTTGCGAATGTGTAATATTAGTTTTCATCCAGAAATGCGGAAATCGCATGTGTAAGCACAAATTTGGCCCATTTGTGATTTTTCAATGCTGACCCCTCTTAAGTGTATATGCCTATGTTATGAAATCAACGACCTGTAACTGCACACAAAGAAAAAAGTAATAATAGTTTTATCCAAAAAAAGTATAACAACTTCCCAGAAACATACCTTTTAATTGCTGTTTATCATTGAGTTTCATTATCCCTATATTTTTGTGCTTAGTATATAATAGACATTTCACCGGTTACGTTCGAGAATGACGTAACTACAGCTTAAATAAGCTGTAGTTACGACGTTTTCGAACGTAACCGAAGATAGGTATATAGAAGTCTATCTATCATCATTAATTTGAGTTACATATATGACAGAAAGAAATCGTTGGTAACGATAGAAAACGACGTAACTAGAGCTTGCGTAATGTGCGTAATTATTGCGACTATGAACGTATTCCTCAAATTTATGTAGGCCACTATATGTTATTCCGCCACGTTTGGTAACGGTTACCTTAACGTTGTCAACATAGATCTGTAAATTTGATTCGTTCGCTTGTTTTCATTTGAGAAAGTATAAAGAGATGGTTTAGATATATTAATGTAATATACCCCTATTGAGATGCGCGCGGCGTCGGAAATTTTCGTGCGACGTCGTAAACATTGGACGATGGAATGTGACCTTTTTCTAACTCCTAATATGTCTGTCTCTAGATCGAATACGTTACGAATGTTTACGACGTTTCAATGACAGTTCCGACGTCAAACGAATCTAATTAGGGGTAGATACTGACCGACATTCTGCGTTCCTATATAGTGGATGATCACATGACCATTGACAAGGGTCCATCTTACAGTGTACGATAGGCTCTCCACCAGGACATACTGAAATGTGTGGAAGTGGGAGGGGTGCACTACCCTAATGACAAGATTAAATACTCACCGACATTCTGCGTTCCTATATAGTGGATGATCACATGACCATTGACACGGATCCATCTTACAGTGTACGATAGGCTCTCCACCAGGACATACTGAAATGTGGGGAAGTGGGAGGGGTGTACTACCTTAATGGCAATATAAATACTCACCGACATTCTGCGTTCCTATATAGTGGATGATCACATGACCATTGACACGGATCCATCTTACAGTGTACAATAGGTTCTCCACCAGGACATACTGAAATGTGGGGAAGTGGGAGGGGTGCACTACCTTAATGACAAGTTTACATACTGACCGACATTCTGCGTTCCTATACAGTGGATGATCACATGACCATTGACACGGATCCATCTTACAGTGTACAATAGGTTCTCCACCAGGACATACTGAAATGTGGGGAAGTGGGAGGGGTGTACTACCTTAATGGCAATATAAATACTCACCGACATTCTGCGTTCCTATACAGTGGATGATCACATGACCATTGACACGGGTCCATCTTACAGTGTACGATAGGCTCTCCGCCCGGACATACTGAAATGTGAGGAAGTGGGAGGGGTGCACTACCTTAATGACAAGTTTAAATACTCACCGACATTCTGCGTTCCTATATAGTGGATGATCACATGACCATTGACACGGATCCATCTTACAGTGTACGATAGGCTCTCCTCCCGGACATACTGAAATGTGAGGAAGTGGGAGGGGTGGGCTACCTTAATGACAATATAAATACTCACCGACATTCTGCGTTCCTATATAGTGGATGATCACATGACCATTGACACGGATCCATCTTACAGTGTACTATAGGCTCTCCTCCAGGACATACTGAAATGTGGGGAAGTGGGAGGGGTGCACTACCTTAATGACAAGTTTAAATACTCACCGACATTCTGCGTTCCTATATAGTGGATGATCACATGAACATTGACACGGATCCATCTTACAGTGTACGATAGGCTCCCCGCCAGGACATACTGAAATGTGGGGAAGTGGGAGGGGTGCACTACCTTAATGACAATATAAATACTCACCGACATTCTGCGTTCCTATATAGTGGATGATCACATGACCATTGACACGGATCCATCTTACAGTGTACTATAGGCTCTCCACCAGGACATACTGAAATGTGAGGAAGTGGGAGGGGTGTACTACCTTAATGACAATTTCAATACTCACCGACATTCAGCGTTCCTATATAGTGGATGATCACATGACCATTGACAAGGGTCCATCTTACAGTGTACGATAGGCTCTCCACCAGGACATACTGAAATGTGAGGAAGTGGGAGGGGTGCACTACCTTAATGACAAGATTAAATACTCACCGACATTCTGCGTTCCTATACAGTGGATGATCACATGACCATTGACACGGATCCATCTTACAGTGTACGATAGGCTCTCCTCCCGGACATACTGAAATGTGTGGAAGTGGGAGGGGTGCACTACCTTAATGACAATATAAATACTCACCGACATTCTGCGTTCCTATATAGTGGATGATCACATGACCATTGACACGGATCCATCTTACAGTGTACTATAGGCTCTCCTCCAGGACATACTGAAATGTGGGGAAGTGGGAGGGGTGCACTACCTTAATGACAAGTTTAAATACTCACCGACATTCTGCGTTCCTATATAGTGGATGATCACATGGCCATTGACACGGATCCATCTTACAGTGTACGATAGGCTCCCCGCCAGGACATACTGAAATGTGGGGAAGTGGGAGGGGTGCACTACCTTAATGACAATTTCAATACTCACCGACATTCTGCGTTCCTATACAGTGGATGATCACACGACCATTGACACGGGTCCATCTTACAGTGTACGATAGACTCTCCACCAGGACATACTGAAATGTGTAGAAGTGGGAGGGGTGCACTACCTTAATGACAATATTAAATACTCACCGACATTCTGCGTTCCTATACAGTGGATGATCACATGACCGTTGACACGGATCCATCTTACAATGTACGATAGGTTCTCCACCAGGACATACTGAAATGTGGGGAAGTGGGAGGGGTGCACTACCTTAATGAAAAGTCAGAATACTCACCGACATTCTGCGTTCCTATATAGTGGATGATCACATGACCACTGACACGGATCCATCTTACAGTGTACTATAGGTTCTCCTCCAGGACATACTGAAATGTGAGGGAGTGGGAGGGGTGCACTACCCTAATGACAAATCTGAATACTCACCGACATTCTGCGTTCCTATATAGTGGATGATCACATGACCATTGACACGGGTCCATCTTACAGTGTACTATAGGCTCTCCACCAGGACATACTGAAATGTGGGGAAGTGGGAGGGGTGCACTACCTTAATGACAAGTTTACATACTCACCTATATTCTGCGTTCCTATACAGTGGATGATCACATGACCATTGACACAGATCCATCTTACAGTGTACTATAGGCTCTCCTCCCGGACATACTGAAATGTGGGGAAGTGGGAGGGGTGCACTGCCTTAGTGACAAGTCAGAATACTCACCTACATTCTGCGTTCCTATATAGTGGATGATCACGTGACCATTGACACGGGTCCATCTTACAGTGTACTATAGGCTCTCCATCATGACATACTGAAATGTGAGGGAGTGGGAGGGGTGCACTACCTAAATGACAATATAAATACTCACCGACATTCAGCGTTCCTATATAGTGGATGATCACATGACCATTGACACGGATCCATCTTACAGTGTACTATAGGCTCTCCACCAGGACATACTGAAATGTGGGGAAGTGGGAGGGGTGCACTACCTTAATGACAATTTCAATACTCACCGACATTCTGCGTTCCTATATAGTGGATGATCACATGACCATTGACACGGATCCATCTTACAGTGTACGATAGGCTCTCCTCCCGGACATACTGAAATGTGGGGAAGTGGAAAGTCAGTCTCTAGAAAATGATTCAATTTTGTATTTAGATACAGATACAGACTGTAAACGCGGACATTCCGTCCATCATTAGATACCAAATACTATTCCCAACTTCGGGCGTCTTCCATGGCAACGGAAATTGACGTTGGTATACCTTCGTCAATATACGTTGCCACGGATGAAGCCCGATATTGTACGAAGTGTTTGCTATCTAGGCCTAATGGTGGACGGAATGCCTTACTTTAAACTCAAATATAAAGTGAGCTATGTAAGAGGTTTACAAGTTCTGGATACTTTATTCTGTAGACATTGGCACCTTTAACATTTCTACTATTATACCGCCTCGTAGGCAATAAAAAAGGTTTTGTGACAATCAATTGGCAACTACGTCATCACATTATCCAGCTTCGATTCATTGGACAGTTTAACCTAAGCATTTAGGACTTAGTGCTGACCTACGAATATCCTACGAAAAGTTTTGGACAAAATGGCATTTCTTAGGCCTCGATTGATTGTTGAAATGCGATTGTCGTAGGGCATTAGCCGTATGAATTACGTCGCATGTGGTTGTTTTGGGATCACTGCTGCCCTTACTCACATGCTAAGTCCTTCACAGCACTACAATTAGCCTTCTCTCCCGTTGTTGTATACCACGTGGCCTTGCAGCCGTTACATTCTGTCGTGTCCATTCTGAAAATAGGTGCAATGAAAACATCTTAGAAAAAGCCTTGGTTTAAATACAAAAATATTCTCGTTATCAACAACAATGATGTCTGCTACAACAGTTTTGACCATCCTAAAATATGTATACAGTCGACACTCGTTATGTCGACATCGGATAAGTCGAATTTTCGCTTAAGTCGAAGTTCACATCTGGTCCCGTCCTCATCAATGGACATAACTTTTTCAAACAAAATGATTTCGAACTGAATATAACCATTGAAATATAGTAGGAAAAGGATAGAAATTGCTCGAAACGAGCAATTTCTTTCCTTTTCCTACTATATTTCAATAATAATCTACTTGATTAATTTCAAAAACGGTCAAATATCAATTTTATCGAAACCGAACAAAATCGGATGAGTCGAACTCTGGGTATGTCGAGGTGTTTTGACGACCCCTCCGATTTCGACACAACGAGTGTCGACTGTATTTGCAAAAGGGTAAAGGACGGGATATGCTCTTCAATGGCCTATTCTCCCGTTGTGTACCATGTGGCCTTAATCCTTTCCCAAACAAGACCTGGTTTTGACGTCCCTTACAGAATTGGCTTGGGAAAACATTGAGACAAAAGAAGAAACTGCTGATAACCAGCAGTTTCTCCTTTTGTCTCAATATTTTCTGTGCCATATTTTACACAAATCATATCTTTATCAGTATCCATTTTGTCATTTGTGGCAGTTTTTGAAATGGATCACCCTAAAATTTTAACGTTTGGGAAAGGGTTAAAGTCGTTACACTCTGTTGTGTCCATTCTGAAAATAGGTGCAATAGTCGAGAAGACCTTTATAGGATGGGAATAGCAAGTAACTGCTACATAATGCGAATTCATTTTGATTGATAATCAAGTAACAGGCCCGTACCTCGTAGTAACAGGGGGGTGGGTATGTGTAGGGGGGGCTTATCCACCCCAAAATTGGCCAAAAATGCGAAATTGCCCTTGTTTCACACTGAAAATTTAAGGAATATCCAAATTAGCCCCGACAATATTCAGACACTGAGGGCTCTACCCCACCCACCCCACCCCCATAAAATTGCTTCCTACGGGCCCGATCAAAATCAAATAAAAAAAATAGGAACTGTTTTCAATAAACGCCGGAATATAAATGAATTATTTTAAATTGAGAGGGTCTAATCAATCAATTACGAGTGTGTCCGCATAAAGCTTGAATCAAAGCCTGGTAACATCATCGCATAAAAAGAACTTGTCTCGCACTGGAAATTGCTGTGGCATCAACTTTGATCCACTCTTGAATATCAGCGATTTCGTGGCATGGGCAAGTTTAAAGGTATGAAGGGCCTAATTAGCACCAAAGAGCTAGCGGCGAAATTTGAAAAGTGCCAGTAGGCTAATTCCTAAAGTGTGTTATATTTCCATTCCAAATATAAACATTAGCATTTTGTACGGTTTAGAATTTTGAATTAATGCATAATTATGAAAATATTTGACAAAAATGTTCAAAATTACCTCCCTTGCATATGAATATAGAGTAAAATAACATTTGTAAATCATTTTCTTCTTGAAACATAATCTTGAAATCCTGCACGGTGAATCAACTTATGTGAAGTGTATTTACAAGTGTGTGTAATTTGGTGCATTTCGTATGTCTAGAAAGTGGTGTTTTTAATTAGGCCCATCTTACCTTAACGACTTTTCCATCTAAGCAAAGAAAAAAATAAGAAAAGAAAAGAAAAAAAAGTAGAAAAAAATGTTGTTTTGTGACAAGTAGGGTGTGTTGACAATAATCATCATTGACCCAATCTGTCAAACTTCGCAGCCAATCAGAATGCGTTATGTGTTGGTCGCTTTACGGCTTCACATAAACAGGGCAGTTTGACAAATCGTAGGCAAACATTAATGTCGTAAACTATTTTTTCTGTGCAATATATTTTTATATATGTTTATCCTTCTCCGTTTATTAAATGTTTGCTTTCGGAGGCACATGAACATGGCATTTAGGGGGGGAAGCTGTACATAGCAAAAAGTTTATGTCATAGCGATTAGGAGGAGAGGATAGAACTTTTAAAAATCAACTGAAAAATATTTACGACGAATTTATTGGTCGATAACAGCTCATTTTCAGCCAAATTTTAAAAGGTCCTTTTGCATTCAATGGATTCCCAGCGGGGATTTTCGCCTTCAGAGCTTCAAATCCTTTTCAAATCGGTTATATGTATGAACAAGGTTATTGGAAAATATCAATGATGGCGATTCACCAAAGTGATTCACCAACATGTTTGATATTTCAACCGTCGGGGTTCAACTCAGTTTTAAGAGAGTAAGGTGAGATACCTGCAAATTACGATGTTATTATCAGGACATGATCCACCAAGTTTAGCCTACATGTGCCGATCCTGCAGCTGATAGATGTAGTCTACAATTCATTTTTAGAATAGTGAAATCTATACATGCATAATTTACTGTGGGATATCCAGGACATGATCCGCCAAGCTTACATGTATCGATCCTACAACTGATAGACAAAGTCTAAAATTGTGTCGTTTCTCGTTGGGGGGGGCGTCAAAACCTCGTAACTACAGCTTGATTTAAGCCGCAGTTACGAGATTTTGCAATAACACCGACGATTTATGAAATAGCGGAATCTTTAACTACATATTGCTATGGGATCCTTGTTCCGCCAAGTTTACATGTATCGTTCCAACATCTGACACGCCTAGTCTAAAATTGTGTCATTTCGTCGGAGTTATTGTAAAACCTCGTAACTCCACCTTTAATCAAGTTGGAGTTACGATGTTTCTCAATAACAAAGACGACTTTTAAAATAAAATTATTTTACCTGCAGATTGCTGTTGGATCCCCGGGACATGATCCGCCGAGTTTACATGTGTCGATCCTGCAACTGATCCAGTACTTGGACGGAAAACAACCTGAAAATGTAATTAATGTATAATATTATTTATAAAGTTAAAACTCGTTGTGTCGAAGTCGTATGTGGCAATTTTTGACATTGATATATCCAGAGTTTGACTCATCCGATTTTTGTTCAGTTTCGATTTTAATGGAAGGCTTTACGTATATATCTGTTTTTGATAATCAAGTGCAGTCATTATTGATATAAATTATGAAATAGAAATAAATTGTTTGAAGCGAGCAATTTTTGTCATTTTTTCTCCTCAATTTCAATGGCTATAATGTATATTATAATGTAATATATCCATAGACGATGGCGGGACCGGATTGCACTTCTACTTAAGGGGGAATGCTCCAGTTTTTCGGAACACTCGGACTTTACTGTAGTAATTTAAATGTTTCGTACCAATAAGTTTCGCTACCAGATTTTCAATAATATAACACATCATTACAATTTACCATTTTCGACGGTAAAAGTGTATTTATTATGCAAAACTGATTTTCTCAAGATGGAAATCGATTATTTAGAGCAAGACAGTCGTAAGTGTGTATGCAGTTACCATTGTTTTGCGTGATTTTATTCATGTGTAGCTGATAAAAATTGCCGTAATTCACTAATAAGTGCGCTGACCTATACATTTTCTTTTTGAATTATTACCAGGACATGCTGCTTAATACAATGAGGGAGTTTTGTCAAATTCTATTATGTAGAACTTGAAATATTTCCAAAAATATGCAGATTTTGACATAAAACACTCCAGCTTCGTTGATCTAACCGAACACGTGAGCATGCTGTTTTATACATTTACACATTTAAAATAGCACATATTTTGGGTTTTCTGTTCGTAATAAATGTAAGACGTTACTTTAAATCCGTTTTCGGGACTAAACGATGAATATACAGCTTTTTATTAGCATTTTAGTGACCTTGGACAGGTGCAAGAAATTGTGCATTTTTTCGATGCAGGGTTGTGTGATACGAATGCCAATAAAATTCAAACAAGATTGCTGACCACCCATTTTTATTTTATTTTTCAATTGGTAATAACATGTAATTTCAACATACAAAATATGAATAAATTCTATTATTGGGAAAAAATTTAGGAAACTGGAGCATTCCCCCTTAAGCAGAAATCTGACTTTTCAAAAATCGGCATAACGATTGTCACATTTATGTTTATAAATAACTAAACTATGTTTCTTTGACAAAAGAATAACATCATTTTGAATACAAAGTGTAGTTATTCTTTTTAAGATTTTGTAATTGTTGTTGTTGTTGTCCGCAGTACCGAACAATATGATGTATTGATTGTATTGCTTTTTTTTAAGAAAAATAAACATTGCTCCATTTTTGTGCAAAGAAAGGTCCAGATTGCAACTAATGAAAGAACAATCCCCCGAAAAATGAAAATAAGCATAATCAGTTTCTTCCCTTTCTTCCCAGTTTTTTAAAACTTGACAAAAACGGGACTTTGACATTTATAGAATTTACTTTGAAAAACTTGACAATGTAAGACTGGGGAAAATTAAATGAAATATCTAAAGTATGCGAAAACAACCGCTAATTAATTTGAGAAAAACAAGTTGAAACAGGTCAGTTGAGCGTAAGGAATTCAAATTCACGCTTTCTATTTAGGCCTATTTTATCAGAACAGAACAGAACATTTTATCTACAAAATGACTTGAACAGAAGTGTTCATCGTCATCACAATGCTTACAAACAGTTGTCATATGTGACATTTATCCCTATGTTGCTGAACTTTACAATATCGTCTCGATTAGACAATGCTAATGAGTACCAACAACATACTAGAGTATGTGAAATGATACTGATATAACTGTAGTTTTATTTAATTATGATATTGTACCTGGAGCGCTCATTTTCGACCTTAACCCTTTCCCAAACAAAACATGATGTTGTCGTCTGTAATAGAAAATAACTGGTAAACATTCATGCGAATGAAGAAAATGCTGATAATCTGTATTAATTTTTTTGCCTAAATATTTTCTGTGAAATATAATACACATTTTTGATCTTTATCGGCTACCAGTGTGTCGTCCGTATCAGCTCTAAATTTGTAAACTCATTATATTTTGCCGTCTGGGAAGGATAAATATGTGTTGGCGCGTATAAACAATTAATGTTGACAGACGTTGTGACACCGTTTAACGCTAAACGTCATTTTTGACGTATAGGGACGACGTTTTTGTCGACGCGAACGTCAATGCGGCTCCAACGTTGTTCTGGTAACGGTTTTCTTGTTAAACCACGCAAAACCGCGTTACATAACGTTTAATGTATAAAATGGATTATATATCTTAACCATTTCCCAAACAAACACCGATTTTGACCTGCCTTCCAAAAAAGGCTTTGGAAACATTTAGACAAAAATGCTGTTGACCAACATTTCCTTTTTTTGCGTTAATATTTTCTGTGCTGTGTCAAGCGCAAGTCCTTTCTATAGCAACACCCATTTTGTGGTCATCAGAAGATTCCGAATGTAACCAACCTAAAGTGTTGCCTTTTTGGAAAGGGTTAAGTATTTCATTTAATGTTTACGTCATTGTTTTCAACCCTTTCCCAAACGGCACATTTTTAGGATGGTCTAACTTATGGCAAATTGAGAGTGTATATAGATATGAAATATGTGTATTTGATAACCAAGAAACGAAGAATGCACTAGTCAAAAACATTTTCTTTGTTTTTCTTAATGTTTCCCCCAAAGGATTCACTTTAAAAACAACAAGGTCTTGTTTCTGAATTGATTGAATTTTTATCCTATAATTTACAAATGACCCAGTGCGGTGTTGTCCAAACCAAATTATTGTATCCGGCGTTTGCTCATTCTGTCACAGTGTTGTGAGATTTTTTCCAGTTGATTGATTCAGCAAATCAGCAAACGATGTGTTGGTCAAGAGGGCGCGTGCTTTTAAGGGAGGCCAGAATGCATCGGCGCGTGAAAAAAAATCCTTAAATTCGCTTTGATCGGGTTTTCTTGCCATTTCGAGGGACTTGACTCAAGGACCTCACCCCTGAATCCGCGCATAAATATACACGTATATCAACCCTTTTCTATCCAAAACCTGGTTTTGACGTCCCTCATAAGAAGGTGTGGGAAAACATTGAGAGAAATGATGAAATTGCGGATAATCAGAAATTTCTCCTTTTCACTCAATATTTTCTATGCTCTAAAAAGCACTTTAGATAACCAATGATTTCGTTGTCTTCAACCCTTTTCAAATTACACCCTCCTCTCAAATTTTGTCGTTTTGGAATGGATAAATGGTAATAATGATAATGACAACCAACCTTGTGATAGAGAAATTAATCCAGAGAAAAACAACACAAGAACTACAACTTTCATCTTGTCTGTTGCTATCCAAAGCTCTTTTTTGTTAATCCAAACACATATGATAACTTGAATATAACGCTTTTGCTGCTTGCTGCTCTTCAAATTAAAAGTGGATCAAAGTTATTAATAATAAGTTCATATATCAAAACTTAATGAAATTTTTTTTTGTCTATATTTGAAGAATCTTAAATAACGTTTTTTTTAAAAACACTGTTGTATGCTGTTAAAGTATTAACCACACATTACGTTTCATTCGAAACGTTCTTTAATTTCTTAAACGAGGTACTTTAATTTGAATTTAACTCAAAAAGATTTGTTTTCTTCGAAAGTAAATACGTCAACACGCCGAAAACTTCGAAATCAAAACAAGTTCTACCGATTTGATAATAATAAACAAATCCGAAAATTCACTTTTATAAATAATCAGCGAATCCCATAAAAGATTACACACGTTAAATACGCGTTGACACGTTTATTACGTTTACGTATAAATTACGTCGTTTACGTAGACGTCGAGCTAGCACCAGGTAATCCAGTTAAGCTATTTTTAGTAACATGACCCGACTGGGATTGGTAAATTAATTCTTTCCCAAACAAGATCTGGTTTGTGCGCGTCTATAAGTGAAATTTGAGAAAGTATTGAGACAAAAGAAGCAAATGCCGATAACCAGGATTTCACCTCTTGCCTCTTGATGTCACTATGATAATAAAATTTGTGTGCCATTAAAACACCGAATTCCATTTGAAGTGGGGTAATTCATGTTCATAATCTGCTTAGCCGTTTCTCTTCTTTGCATACAGACACAATTTATTAAAGAGACATTTTGTATTCATATTATTTTCTCATAAATTTTAGGGGATTTTTTTATCTGAAAGAGCATATTTGGTTATGAATATTCTTAAAATTTCGAACCAAAGTATATTTACGAGAATTTTTTTTCTTTCCTTCTTAAATTTAACTAATTGTGGTAAACAGCAGTTCAATTATAATTTGAATTTGTCATTTTCATCTAAACTTTTAAGGCGTTTCTTTTCCTAATCAGCAACATTTAAAACAAGAAGGCCACGATGGCCATATATCGCTCCACTGGCCTCTAGACTTTAGACTACAAAATTCTTCAAGGAACACAATAGAGGTCTATCCATAGAAAATACAAGGTTCCATAGACGACAATCACGTGACTTTGTTATGATATGCTTTCCTATTTTATGTAAACAAAAATACTCGGTAAGTAGATATTTTCTCAAATTTTGAAACAAATACTTTACTCTCAGTATTGAGATACGTACCACTCGATATGATGTAATCTCCGGTTTATTTTGATATCAAGAACTTCCCTCAAATCCCTGTCAAAGCTGAGAACATTCGTGCAAAGTGCAAACATATAGCAAAAAATAAGCCCAGCTCACAGCGGCAGTGTTTTTCATCCGATCGATTTTCTTTAAAACAATCTAATGGAGAACTGTACATTGAACATTCATGCTAAATTACAATGAAATTCAATACATGAATAAGGCGTTTTAGAGAAGAAGGTTGTTCAAGATTTTTTCGAAAATGATACAATTAGTTTAATTAAGGGAGAATGCTCCAGTTTTTCGGAACACTCGGGCATTACTGAAATAAATGTTTCGTACCAATATATTTCGCTACCATAATTTCAATAATATTACACTACATTACAATTTACCATTTTCGACGGTAAAAGTGTATTTCTACGCGAAACTGATTTCCTCAAGATGGAAATCGATTATTTAGAGCAAAACAGTCGTAAGTGTGTATGCAGTTACCACTGTTTTGCGTCATTTAATTCATGTGTAGCTGATAAAAATTGCTGTTATTCAATAATAAGTGCGCTGACCTATACATTTTCTTTTTGAATTATTACCAGGACATGTTACTTAATACAAAGAGGGAGTTTTATCGAATTCTATTATGTAGAACTTGAAATATTTCCAAAAAATATGCAAATTTTGTCATAAAACACCCCAGCTTGATCTAACCGAACACTTGAGCATGCTGTTTTATACATTTCCGCATTTATGATATCACATATTTTGGGTTTTCCGTTCTTATTAAATGTAAGACGTTACTTTAAATCCGTTTTCGGGACAAAACGATGAATATACAGCATTTTATTAGCATTTTAGTGACATTTTTTATGAAGGGTATGTAATACGAATGCCTATAAAATTCAAACAAGATCGCTGACCATCCATTTTTATTTCATTTTTAGGTCGGGAAATCTCTTTGAGATTTTCACGTCCTATAGCGATCCAACGCTTCTAACGCTTTTCTACGAAAATCTCGTATCTGCCGCTTGTTTTAATCTGCAGATACGAGGTTTTCGATATAATTTGGTCACCGCATAGTCGTTCAAAATGTCTGAGTCCGCCGAAAAAGTAGACCTACCTTTGAACAATTTAAAATTACCCAAATAACATAATCATCGTAAAGACTTTCATTTCCTAATTGTTTTATCAAAACAATGCAGCAGTTTGCACATAAGTGCGAAAACTATCAACTTCTTTTTTTGGCGGAAAGGTTGATTCGAACTATTCTAACTGGCGTGGCAGACTAGAGCAGACGAGAATTTCAACACCTTACTGCGCCTCACAGTTCGTGTAATCGGACATTTCCGTGAAGCACTCGTAGATTCACGAAAAATCTATTTATATCCTGACTCTAGTCGAGTCCTTCTCCTTGTTCAATCGCTATGCGCACAATCGCATTTTACAACACATGCATTTTATCGGGTTATACGCTCACGTGTTAACACTTCGAGGTGTAAAGCTAGTCTCCTATGCTTTGACCAACTAAAGTGTTACCGTAACGGCGTTGACGGACTTTGAGCCATCTTCAGTACATACAACGTAATTTTCGTACTTTATTCATCCTTATTTTTCCAGGCTTAGGTTTAACAGGAATTTAATCATCTTTCTTCGACCTGGGCTTGAGATATAGGCTATTTGTGAGTTAATTGTAGGCCTCTGTCTCTGCAGATGATAGGGGCGATAGAGTTATCTCTTTCACAAACGACAGAAAGAACAATCCAAAGTGAAAGCCAATGCGAAAAGCAAAGAGGACAGCAAAAATAAAAAAAAAGCAAGATCTAGATTTGTGTGCAGAAAATACGAGCTCACTTTTTTCAAATTCTGAGTTTAACACACATATTATTATCCCCCGCCGAAAAAATTTTTCGGGGGGGATATTGTTTTTGCCATGTCCGTCCGTCCGTCCGACATTCGTTTCCGCGCTATTTCTTGGAAACTATAGACCGGATTTCGATGAAACTTGGCACACAGCTTCACTACAAAGAGGACATGCGCATATCGTCGAGGTTACCCGGTTCGACCATTGAATTCAGAGTTACTGCCCCTGACTGTTTAAGCCATATACATACAGAGTGATATTCGTTTCCGCGCTATTTCTTGAAAACTATAGATCGGATTTCGATGAAACTTGGCACACAGCTTCACTACAAAGTGGACATGCGCATATCCTCGGGGTTACCCGGTTCCACCGCCGAATTTAGAGTTACTGCCCCTGACTGTTTTAGCCATATACATACAGTGATATTCGTTTCCGTGCTATTTCTTGGAAACTATAAACTGGATTTCGATGAAACTTCGCACACAGCTTTACTACAATGAGGACATGCGCATATCGTCGGGGTTACCCGGTTCGACCGTCGAATTTAGAGTTACTGCCCCTGACTGTTTTAGCCATATACATACAGTGATATTCGTTTCCGCGCTATTTCTTTGAAACTATAGACCGGATTTCAATGAAACTTGGCACACAGCTTTACTAAAATGAGGACATGCGCATATCGTCGGGGTTACCCGGTTCGACCGTCGAATTCAGAGTTACTGCCCCTGACTGTTTAAGCCATATACATACAGAGTGATATTCGTTTCCGCGCGCTATTTCTTGAAAACTGTAGACCGGATTTCGATTAAACTTGGCACACAGCTTCACTACAAAGTGGACATGCGCATATCGTCGGGGTTACCCGGTTCCACCGCCGAATTTAGAGTTACTGTCCCTGACTGTTTTAGCCATATACATACAGAGTGATATTCGTTTCCGTGCTATTTCTTGGAAACTATAAACTGGATTTCGATGAAACTTCGCACACAGCTTTACTACAATGAGGACATGCGCATATCGTCGGGGTTACCCGGTTCGATCGCCGAATTTAGAGTTACTGCCCCTGACTGTTTAAGCCATATACATACAGTGATATTCGTTTCCGCGCTATTTCTTGAAAACTATACACCGGATTTCATTGAAACTTTGCACACAGCTTTACTACAATGAGGACATGCGCATATCGTCGGGGTTACCCGGTTCGACCGCCGAATTTAGAGTTACCGCCCCTGACTGTTTTAGCCATATACATACAGAGTGATATTCGTTCTGTTGAAGCCATATACATACAGAGTGATACTCGTTCTGTTGAAGCCATATACATACAGAGTTATATTCGTTTCCGCGCTACTTTATTGACAATGGAAATATGTTCGGCGGAGGATATCAATTCAACGAATTTGCTTGTTAGAATTGTTGATCAATGTTTGTGATCTAACCTTTACCATTATTTACAATGTGCTATATTGTAAATTTAATTATCTAAATCTGGTCAGTTCTCATGCCACTTTTGTGAACCATATTAAATTTAACTTCATTCCTCATTCTGAATTTTGCTCAGAAATTTTCCCGTCATAATATTGATATTTTTCATCGTGCAAAGTTTAACCTTTCCTAAGCAGTAGAATGTAAAACTGCTCTCAGGCCCGTAGGAAGCAATTTGATAAGGGGAAGGGCTCAAAACTCTGTCCGGGTTAGTGTCTGAATATCTTTAGGGCTAAATTGGCCTTTTCTTCAATTTTCTATGTAAAATGAGGAAAATTCGATATTTTTGGCCAACATTTGGGGCTTATCCCATCCCGTAGCCCCACCTCTGCGTACGGGCCTGCATAAAAAACGGAATACTGTTGCTACATGTAATGTCAAGTTTGTGTTGATAATTTAGATAAATATTAAAGTGACATTTCAGAATTTTTTGTCATAAATTTTACTTTTATTTTTTTCTGAAAGAGCATATTCCTTATGAAAATTCTGAAAATTTCAAGCCAAAATATTGCGCCGTTTACGAGAAATTTATATTTTCGTGTTAAAATTGAACAAATTGTTGTTGACAACAGTTTGAATTTATATGCAATTTATCGATTATGTCTCAACTTTAAATGCGTGTTTCTCGCTTATTGGCAACAACTTAAATCAAAGTGCTGTAAGCACTGTAAACTGCCTGCTTTGGATATTACTGAAGATTGAAATTCACATATCCTTGCTACAATGGCAACCAGTCATGTATAGTAAATATACTGAAAGGCAAAAGAAAGTATACAGTTTTCGTTTGACAATATCTCTCTTAATTTTCATCATATCGACTCAAAATTTTGTAAAATTTATTTCTACCCATTAACTAATAATATGGTGTCGATAAATTTCACATGAAATTGCTTGACTATCCATACTCTTGCTACATGCTGATTTTGCAAACTTTGCACGCGCGAGTTAGTGGAGCATCAAATATTGCCGTTCAATTGCTATTTGATTTCTTTATTTGTTATCACAACAAATCACAAGCTTAAATTTTCTCTAACATTATAACATAACTCTCGGTGGCTGGAAGAAATCGATCAATAGTCTACTTTTTGGCATTTGGGCCCATTTTTATATGACACAGTTTACTATGAAAGAAACGTGACACTACAAACCCTTAGTCATGTAGCTAGGAACATTCTGTGCAAATTTGGTCAAAATCCGTCTACAAATTTAGAAGGGGTTATGTCGGATAACTTGTTTACATCAAGTCACCTTTTGCCATGACGCATTGTCAGGTGGAAAAGCACTAACAATTAACGCATGGTCCAAGGTGACTGGACACTTTCCGTGAAAATTCTATCCATATCCATTCAGAAATGTAGGGGTTGTGTCAATGTGAATATTTGCATTATTTAATTGATTAAGTCCCCTTTTTCGATGGCGCTGTTTGATATGAAAACACATTCGCAACGGAAGGAATGACAAACAGATTGATAGGTTACGTCAATAAACGATCACTTTCGGTGGCGTTTTAAATCGTAAATACTTCTATTAATCGTTTCCTCGGAAAACGTGAAAGAACTAGGGTGTATACTTATTTTTGCCTCTCAGTATATATTACAAATGCATGTGGATATTGTCCAGCAAGATTAACCCGAGACATCTGCATATGTAATGACCCCAATCCGGCAATGTTTTGTTAAGGCACTCAACTAACGGACTTTGCACACGAAAATTAAGTTGTCCCGGGTTAATTTGGGTGGACAATAAATATATGATTTGTGTACATAATAAAACAGAAAATATTGAGGCTAAAAGGAAAATGCTGGTGTACAGCATTTTCTTCTTTATCATCAGGGCCGCGGCCTTAGCGCAGTTGGTAGCGCATCTGACCCTCATACGAGAGGTCCCGGGTTCGATACCCGGCCGCGGCTAATACCCTTTCTGACAAAATTGTCACCCACCAATGGGTTTGAAATCGTTAACCTAAGTGGGCGAGCAGCTGGAGGCTCGGTAAGGGTGTTGTGCTAGTACTGGTTTTAGAAACAACAGGAATCCATGGGTAGGTGCTCCAGCCGCCGCGATATGACCCTGGTAGTTGAAAACGGCGTAAAACCCCAATAAACTCAAACTCTTTATCATCAGTTTTTTCCAAGGCATTTCTATAAGGGATGTCAAAACCAGGCCTTTTTTTTTGGAAAGGATTAAACCTATACTCCTCTAACACCCTTAAAATCACCAAACATCAGAATTTAGACTGGTCCAAATTGAAAGATTGTGCAGACGACAATATCAGGTAAATGAAATTTTACGTAATTTGGCCTTTCTGCGTAGAAAACATTGTGGGAAATGTGTAATGATTCATCCTTGATATTCTTAGGTTTTATTTTCAATATCTGAAAATAAAACTCGAAATGTTCACTTGTGTGATAATCATTGCTGCACTCATTTAGAACTGATGTTGGTCAACCATTGTCTAAAATGCCACAGTGTTTTTTTTTTTTTTTTTTTTTTTGTTGTTTTTTTTTTTTTTCAGAGCCTAAGCTCATTTGTAGTTGCTTCAATTTAGCTCAATAATTGACTCAACGTAAAAACAAGATGTTTTTGTGATCCCGAAATGAACGGAATGTAACTTTGACCAGTTTGATAGGAAATTGTTGGAATGTAAAGGTTTTTAACCTTATCCCAAAAAAGACCTGGCCCCGGTTTCTCGAAAAAACTTAAGTACGTTCTCATGCTCAAATCTGAGCACCGTGCTCAAATCGCACGAAATCCACGCGAACTTCAATCGATTACCCTTCAACGTTGGAGAGTATCCCTTTGAAGTTGAGCATGTTCTCATGAGAATGTAGCCTACTTAAGATTTTTCGAGAAACCGGGGCCTGGTTTTGACGTCCCTAGTGGAAATGCTTGGGAAAATATTGAATCAAAAGAAGAAACTGTTGATAACCAGCAGTTTCTCATTTTGTCTCAATAATTTCTGGTTATCTTGTACACAAATTCTATCTATAACAACATGTCTTTTGTTGTCTGCAGCAGCTTTCAAATTGTAAGACCCTAAATTCTTGTCCTTTGGGAAAGATAAAATGTGTTTTGGGGTTGTCAGTTCAATGACCGTTCGAGAACAAAAAGGCAGTAATATTGTAACTGCTACAAATTTATAACACAGTTAACCTATTTTACAGTTCGATTCCTTTACTCAACCGAAAAGCTTGAAAGACACACTAAAATACTAATTGGTAATTACTAAAAATGAAAATTACATCAAATTTTGTATAATCCTATACCTTATTTGTCGCAAAAGTGCATGGCACAGAAAAAAATTGTGGATTGTGACTGAAAAGGCAGTTTCTGCGGTGTTTGCCTTTATCACATAGCTCACACGCAAAATGTAAGTGTCCCGACGGTTAGCTAGACCACGTGATAATCATAACAAATTTGATTGGTTGTCAGCCCTACCACTGTAAATGACCGAGAGAAAAAATCAGAGCAGTAATATTGTAACTGCAACAAATGTAGTATACAGTTAACCTATTGTACGTTTCAACTCCTTTACTCAACCACAAAGTTTGTTATTAACACTGAAAACACTAACTGGTAATTACTAAATGCGAAAATAACATCAAAGTTTGTATTAGCCTCTTCTTTATTTGTCGCAAAAGTAAGTGAGATAAAAAAAATTCGTACATTGTGACTGAAAAGGCCGTTTCTTCGGTGTTTGAAAACACATAGTTTGGCTCGAACACGGTGCTCAGCGGATAAAGGGAAAATGTAATGTGTCCAACTGATTGGTTTGTTGAAAAATCAGAGCAGTAATATTGTAACTACTACAAATGTATTATACAGTTAACGTATTGTACGTCCAACTCCTTTACTCTGCCGAAAAGCTTGTTATAAACACTGAAAATACTTACTGGTTATTACTAAAAGCGAAAATTACATCAAATTTTGTATTAGCGTCTTCTTTATTTGTCGTTAAAGTAAATAAGATAAAAAAGTTTGTAGAATGTGACTGAAAAGGCCGTTTCTTCGGTGATAGAAAACACATAGTTTGGCTCGAAGACATTGCTCAGCGGTTAAGGGTTACTTTGCAGCCTTTTCAAGATATCGACTGTCCAATTTGCAGTAAATATAACCTGCCTGGCAAGCCAGGCAGTTTAAAAACTAGTAGTATCTATACTCATTAGAATAACTAATCTTGGCATCAAGACATACTTTTAAAAATTGAAATTGGCATGAAATGTCCCTTTAATGTAAAGTTTAGCTGAAGAATTGTTGAAAGACAGATTGAGACAAAGAAAAAATGTTGAATATCAAAATGTTTTCGTTTTGCCACAATGTATCCTCAAACCTTTTTATAATGGATATCAAAATGATATAATGTTTTACAAACTGTTAACCCAGACAATTCATTTAGGCAGTCCATCCGTAATGAGATTCATGCGACGTCGGATCTTTTCTGACGACGCCGTAAATATTTTAACATGCGGTTACCCGTTCAACACGGACACGTTACGGGTTAAAAGAAATCGACGTTTTCCATCACCGAATGTTTACGACATCACCCGAAAAAATACGACATCGTGTAATGGATTTGGTTTATTGGGGTTTTACGCAGTTTTCAACTACTAGGGTCATATCGCGGCGGACCGTGTAATGGATTAGATCTATATTGTTGACAATTACCCTTTCGTCTCAGGAGCCTATGATTTCTTTTCTAGAAATATCAAATTTTTGCTTATGTTAACTCGGGAATAAGAGTATAAGGATTAATTTTAATGTGCAATCAGATAACAATATTGAGAATATTTTACGAATTCAATGTAAATTTAAGAAAATTGACCATTTACTGTATTTCGAATCCTCTGTTTCCCGACCTTCAGTACTATCAGTACTTTGATTCAAATGGTAATAACATGTAATTTCAACATACAAAATATAAATAAATTGGTGTGTTCCCGGAACGTCGAGTCGATTTTCTTACCTATAGCGGATTAGGGGGTGCGACACGGGGTAAATTGCAAGTAATGATGACATCAATAATATTTAAAAGAAATTTCCAATTATGTACAAGGGGTTGCATTGAAATGACATTTAAAAGTAAAACAGTATTTAACTATAAAAAAAAAACTTAAATGATATTATTTTGTTTAAACGAAAATAGCATTGAAATATCAAAACATATTTTCCGAAAAATAATGATATGATGATTATTATAGTTGCATTTGACAACAAAACAATTGATGTGATTTTTATTTCAATAATCTATAATATTGGGATTTAATTGTTGAAATGGCTTTTGACACAAAATCTATTTATCTTTTTAGATCTAAAATAAGATAGAAAAAAGTGCTTGAAACAGCAATGAAATATCAAAAAATATTTTTTGTCAACATTTGCATTTGACAACAGAACAATTGATGCGATTTTTTTTTCAAATAATCTATAATATGAGGATTGTTGAAACGGCTTTTGCCACAAAATCTATTTATCTATTTAAATCTAAAATGATAGGAAAAAACACACGAAGAGATTAATAGATCTACATGTTTGAACAGAAATTTAACCGCAGAAATAATTAATGTATTGTTCCATGTGCCTACACGAGCAGCTGGAAATTGTTCAGAAAGTCTTGAAGAGTATTGCGATACAACAGAAATCCAAGAGATTGCTTAAAAGTGCCGTAAAATCACCAAACCACAAAACCCCCAAATATTTCAAATTTTGGGGAAAATTGTAAGTTTTGGCCTTTATACAAAAATCTTCATTTTTGGGTCCACCTTTTCTCTGCCACGCAACTATAAATATGAGAATCGAAACAGAGCGATCATAATTGGATATTATTTATGAATCATATCTCATACATTTAAATAATTTTGATAATTGATCTTTCAAAAAAATCATCAAAGAAAAAAGTGATTCTTAACAAATTTTGAGAGGTACATGTATATATTGGCAAGCTTTCTAAACTTCAGACAATTATAGTGAACAGTAATAATAGTGATAAAAGAAAAAAATAAATCGTGATTTTTCTTTGTATTTTTTGTATCTTTTCTGAATTTGTTTTGTCCATGATTCCATCTCAGTGAACAAAGAATCCTAAAACCCCGCATTCTATGAGTTTATAAAACGCTATCAGGAAAGGATAAATGAGAATTTATTTCTACTCTTCCGGCCAAACTTTGTTTAATTCAAAGGAGGGGTTTCCATAAGGCCATTTTCCTGGGACCTAAATTTTCCAATGATATTTTTAGTACAAATAGGTACATAAAGGGGACGTGTTTTGCCGAAAAGTCTGAATCGAACGGACCTTTGGTTTGGTGTTTATTGTATATTGAAAGTGGGTGGGGTAATTCTTTTCAGGCGCTACCCAAGGTTCATATTAATCAATTTTCTATCTAAATGTAAATAATTGGCGATTTTTTTTAAAAATATTATGTTTTGTATATGATCCCATGTCAAGATGACATTAAATCCATTGGCTTGCTTATTATATATATTAAAATATTTGGAATTTTATGTAATTTTTCAATTTTTTGTATATTTTCATCTCCCAACTTTGCGGAAAACATCAACACGTTTTTAAAAAGCGACATAATGGAATAAAACTTTAGGTGCGAACTTGTTAATAAATCGTCATTGCAAAATTATGAGGGATTTTTGATAGCTAGTCGGGTAAATGAGTTACGAGCCCTTGAATGCACGAAAACCCATGACAAATTGTGGAATGAATAACAAAATACATTTTTTCTGACTTTCTTTCGTATAGAAAGGCAGAAATGTTTACATTGTAATTAGCTTGAATTATAGCTGGCTTCAGCAGATAGTACTACAAATAAGCTATTGCGGTCACTTTCGTCTGTTGTCCGTCCGTCTGTCTGTCTGCCCGTCCATAATATCAGGTTTACACTCTAGAATCCACAAATATTATCCGATCTTCACCAAACTTTGTCAAAATGTGTAAGGTCATAAGCACTAGTGTTAAATTAATTTTGGACGGAATTGCTGCAGAAAGTGCTGAGTTATGTGCCCTTGAATGTCAAAAAATGCTATTTGCCATTCTGTTACAATGCAAAAAGTTTTTCCTATTTTCATTCAATATTTCTCCCTATTATAGTCACTCGACATAAACGTGCCCCCTTCTCAATAGTTTCCCCCTTTGGGTAACCCCTTTTCACACATTTCATGAAAGGTGTGACTCGACGTTCCGGGAATAAACCAATAAATTCTATTATTAGGAAAAAGTTTAGGAAACTGGAGCATTCCCCCTTAAAATCAAAAGTTCTACACAAAATTAATCTTTCGACGGAATTTGGAATAGATTCATGCTAGGAAGAGTCCTGTGAAGTTTAGTTGAAATTGGTCCAGTAGTTTTGGAGAAGAAGAGTTTTAAAGATTTTTCGAAAATTTAATTAATACTAATTCAATTTAAATTTAAGTTCTACGCGGAATTTATTTTTTGAAGGAATTTGAAATAGGCTCATTTAAGGAAGATTCATGTGAAGTTTGGTTGTAGTTGGTAAAATAGTTTTGGAGAAGAAAATTCTTAAAAAAACTTTTCGAAAATTTATTTTATTTAATCTAATTAAAATTCGAATTCTGCATGGAATTTAAATGTTTTAAGGGATTTGGAGGAGATTCATGCAAGGAAGATTTCTGTGAAGTTTGGTTGAAATTGGTCCAGTGATTTAGGAGCAGAAGATTTTTAAATATTTTTTTCTAAAATTCAAATTAATTGATTTAATTCAAATTCAAGTTTTACACGGACTTTATTTTTTGAAGGAATTTGAAATAGGTTCATTAACCCTTTCCCAAAGAAGACCTTGTTTTGTTGTCCCTAGCAGAAAATGCATGGGAAAACATTGAAACAAAAGAAGAAAATGCTGATAACAAGCAGTTTCTCCTTTTGTCTCAATATTTTCTATGTCCTATTTTACACAAATTCTATCCTTAATAACTTCCACTTTGTCATTTGTGGCAGTTTTTGAAGTGGATCACTCTAAAATTTTGACGTGTTGGAAAGGGTTAAAGGAAGATTTCTGTGAAGTTTGGTTTAAATTGGTCCTGTACTTTTGGAGAAGAAGATTTTTAAGACTTTTCGAAAATCTAATTCATTTAATATAAATAAAGTTCAAGTTCTACACGAAATTTGGAAAAGGTTAATGCAATGAAGATCCTGATAAATTTGGTTGAATTTGGTCCTGTAGTTTTGGAGAAGAAGATGTTTAAAGAAAAGGTTGACGCACGCACGGACGCAGGGATGCACGCTCGACCGACACAGTGCCATGACTTAAGCCCCGCTGGCCTTCGGCCAGTGGAGCTAAACTGGTAATATTTTGCATTAGTAAAAACAATTTTGGAATCAAGAAATACTTTTTAAAAAAATGAAATGGGAATGCTATGTCCCTTAAAAAGAAAATAATGTAAAATTTCGAAGGGAAATCATTTTGGATACTACAACCGGAAGTCATTTTCGTTGTGGACCGACTTATACATACATATGTATGTCTCCTTTTTAGCACATCGTTGGTTATGCTAGAAAACCTGTCCTGCGTTCAGTAAGACAAAACGTTAGCTAAAGTTAGCAATAATCGCAATTTCTTTGACACAAAATTGACAGAATTGACCGAGTATTCCGAATGAAACGGCTAACGTTATGTTTTACTGAACGCAGCCCTGGTATCCATAGCTTGAATTAGCCGTAATTAGTGCGTTTTTGAACAGCGATACGAATGTACATGTATGTCACGGCGATCCGTCAAAAAGAAAAACGTCGTTGTAAATGCAAAACCTCGTATCCCGTTTTTGGAAAATTTTAAAAGGCGAGGGAAAAAAGTGTAATAACTTTTCCCAAACTGAAATGTTTTACTTGTTTTGACATATTGTTCACAAATAATGTGTGACACTGATCAGTAAAAATAGCTCAAGACTTGCGAGAATTGTCTAAACTGGGCACACAAATCTGTACTTTGAAAATCGCCAGAATCGACACACGAAGTTTTGCATTCACAACGACGATAAGCCATATGAAAGCAAATCGAAGCTTTTCAACGAAAACCTCGTAACTGCAGCTTAAAACAAGCTGCAGTTACGAAGTTTTCGATGAAAAGCGACGAAATGGATCTTGGAGGTCTGCATTTGACCCGGTCATCACCTTTCTTAATTAACCCTTTCCCAAGCGGCACAAATTTAGACTGCTGTTCTATTGTGGACGACAAAATAGACTTTGAATGATAAATGATTCGAGTATTTGTGAGACAAAACGAGAAAACGCTGGTTACCAGCATTTCTTCTTTGTCGCAATGTTTTCCAAAGCCATTTCTATCAGGGACGTAAAAACTTGATGTTGTTTAAGAAAGTGTTCATGATACTAGTATACTCTATGTGGGAGAGAGGCAATAAACTTGCATTAAATATGCGTCAGCTTTATGGTTGATTTTATGCCAGCAAAATACCTTAGGCGAAATGTATCAGTATACCAGAGACCGTTTCCGTGGCCTGATGGTTAAGGCACCAGCCTCGGAAGCGGATGGACGAAGGTTCAAATCTGTAAGAAGCGGGTCTGCTTGATTAGAACTGAAGCAATCGGTTTGTAAGTCGACAATGCATGTTACAGTAGACCAATCTCTACCAGACATCCGGCATAATGGATAAGGAATCTGGAATTTCTTTGCAATCAGAAGTGAGTTTCTCATAAGCCCAAGCTGACTTTCCCTTTAGATAGGGGTGACACCAAAATAAACGAATCCTTTGTCCTGGCAGAAAATAGTTCTGTAAATGTGAAACCGATTTGATAATTGCTTTAAGCAAGGAAAGCTGGAATACCTCTGAAATTTGCAGGATGTTAAGATCTTTTTGAAATATTCTAAAAGAAAATTTAATTTAAAAATTAACATGTCGCAAAAAACTTTTTTGATCAGCTGATTTTAAAAGATCCATCGCATCCAGCAAAATTCTGACGGTTTTTTATCCTCTCTGCTTCAATCCGGATTCCAGATAGGCTACACAGCTGACTTATATTCTTTATGACAATATCGAGGTATTAATCACTTTATATATCTATGAACGGGCCTTGACATAGTATTAAACATCACCTTGACAATGAAAATGTTTACATAAAAATACAGAAATTCGATGTCAAGCATAATGGTTAGTCACGTGCAATTATATGTTTATCTATTGATCGTTTTTCCTATATAAAAATTCGACATAAATGACTTAATGAATACGTCACTTTATCTTTTTTTTCAATCTACGACTACTTGCATCTTATTACTACCCTTCTTCTCAATGAGCTTTTGATCTATCTATGTTGTTTCATGATTTTACTTTGCATACTTTGAAGTAATGCTCCGGACAGGGTTTGGTTTACGGACTGACGATCCTACCGACCGACACATGCAAAACAATATATACTCATTTACTTCTAAAGGGGACACAAGTATTACCTTCACAGAAAGAATGTCTGTTTACATGTACCAAGGATGTCCTAATTAGAGTACATCACTGGTAAAAGTACAACATACAATGTAAAAATACCGGGGTATTTCGCAGAAGGGATAAGTTTTGTTGATAAATGAAGATTTTGACTGTTACATTAAAGGGAACTTTGTACCCTCATTTTCGAAATTCACAAAAAAAAGCCAACTCTGGGGGAAATTTGAATTCTCACCATAGTTATTACATATTACTATTAGTTATGTTTTTCCATCAAAATTCGCATTTAGTGGCATTTCGAAAAGAACTAGCTGAAGTCGACACTGTGAAGATTTTAACCCATTACTTGCAATATGTTACTGCATTCGAGAGTATTTCTCAAATATAGATCGTTTTCTCTACAAAGCTTTCTTTTTCTCCGATTGGGTATATAATGCGGCAAACATTTCGACAATATTCAGAATGTCAAGTGTTTATAAACAGTCCAAAAATCCGTCCATAAATGAGATGTTGTTTTCAAATGATGTGGGCGTATTCATATGAATGCATTGACTACAAGGCGGGCAGATGGAGACACTAGTATAGTTCTTTAAAATTCGTTGGCGTATAACAAGAAAGACATCAAAAGTACGTATTTTGTTTGGCATACGAGCTCACAATATCGTTAAGTAATCGTGAATTATATAATGTAAGTTTCCAAGAAGTAGAACCAAGACAGTTTAGAATATCTATTTGTAGAATATTTGAAAACAAATGCTATCTATCAACTTAGGCTAAAGTTTATGAAAGTAATACACTAAAGGGGAAGATTACCACATAAAAGAAATATCCTAATTATTTATGATGAGGATGTCAACGGGAAAACAATGTGTCATTTTGGTCACTTTTATTGAATGGCACGAATGGTCAATAATGTCTTCTTTATAGTTGTTTTATAGCTTTTATAATATATTTATTAGTTTATGTTGATTATTATACATGATATGAATCACGAAATTGGAGATAAACAAAGTCGCAAAGGATTCTCACGTTTTCATTTTGTAGTTGGAGTACCTCAAGGAGCTACACTCGTTGCCAATTTGTTTCATTTGAATAAAGTCAGGACAAAAACATAGTTTTGGACTATTACATCATTTATATTCATTAAAGTATTTACTAAAGGACTATTTATTTTAATTGGACAAAATGTATTACAAATTCATGTGTGGTGTTTTGTTTTCTTTAGCATTAATAGGTAAGTATTATTTCAATAGAGGCCTACGTGTCACGTATTTACATTTCCTTTCAAATAATACTTTTCTAAATATAAACTGTGCTAAACGTTTTAAATAATATCCCTGTCATAATTTATCCTTAACCTAGGTAGAATCACATTACTGTTCAAAATGCAATATCTCGGATTTTAGTAAGCCTGCCAATGGTCACTGGACTCTGTATAGTCTGTTATTGCCATTTACTTTTCAGAGTTTATTCTCTAAATTTAAAAAGAAATACTTTTTGCGTGTGTGTTTTAACTTTATTGCATTATTTGAGTTGTGTTCAAATGTTAATTCCAATCATTAAGTTGCGTAATATGTCTATATATCGTGGGGTGGCATAAAGAATATAGTTAATGATTACACCTTAACATTCTGGCATTATTACGGCACATGATAATTATTTACAAATTTCTAGTATGTAAACGAGCACAACATGTCGATTCTATTTAAAAACAAACAAACAACAATTTAACGAGTGGCATACAATAGATTCGTGGATGGCTGGTTAAAGAATCTAACTTGGGTTATCGTGCATGCTTTGGTTTGACTCAATCTAACGCATACAACCTTGTATTACATGTAGTTTAAAGTCCGGTATTCAAAAACAATTCGTCTTTGAGCTAGTGCATACAAGGTCTAGCATTCTTTTTTTTCAATTACTGTTTGTTTTCGATTATTCAAAAGACACCAAACTTGTAGCATTGTAGCGATTACGCCAAGTACAAACAGTTTAAGAGTCGGATATGGATCTCACAGTTAAAGGGGCATTTGTTCAAAAAGTGAAAATCGTGATGGGATAATATAGGAAAGTATTACTTTCGATGTAGTTTCGATGTTTTCTTTCTTGTCCATAGGTATACAATAGCTAAGTTGACTTCTCACCGAGGAAATTTGTGCCGTCATAATCTCGTTCGATTAGGCCTGCTCGCATCTCATATTCATGTGCCCTCAATATTTTGATTTTCTTTAAACTGTATACTTTGCATATTTTTCAGATGTAACGTCATCACAAGGAAATATGTGTAAGTATTTGTGAACCGTCACGCTAAAAGGGACCTTATCCGAATACCCAAAATCCAAATTTTGACAAACTTGTCAGACTCATCACAGGTCAATCAGATCACGTATGCGAAAAATGAACATAATTATATTAAGATAGGGAAACATTCCGGGTTTAGAAAATTACATAAAAGTGAAAAGTGTCGGCCCTAGTCTGGCTGCGCGGACTGCGCAGACTGACTAGGGTCGATATTTTTCACACACCCGATAATGTCCCTTTTAGTGCGACGGGTCACATTTATTTCTTTCACTTTTTGCTCTTTAGGGGAAATCTGCAAACTGATAAAATTTATCAATATGTAAAAGTCATGCACAAGATATCGTATAAATTTGTCAATCTGAAATGGTAGATCATTTCTATCTGAACAAATTAGCGCCAATGAACAAATGTAAGAGAGCAACATAATATATAGATCTAGACCAGTTTGTTGTTATACACAGACTGATTTGTATCCATGCTGATCTCTTGAAAATGCCATAATATAATTTTCAGGAGTGAAGCTCAAATAATTGTTCCTTCATACTTTTTACTATTTATTCTGAGAAATATGAAAAGTAACGATCGTGCAGACTGAATTCGATCGAAACATTTCACTCTATGGTAAATTTATTATTTCCTGGATCTATACTTTTTTTCCTTACTAAACTTTTTATTATATTCAATTTATCATTTCCTGGATCTATGCTTTCTTTCCTTACTAAACTTTTTATTATTTTAAATTTCAAAATAAGATATCTAATCTGATTAACACTTGCTAGGACTGAACCATTCCCTTAAAAAGTGATTTTGTCAATTCACAGAAGATCACTTTAAGCTTTACATGTCGCATTTCTATTTTCAGTAATGCACTATTTGCGTCAAATGTTAAATCCACAGCCACGTACGATACAGATCCGACGAACAGGTAATTAATAGCAATGAATTTTGTGCTAGAAATACTAGGTTTACCGTTGTAATATCTATAAACCGTCGGTGTTATTACAAAATCTCTTTAACCACGGCTTGAAGGAAAGCCGTAGGTACGATATTTTATAACGACACATACGGAAATACCATTGTTTTCCCGAAATTACGTCATGGTTAACTGATTAATCTCTATTTGATTGATCAATCCACATCCTACTTTAACCTTCTCCCAAACGGCAAAACGCTTGACTGTTCCAATTCAATAGCTCCTGCAGACGACAAAAAGGTCCAACATTTAACCACCATTGCGGTCAATAGAATGCATTAAACCCATTGCCATATACATGTACAGTCGACACTCGTTGTGTCGAAGTCGGAGGGACCGTCAAAATAACTCGACATATCCAGAGTTCGACTCATCCGATTTTGTACGGCTTCGAGAAAGTTGATATTTGACCGTTTTTGAAACTTATCAAGTACGATTATTATTGAAATATAGTAGAAAAAGGAAAGAAATTGCTCGTATCGAGCAATTTCTTTCCTTTTCCTACTATATTTCAATGGCTATATTCAGTTCGAAATCATTTTGTTTTGAAAGAATTATGTCAATTGATAAGGATGGGACCAGATTTGAATTTCGACTTAAGCGAAAATTCGACTTATCCGATGTCGACATAACGAGTGTCGACGGTATGTAAATAATGTTGTAGACGACAACTTCAAGACAATGAAATTTTGCGAGTTTTGATATTTCTGAGTAGAAAACATTGCGGGAAATGAAAAATTGTCATACAATAAATGAATTGACCAATCGCTTCTTACTCGCTCATTTTCATAAACTAATTCTGATACTGGTTAAAGGGATTGCACTTAAGTGAAGACCATTATTTGTCAAAATATTACCACTTTTACATCGCTCCTTGAAAAAAAAAGCAGAGCAGACTCTAATCAGAAACTTTAATTGGTCTTTATTCGTTTAACCCTTTCCCAAACAAGACCTGGTTTTGACGTCCCTAATAGAAATGGCTTGGGAAAATATTGAAACAAAAGAAGAAACTGCTGATAACCAGCAGTTTCTCCTTTTGTCTCAATATTTTCTATGCCATATTTTACTCAAATCCTATCTTTTATAACATCCATTTTGTCATTTGTGGTAGTTTTTGAAGTGGATCACCCTAAATTTTTCACGATTGGGAAAGGGTTAAGATGGTATCAGAAAAGGGCATAAATACATTTTAGTTTGATATTTCTGATTCTTCCGACAGCTCCTGTTCTACAACATTCATCTGGTCTTAGTGGTCTCAGTAGTTTTGGCAGTATTGGTACTGGCCTCCTGGGACACAGTGTACCTAGACAACGGACGGTCTCATTTGGCGGTAGATCCAGGTAGGCATTTACTATCAAACAATTTTTTAACAATTATCTGAATGTCAAATTTAATTTTCATGTCTCTAATTTTGAAACATTAACCAGCTATTGGCAATCTTGCAAGTCTTCTTGGACACAGTGTACCTAGACAACGGACGGTCTCATGTGGTGGTAGATCCAGGTAGGCATTTACTATCAAACAATTTTTTAACAATTATCTGAATGTCAAATTTAATTTTCATGTCTCTAATTTTGAAACATTAACCAGCTATTGGCAATCTTGCAAGTCTTCTTGGACACAGTGTACCTAGACAACGGACGGTCTCATGTGGTGGTAGATCCAGGTAGGCATTTACTATCAAACAATTTTTTAACAATGATCTGAATATCAAATTTAATTTCCATTCTCTAATTTTGCAACATTATCAGTTATTGACAGTGTTGCAAATCTACTAGGACACAGTTACTGGTGGGACGTTTTTCGCTACAACAAGGTACAGAATCTGATATTTTGCGTTTAAATGTGAGTTTAAAGATCTGATTGGATAGTTTTTCTGATAACAACGAATTTGTTCTAAAAATAGACCGGGTATACCGATATGTATTGACAAACCGTCTGTGTTGTTATAAAATCTCGTAACTACGGCTTTTTCGAAGCCGTAGTTACGATATTTTGTAACAACACCGACGGAATACTATGATCGCGAAAAAACGTCCCACGCTTTGGCCGAGTTCACCACCAGTGAGACTCGTCCAAATTCAAAGATGTTGCAGCCGGCAATTTCATATGAATGAATGGTTATTTATTTATTCATTAGTATAGATCTATTTAATTATTTGTTTCTATGGTAGAAAGCATTGTGGTAAATGAAGAAATTGCTTGTCCCAAGCAATTTCTTCGTTTTCCATAATGTTTTCCCAAGTGTTTATACCTTGTGGGGCGTCAAAAAGTGTCACCGTGTGAACGGGTAGGTGTTTACTATTTCCAAAAACATTCCACATTCCTAGTAGTGTCCATTTATCATTTATTTACAGTGGATATATGTTAATTGTGGTGCTTATTTGTCAAGATATTTATTGCAATCAACAGAAAATTGCTAATAAAAGAAGTATTTTTTATATATATTCAAATGTATATGCAGAGAGCCAATTGCCAATAAACAATGCATTGCTAATAACAAGATTACAATCAAGCTAAACATTTTTTAAGAAATTTATAAGATATTTTGTGAACACAATTGTACAGAAAATACCGAGGCAAAAGTACAATATATACTTCTCGTCATCAGCATTTTTATGCTCCCCGAAAAAATTTCGGGGGAGCATATAGTCGCCACGCTGTCCGTCCGTCTGTCCGTCCGTCCGTCCGTCCACAGCCATATCTCAGCAACCCTTGGACCAAATTCAATGAAACTTCACATGTGAACTCAGTGGGTCAATACCTAGGGACCTTTTTCTCCGTTTGTAAATTTAAGGCTGCGTCATGGAAAAAGGGGCCTTAGTGTAAAAATTAGTTTTTCTCTTATTTCTCTTCATCTAACGGGCGGAATTTAATGAAATTTTGTGCTCATGTAATAAATAGGATGTGCTAGACCATATTCTATAAATAATGTGTGTACAAAAAAGCTGTCATGGGAAAAGGGGGCTTAATGTATGATAGTTTTTATTTTGTGACAAACACTTATTCGGGGAGCATAATCCGTCTGTGACGGCTCTTGTTTCCTTTGTCTCAATGTTTTCGTTGGCTTTATCTAAAAGGGAAGGGATTGAAACTCGATTTTGTTTGATGAAAGGTTGACGGGTACGTAATCTTTTTTGTCTCTTTGCAGACCAACTCTGTTCACGACAAACCCATCCGAAGACGCCATTAAGCGGGCGGCGGCGGGTCTCGGTCTGCCCATCCATTCCATGGACGTAAGTTCGAGTGATTCCAGCTCGGTGGCACAGATCGGACCGGGCGGCCAGCGGATAATTGTGGACAGACCAGGTATTGGTTAAAACTTTCCTAAACAACGTTGAGCACTACGCTGAATAGTGTCGTTTGTATAACTATTTCAGAATAATCAATTGTTGTTTGAATCCATCCGTTGTTTAGCTTTATGATAGGATGTATTCGTTAAGTCAGTGTAAAGGCTTTGGTCACATATACGATTTCGCGTCCACATCACGGCCGCAGCACGTCCAAGGATGGTCAATTCTACCGTAAAATTTTGGACGCGATGTCTACGTGATGTGAACGTGGAAATGGATTTGACCAGGCCTTAGAAAGCTTTACCTGAATTTCTTTTAGTTTGACTCTATACTATATGTAAGCATTTAATAAACTTCCTATTGGATAATTTGATGTGAACCGAACTAAACAATATCTCCCTTGATCACTGAGCCACAAGCCACCGTTCATAGTGGTTACTATAGCAATCACAAAACTCCACACAATTGCCTTACATTATCACTGCAGGCATATAAATCACGTGACCATGGTATAGTTACGTGATATCCCAAAGATCTCGGGAAAATAGTTATGTTTCTGAAATTGTTTTCTAGTCTGATTTTATTTTAATTGGATTCATATCTTACATCCCATAATCTTAAAACATTACTAAAAGCGAGTTTAATTTATGAAATAAGAATGTAAATGAAAACGTTCAATTACCTAAAATCTTGGTAACTCAGGGTGTAATTATGACTTTTGCGAACGTAACCAACTACTCGTATACTTTTCAAGGGAATCGAATTCATGCACATATTGACCAATGGACTTGTTCTAATTGAACTTAATAAGCCGGGATCTGGACGAGGGAGCCCATGTAGCATTTGAGACCAGCATGGTTAACCCTTTCCCAAGCGACAAAATTTTAGGGTTATCCACTTAAAAAACCGCTACAAATGACGAAATGGCTGTTATTAAAGATAGCATTTGTGTAAAATATGGCACAGAAAATATTGAGACAAAAGAAGAAACTGCTGGCTATCAGCAGTTTCTTCTTTTGTTTCAATATCTTCCCAATCATTTTCTATCAGGAACGTCAAAACCAGGTCTTGTTTGGGAGAGGGTTAAGTGTTCATAAATATCAGGCCATTCCGAATTTTTATGCGAACGACATCAGCATGAATCCAAATCAGGTTGTAATTATGCACTGGCTGATTTTATCTTTGTTTGTCCCAAATACTATAAGGGCGTTTTACCAGGTACCAGTTCATTTGTATCTTGAAAGCTGCAACAATTTCTGGTATTTTATTTTTGTATCATCATTATTTGTTCTCGTTTCAGATCGCCCAGACCCGCTTGATATCGGTAAGTTTAACAAAGAAACATAAATTCTTTCTCTCCTTTCACTGCTGGATTTTTTGCTAATTTTATAAATGCGTGTAACACCTCCTCACAAAGGCAAATATGTTTTTTTTTTATTTACATTCCTTGATGTCTGTTTTAATAAATGTATATGTCTATATGTACTTAACTATAAAATCTGAATGCATTTTTAAGCATATTCAATAACTTAAACTTCATCTGTCACTCTAGTCCTACCTCTCTTCCATATTTACACCTAGACACATCTCTACTAACCAAAAACACTTCACGTTTATAATATGCCATGTTTATTGTTATTCTTTGAAATTGTAAAACATTGTAAATTTTGTATGACAAGAAGCTCGAAGGAGCTTACGTCTAATAAAATTGTCTATTTTCTATTGTCTATTCATAGTCATTCAGTTGCAAGATTTATGATGTATGATATTTGATTTCGAATGGGTAAATTGGAAAGTCGGTAGAATAATGACCAGAAGATTGTAGTTTCAAGACTTTAAAACCATTCCCCAAACAAGACCTGATTTTGACATCCCTGATAAAGTGAAAACATAAATGCAACAGAAAAAATACTTATGATCAGCATTTTCTTCTTTTGTCTCAATATTTTCCGTGCTACAATTTACAGTTAACCCTTTTTCATCAACATAATTATGCATTCATTTTGTAATCTGCTTTCAAGTGGAATTAAGTCCAAATTTGGTCTTATGGGAAAGAGTAAAACTTATACGTTTTTAGCATCCATACTACCTTGCGCTAGACCTTAATGAACACGTTTAATTTATTATTGCAGTATACGCATCAAGAAGTATGGTTGGAAATGCGAGAGATGGTGAGTTACTTATTCTTGTTTGTCTGATCTTAATCAAACAACCAAAGATGTTCGGGAAATACATTTGATTTTACGCTTTAGCATTTTTATGTTCGGGTAGCTAATGTCACAGCCAAAGTGTCATCAGTGTAGACGTCCGTTTGGTTTAAAACAGTGACCTGGTTGAGTTGATAGACTCTATTTATGAATTAGATATATATATACTCGGCAAAACTGCTAACGCATCACTCAGATCTTTACTAATATTTTTTTAACGAATAAACAGAATACTTTCAAAATTTGCACATGTCGACTACCACCATTTGATATGAAGCCTATGAAATTTCATGGTAATTGCTATAGTCTGTTTTGAAATATTACACTTTTAATAAGGACACCCTTAATTCTAAACTTCATAAAGTCTGAAATTTGCTTAAAATGGGAAATTCACGCATAGCTTTTAAACCTTTTGTGTTAGCTGAAAGAGTCCTTGTGTAGAAAAGTTACCCTTCCTTAAACAAACCGACGGCTTTAACACGTTTGTGGGTGCGTAATTTATTAACACAGAGGTAATGTTACATCACTAGTGTCGTTGGTGTCATTGTTGGCGTCGACGGCGACGTCGGTTAAGTAGACAAAAACGTATCGGTCTATGTCTTATGAATTGTAAGAGATTCAGTCTTGATATTTCACACATAGACAGTTACCACTAAGACCTTTTACCTGAGACCATAAAATTTGACCGTGTGACCTTGACCTTGAAAAATTGACAATTTCTTATAAAAAGATGCGTCTATGCGAGCTACGTTGTCCGCGAAAAGCCCTTGTTACGTTAGATAAGGAATTGATTTTTTCAGACTTCAATTTCACAATAAACCAGCTTTCAAAATCAATTCAAATAAAATGATTGAAAAAGATTACAAGTTACACAAGCCGAAAAACTGTCTTGGTCCCCTTTTCGCATGACGCGGTCACATAAGAGAGAAAACTTAGAAAAGGTTTTTTGGGTGAGTGCAGAAACTTGTAGGATAAACGTATGCCAAATTATAAATCTAAATCTTTGACAATATAGAAGTTATACAATTTTAAAAAGTGATGCGTTAGCTCTTTTGCCGAGTATATGAGTATGAAAATTTGTGACGATGGCCATGACCTCTGATCGTCAAAGCTTTACTTTTGATTTTGACCTAGATCTACTTTCAAAAACCTGTAAATGGCTATATCTTAGGCACTATAAGAAATGTAGCATTTTGTTGCATTTGCATATCGCTCGCTAAAACCTTTCGTTTTAAACCATAACATTTGACCTCGTGACCTTGATCTTGGAGTTTTTCTATTATCTGTGAGAAGCTTCTGTTAGAGTTTCAAACTCTGTCCGAGGACTTGTTATTTACTCGGTACAGTATAATATTCGCGACTCTTTCAATAACCTACACTTAGAACGACGAATGAAAGTCTAAGTATTGTACATCTATATGCGTTCACGAACGTTGGTGTAGAAGTAATATAGGAATTCAAAAAATAATTTTGTATGTATCTTTGAAAAAGGATCAGAAAAAACGCTTCTTTTTAAATGATTTTGAGACATATGTGACCCGTCACGCTAAAAGGGACCTTATCCGAACTCCCGAAATCCAAATTTTGACAAACTTGTCAGCTTCAGCACAGTTGAACCAGATACTGTATGCGAAAAATGAACATATAGTAAGATAGGGAAAACATTCTGGATTTAGAAAATTACATAAAAGTGAAAAGTGTCGGCCCTATTCTGGCTGCGCGGACTGCGCAGACTGACTAGGGTCGATATTTTTCACACATCCGATAAGGTCCCTTTTAGCGTGATGGGTCACATATTTCTATATTTCTAGACCAGCCTTTGCCTGAATGCAGTTTGATTGACATTCGTGGATGCATTCTCATTCTGCTTCTGTATGTCATAAAGAGGGTATTACATAACAATATGGATCTAGATCAGACTGTGTGTATACAAAGGCTTTCTGGATTCACTTTGGTCTCAATGTCATAAAGGTTTCTGTTCTATATCACGACTTACCGCTTTCGCAAACAAGACTGGGTTTTCACACCCCTATTAGAAAGGGATATGGAAAACATCGTTCTCGAGGCAAATCAGCATTTTCTGCCTTTTGCCTCATTATGTTCCGTACGTTATTGTACACAAATCCTATGACTATCAATGACAGTTTTAAAAGTGTTACTGGTCTTAAATTTTGCTGTTTGGTAAAGGGTTGAATCTGTATTTTACAGCTGCAAGACTACAGAGACTTACAGATTCAGATGCAGGTAAATATCGTCACTTTTATTAACAGAAACCTCATATCGTCGCTGTTTACAAATGCAAAACCTCGTATCTCGTTTTTGGAAAATTTCAAAGGGGAGGGAAAAAGGTGTAATAACTTTTCCCAAACTGAAATGTTTTACTTGAAATTTTTGACATATTGTTCACAAATAATGTGTCATTAATACTGATCAGTAAAAATATCTCAAAACCTGCGAGAATTGTCCAAACTGGGCGCACAAGTTTGTACTTTGGAAATCGCAAGAATCGACATACGAGGGGCGTTCATTAAAGATTTACCCTGACCTACTTTCGGTTGAGATAGGAAGTTGAAATTTTACACATACATTACCGTATACCTCTATAGGCCACATGAAAATTTGCAGCTCTGAAATGTAATTTGTTTCTCATTTCCGTGTGCTGAAGTTAAGTAAGGTAGAGTGATAGAGCAAGCAGTCATCAGATTCCTGTATTTGAAAGGTCACACTCCCAAGGAGGTATTTGATGAGATAAAAGAAGTTTGTGGGGATGATGTCCCATCATATGACGTTGTCAAACAGTGGCAAACTTAGTTCAAGCGCGGACAATAATCTGTGGAAAGTATGATTCCTGGGCGCCCACAGTCTGTCATTGGTGATGCCACAATCAAGTCAATGTAAGGTTTCGGGCACATACTACGGTGTTCTACAGAGGAGGTCTACAAAACTGCATTAAACAAAGGAAGGAGTGTGTCTCTCTGGCTATAGGCCATATAAAGAAAGATTAATGTTTGTGCCAAGTTTCAAATCTCTCGGTTTATTGGAAGTAGGTCAGGGGAAATCTTTAATGAACACCCCTCGTACGTAACGAGGTTTTGCATTTACACCGACGATATCTTCTGATTATTTAATCAAGCCCGCTTTTGACGTCTCTAAAAGAAATGGCTTGGAAAAAATATTTAGACTATATGACTTTCTGACTTTATTTAGACAAATGATGATAATCAGAAGGTTCTCTGTTTGTCTCAATACTTTCTATGTTGTAAGACACACATTTTGTACTCTTGAAATCGACTATGTTGTCATCTGCGCCATCCTTTAAATTTGATTGGTCGAAAATTTTGCCATTTTTAAAAGTGTGAAAACACGGCGCGGAATCAAGCGATATGTTCTAATAGTTCTGTTCATATTTGGCTGATTTAACCCATTACCAAACGACACAATTTTAGGGTGATCCACTTCAAAAACTGCCACAAATGACAAAATTGATGTTATTGAAGAGAGGATTTGTGTTAAATATGGCTCAGAAAATATTGAGACAAAAGGAGAAACTGCTGATTATCAGCAGTTTCTTCTTTTGTTTAAATGTTTTCCCAAGCCTTTTCTATTAGGGACGTCAAAACCAGGTCTTGTTTGGGAAAGGGTTATTTAAGCGCAGAAGACTGGAAACGCCACCGATTTACTGAAACAGGACATGGTGCAAAAAATCTCTGTTAATCGTCAATGATTTTTTCATTACACGTTGTTCAATTGAACATCAAAAAACAGGAAATAGTCAAAATACCTATTTTCGTCATAGGTTTTAATAATCTGTCCATGAAAAAGCTAATATATGAGCTATTATCTAAATTGCCTATTGCCATTACGACTCTTTGAAACCTTTGCAAAACTATCCAGGATTTCGACGCCCCTAGGTGGTTAGGTTTTTGAAAACATCAAAGCAAACAAGGGTAACGTCAATAGGGAACGATTTTATCAAGTTAACACCGACGTAATCTCGGACAAATAAAAGTATTTCGTGGATGTTTTTATAAAATCCCATAACTGTGGCTTGATTCAAGCCGTAGTTACGATATTTTATAACGACACCGTTCAAAACATAACAGTACACCTAATCTATTTTTAACACAAAATTCATTGCCATTCTTTTTCTCCTTTGCAGTAATACTCGTGTGAAAACTTAGAATGGCAAACGGTTAACAGGACTTGATAACGAAAGTAAGTAAATTCAACACAATTTTTGAAATTCCAGAATTATTCAAATTGTAGGGAATATGCTTGTAGAACGATCTAGATAAAGTACACCAATGTCGTTTTGGAATAAAATATTATGACATGAATATTATATAATCATTTTTGAAGTCCTATATAACTGGCATACCACTAGAATTAAATACTGGCATGAATAAGACATTTCATAAAAAGCCAACTGCCAACCTAGTTATTGTTTTAAACGAGTCATTTACAATTCATACTTTTTCTGGCATTTACCACACGGCTTCTTCTTATCGGTATGAGAATCATCTACATTGATTGAGCAGCTGCATCTTCGCAAGCCAAGGGTTCTACCTCCACTTTGTTCCTTACTCTTTATCACCGAAAGGTGGCACGGCGGTACTTTCGATTTCCATAGAAGCGAGCGGCCAAGGGTTCGTAAGGAACAAAGTGGAGGTAGAACCCTTGGCTTGCGAAGATGGAGCAGCTGAGGCCTCAATTTATATGATGTTGTTTTATTTTCAGATTGACAAAACAGATCAGGACCGGACTAAAACATGCCTGTACAAAGTCATCATCGTTGCATTTTTAGCGAGCCGGGACTTTATGTCCGGGGAGCTAACGTCACAGCCCTAGTGTCGGCGTCGGCGTCGCGTCCCGTCCCGTCTTCACTTGAAAAACTTTAACCTGGTCTATATCTCAGGCACCATTAGAGATATAGCCTTGATATTTCATACATGGATACATCTTGACTAGACTTTTCATTTGGGACATTGACCTTCGACCTAGTGACCTTGACCTTGGAGTTTGACCTACTTTTGAAAAAACTTTAACCTGGCCTATACCTCAAGCACTATTATTGATAGAGCCTTGATATTTCATACATGGATATCTCCTGCCAAGACATTTCATTTGGGACCATGACTCTTGACCTTGCGACCTTGATCTTGGGGTTTGACCTACTTTTAAAAATTAGCTTTTTTGTGACAAGCTCCCGTATAGGCGAGCAACGTTGTCCGCGGACAACTCTTGTTAGTTATAATACTCACTCAATATCCCGAAGTTAAACTCTGTCAGTTAAACTCCCTCGACCTACACAGAGTTCAACATACCCGATTCTTTCATTATGTGTGGTGTCATCATTAAACTTTCCTTAGAAAATAGTACCTAAATTAGAAAGTGTTGTAAAAATAGTTGACGAAAGAAAGAGAACAAGCTTTAAACGAGCCTTTTTTCTCCTTTGACAACTGCAGATTTCAATCTGATTAAAAACAGATGTTTCTTTCATTTCACTCAGAAACAGTAGGTCAACCCATTCATACACAATGACTCTTATTGAATCCTTCCTTGTTTATGGCTGTGGAAAACATTGCGGAAAATAAAGAAATTGCTTGTCACAAGCAAATTCTTAGTTTCCTGCAATGGTTTTCACTAAAAGAAAGAAACGTGCAAATCTTATTTAAAGTTGCCTTCTGCACCAACTCGAATTCAGACAAGTATAAAATGTTGGCGTGTGGTTATGACTTAACATAGGATTTTAATCAGATTTAAATTATTTCGAGATAACAGATATCGTGTTAACGAGTTTGAAGTGTTCTTGTAAAATATTCATTGCGTCTTTATATTATAGTAATTATCTTTGTAATAAATATAATTATATACTTGTACAAAACTTGTTTTGTATTTTGACTCCAAAACAGAATTCCTCTTCGTGGCCCTAGTAAAGAAAATATTTTGGTAATTATCTGAGGAGGAAAGATGATTTATAAAGTATCGATTTTTTTCAAGCGTCGTCGTTACGTATCCGAACTTATTTAGGGCGCGGTCGAAAACATTCGTCGGTGTAAAGTTCCACCGCCGAATGTTTTCGACGTCGCCCGATTAATTTCGACGTCAAACGAATCTCTTTAGGGGTAGACTACCTTAAATTGTCTCCAGGAGACAGTTCAAATGCGTACCCTCAATAATATTGATCTGTTTGGAATGTTATTTTCAACATTAAAGTACGGTATTTTTTAAATCATACTTTGGTAATTTAGATCGAGTCTTTCTTAAACAAGAAAATGTTTGAAAAAATATTGAGGAAAAAACAGAAATGCTGAATATCAACATTTTCTCCTTTTGCCTTTGGTTTTTTCTTGGCTAAACTGTAAAAGAAAACACATATTGTTTCATCTGCATCGGCTAGCTCTCAAATTGGTATAGTCTAAAATTGTGCCACATAAAAAAGATTGACCAAGGATCTGGAAAAACGTCCCTTAAGCCTTTTGAGCCCAACATAGATCCAGATAAGCCTGTGCATACGCACAGTCTGATCAGGATCCACGTTGTTCTCTAATAGCTTCTTTGTGACCTGTAGTAACTTAAAGAGAGCAGCATGGATGCATATTGAACTGCATTTGACAACAGGCTGATCTTCAAAGTCAATTTTTAAAAATGCTATAAGGGACGTTTTTCCAGATCCCGGCTCGATTATAATTATGAGCCATTTTTTCAGCATGCCGCGACACCATGATAAGTCTACCACATTCTTTTCTATGTCAAGTCGTTTATCTATGAAAGCCGGACTGTTAGGTAATGCCAGAAAAATATGACATGTCATATTAAAAGTATTCGTCACAACTTCTGCTGATTTCGTAAATCAACTTTGACTACAGGTATAATTGATTTCGCTACTTTGAATGCGAAAGTAAACAATGGTGGTGAACTAAAACAATTTTCGCTACAACAAGGTATAGATATTTTCCGTTTAAATGTGAGTTTATAGATTTTTTTCCTAATGACATTGAACTTGTTCTAAAAACAGACCGAGTTTACCGTTTTGTATAGACAAACTGTCGGTGTCGTTATAAAATCTCGTAACTACGGCTTCGATAAAGCCTTAGTTACGATATTTTTTTTGACAACACCGACGGAGCACATTGATCGCGAAAAAACGTCCCTGGCTTTGGCCGAGTTCACCACCAGTGGTAAACGCACGCAAAAAAGCCATCAAATCAAAGCAAAAGCATTGATTTCCAAACATTTTAATCCAGGAGAAAACCACAGAAAACATTTCTGATGATGCAACGACTTTTAAATGATATTCTGTTTAAATAATTTTGCGTCGTAGCAATATAAAAAAGTTTTCCTCTCTGCTTTACGCTTGGGGGATTTGTGTATGAATTTTACCCCAAGATGGCTACTTAATACAGCCGAGGGATATTGAGAGTCCGATAACATCCGAGGTGTGGCGAATGATAAAAAGTAACATCCGGTAAGTCTTAAAAACAAATTAGAAAATAAATCTGACATAAAAGAAGTCGACTAAATACCGCATCATAAACACGATTGTTAATCACGTGACTTAGAATTTCAGAAAATCGTCAATATTTCTGTCAATACTTGACCAATTTGAATTCGGTTTGAGACAGAGAATCAGAAATAAGCTGTACGTGATAGATTTTTGAAAAATCAAATGATGAAAAAGTTATTGAAGATAAGCCAAATTTTGGGTTTATCTTCAATAACTTTTGTATCAGTTGATTTTTGAAAAATCCAACACGTTCATCTAATGCGTGACACTTGTCCATCTTCTCTGCTTCAAACCGAATTCAAATATAGGACCAGCATTAACAAAATTATCGAAGATTTTCTGATTTACGTGTTGCATCACGTAATTATCCACCGTGATAAAACTAGGTGGAAAACAACATTCTGCACTCGAAATATGGTCCTAGGCTGAAACTAATCGGCGTACGCAGTCAGCACGGTCTGACCGGGGTCGATTCTCATATTGTCCGTTTTAGCGGGTCACATGATATTTCCCATATTCAAATTAATCTGAAATTTAAAAAAAAAGACCCTTTGCATCCAACAAATCACCTCTGCTTCACCCCCTCCTTAAACGGCCATAGATATTCAACAAAAAATATCGAAAATAGTCGGTGGGGAGTCAAAACCTCGTAACTCCAGCTTTTTCAAGCTATAGTTACGCGGTTTTGACTCCCCACCCACAAAATGTTGTGTCACGTGATTGACTGCCTTGATGGTTACTCAAATGTCATTTAATCCCCTTTTCCAGGTCCTGGTTAAATCACCATTCGTTGTTTTTACATAATTGTACCTATCACAACCCATAACATACGATCGTTGCTTTTCATAAGAAAATCGTCATAACTACAGCTTACTAAAACTGCAGTTACGAGGTTTCTGAAGAGAAAAAAAAAACAGCGAAATACGTTATCTCTAATAAGTTCAAGTTTACTGTGTCTTCTTTGAATTAGCAATCCTAGTCACGAGAGACCACAAAAAAAGATAAACCTTTTTCCTCTTTTTCACACACAAGCCATTGGAATCCGGCATTACAAGTTAAAGCTATATCTCGATGAAATATCGAAGAAAGTTCAAATAATTGAACTGTTGTTGCAAAGCGAGCATAAAGGACCTCTATGGATAAGGCGAGAAATCTCCCTAAAAGGCTCAAATGGAAAAGTCAATTATCAAAACATGAAAATTGATAAATATTTCGAGCTGTATTGTTAGATGTATACCTAAATCACACGAAAAATGAATTTGTACAATCAAAACGATTTGACATGTACAGATAACTCTTGGTTTCCGTACCTACCCCTAAAATTACATTTTCTTACCCCATCGGTATTCATTTAACCAGAATTAAATTTTCTATTGTTTTATCAACAAGAATTTTTCTGTAAATGTAAGGACATTTGGTGTTGAAATCATAATACAGTTTTCGTTTTGTTCTCAATGCTCATGCGCATCATTGAAACGAGTTTAAAGGCGAAATTTTCCCGCCAAAAATATGGCAATTGGTAAATGATAATTATTTTTAGTATAAAAGTATGTTCACCCCCCCCCCCCCCCGTGACCCAGGAAATCCTTTTTACCAAGGAAGCATATGGTCAAGTTACACAACATAAACTTCATTTTACTTCTATGAATACCGGTAGTGTAGGAAAATGAAACCATTTTGGTGGGTACAAAAATCAAGAGTTATCTGCACATATAGAAGTTTTTAAATGACATAAAATCGGTATTCATTTCATTTATTCATCTACCTAACCATAAGGCTTAATTTTGTTTCTCAATTTGTCAGTTTTGAAATTTGCTTTAGTCTTTTAGGGAGATTTCTCGCCTTATCCATAGAGGTCCTTTGATGCCGCAGAATAAACACGGAATGAGAAAGTCATGTGCACAAAAATGTCATCTTGAGGTGATTTCAACCAAAAGATAGTCCATTATGCTCTATTTTATTGAATTTATGCCATTATAAATTCTTTCGCTGATTTTGTCAACGTCGAAAAGAAGATTGGTTTTGAAAAACATTGAGACAAAAGAAGAAAATGCTGATTATCAGCATTTTCTCCTTTTTGCCTCAATGTTTTCCGAGCTATAATATTCACAAATCATCCATTGAGTATCATCTATTCTGTCGTCGGCAGCAGCTTTCAAATTAAAGCAACCTAGAATTTTGTCGTTTAGGAAGGGGTTAAAGCCCCTTATCAAGACCCTGACTAAATCACCGTTCGTTATTTTTGACATAATTATACCTAACACAACCCATAACATACGATCGTTGCTTTTCACAAAAATCTCCTACTGTAGCTTTTGCAGTTAAAAGGTTACCAGGTTTTGGCAGCGAAATTTGTTATCTTAATAAGTTCAAGTTTACTGTGTCTTGTTCTTGGAATTAACAATCCAAGTCACGAGTGTTCACAAAGAGAGTGCATTATGCTCTTTTTGTTGAAATGGTGCTTTTAACGGCATAACCCATTACCAAACGACAAAATTTTAGGGCAGTCCATATTGAAAGATCATGCAGACGACAATTTTAAGTGAATGACATTTTTAATGTTGGGTCTATTTGGATGGAAAACATTGTGGGAGATTAAGAAATTGCTTGTCACAAGCAATTTCTTCATTTCCCACGATGTTTTCCAAAGCCATTATGTTGTGGAGAGTCAAAATGAGTCATCGTGTGGTAATGGGTTAAGTGTTCTTAGTCAAATGTTCAATAATTATACTCACTCACAAATGCTTGGGTCGGTTATAAGCGACACAAGCTTTGTTTGTACATATCGTCGTTGTAAATGCAAAACCTTGTATCTCGTTTTTGGAAAAATTCAAATAGGAGGGAAAAAGTGTAATAACTGAAATGTTTTACTTGAAATTTGGAAATATTGTTCACAATTGATTTGTCATCAATACTGATCAGTAAAATATCAACCTGCAAGAATTGTCTGTAACTGGGCACACAAGTTTGTACTTTGAAAATAGGAAGAATCGACATACGAGGTTTGGCATTTACGCCGACGATATCGTACATAGACGTATGTCGGACCGTATTTGGTACAAAAACGAATATGGTACATTTGTACCATATTCGACCGAATCATCATCGTCATCATCGTCATCATCGTCGTCATCATCATCGTCATCATCATCATCATCATCATCATCATCATCATCATCATCATCATCATCATCATCATCATCATCATCATCATCATCATCATCATCATCATCATCATCATCATCATCATCATCATCATCATCATCATCATCATCATCATCATCATCATCATCATCATCACCATCATCATCATCATCATCATCATCATCATCATCATCATCATCATCATCATCATCATCATCATCATCATCATCATCATCATCATCATCATCATCATCATCATCATCATCATCATCATCATCATCATCATCATCGTCGTCGTCATCGTCGTCGTCGTCGTCGTCGTCGTCGTCGTCAGCAGTAACAGATTGGCACGCAGGCGGCCTGGGTGCGATTCCCGGGCGGGCCAGATACTTTCGTGGAGATTGGTCACGAAATTATTTCTAAGTATTGTCCACCCAAATTAACCCGAGACAACTTAATTTTCGTGTGCAAAGTCCGTTAGTTGAGCGTCTTAACAAAACATTGTCGAAGTCGGGTCATTACATATGCAGATGTCCCGGGTTAATCTTGCTGGACAATACTAGTACTCTAAGACTAGAGACGTGCTTGCTCCATGTAATTCTAAAAATGTTCTACAATCCATGATTTTGCCATATTAGTCCGTGGGCTGGCTACACCCTAGGTCCCCCCTACCGGGATTTTATGACACCTATATCATTGTAAAGCTTGATGAATTCCCTTTCAAATGCAACTTGTTGTTTGTTATATAAGTGCTGGATAAGCATATGCGGAACGATTGATTATCTCCCCTTGAATTACAAAAAAATATTTGTTTATAACTCACCTTATACACATTCATGGGATCCAAAATAACCCAAATTTAAGCGCAAATGACCAAAATGCTTATAGATTTTATCAATTCATATCGTTAAATAGTAAAAGATAATTTGACACCTAAATTAGCACAAATTATGCCCCTTGAATATGTAAAACAAGAGAAAAATAGTATAGATATTGCCTTTGTTTATATTTACTTTGCATTTGGAAATCATTTCCACAGCGAATAATTGCTAGAATTTGTATTAAAGTGTTTATTAGATGCCTTGTAATAAAAGTCAAAGTGTTGACTATCGACATTTTAGGATATGTTCGACATTTCAAATGATTTTCAAGATGGCCGCCGCAAAATGACCACTTGACTTAATATCGAAATATCAATGCCCTATAATTTGTAATCATGTTCTGTATGTAAATGAGATCATTTATTAGAAAATTGAGTATATTAAATCTAAAAGTGTTGCCATGCTTATAATAGGCTTTTTGTCATTTTTTTTTTAATTTTCAAAATGGCCCCCAAAATCTCAAATATGCAAAAATGATGTAAATGTTTTTTCATTTCTGCAAATCTTCTGCACTTAATATTGTATTTTCAAATGTATTTCAACTTCTTATTAAAACTACATGATTCAACAAGTAAATAAATGACATAACCTTGAAAATATATATTTCCAAAACGGTCCTAATTACCGTATAAATGATAATAAATCCCCATTCCAATAAATTAAAATCCAAATTGATTATTTTCTAGGAGAAATAAGCATTTTCCCTCTTTGACAGAAACCATGTACCCGATTCTTTGATAATGAGTCCACATTGGAGTACGTCATTGGTATCTTTTTGCATGAAGGTTTTAAGTCTTACTTGGACAAGGGACGCTTTGGATAATAGGTGTTATAGAGGGTATAAAGACATTAAGGCTTATTTTGGTCATAAAGCGTTTAAGCTCTTTTTTTATGGTGGATATGTTAAATACAAAACACCAATATCAACACTTTTGCCACGCTAAAATGGCTTCTTCACTATTAATTTACATGACATATAATACAATAATATGTATTTCATGTAATCTGCCTAAAATACGATTTACTACGATTTTGTTCCGAAGTACCCCGAGATTTGGAGCCGAGTTATCACGAATCAGTACGAACTAGACCGACTGTCCCGATTTCTAACCACGATAGACTACGACGCACACAGAGTTACTGCGACATACGCCGACATATCCGATCTACTACGACTTTGGAACATTTTCGTCGCGATTTTGCCCCGATTTCGTAAACTTGGTTTATATAATGATTAATTCAACAGAAAAAATCAGTTTGGTATTTGTGTATCAGAGTGGCAACATGCCAACAACAGAAAACGACATTAAAGTAACTGTTGTTTGTCCGAAATTACTTCACGGTGTACTTGATAAAATCGACCCCTATTGAAATTCAGATCCAAGTGTAGAACTGATGAGTTTACGGGTGTATTTGAAAGATTTAATGCATTGTTAATAGTATGAGAAAGCCAGAAAATGTGGACAGATGCCCTTTAGGCTGCAAAAGAGTCAAAATTGTTGTCAGTGGCAATAAACACCCTACTCAAAAAGGCATTATTAAATGAGCTGTTGGCACGATGTGAATGGATATTGTCGAAAAAGGCTTATAAGCATTTCCCAAACCAGGTCTTGTTTGTATGTCCTTAATAGAAAATATCTGAGAAAACATTAAGACAAAAGAGAAAAATGCAAATATTTATCATTTTGTCTTAATATTATTTGCGATTTATTGTTCGCAAATCCTATGTTAATCTACAATCGTGTCATCTTCAGATCACTATGTTTGGGTGACTTCATTTTCTTAATGATATGGCCCTGAGTATCGATGCCATCTTCAAGTTCGTGGTCAGGATCCTGATCAGGATCAAGTTGGTTGATCTATGACTCATCAGGAATAACAATTCTGTAGTGCATATGTATGTCGGACCGTATTTGGTACAAAAACGAATAAGGTACATTTGTACCATATTCGACCGAATATACAATGTAGTAAATTTGTACCATATTCGGACTGAATACGGTACAATTTTCGACCGAATATGGCACAAACATTGTACCATATTCGGTTGGAATAAGTTTTTCTATGCTTGCCAAAACGTATTTGGTATATATATACCAAAAAAAAAACTCATAAAATGAAAACGGCCTACGTATATGGTACATAAATTATGTGTTTCTTAATAAATGAAATAGTCTGCCGATGTGTAAACTGTTTTTCAAACTCAAATACATTGTATTAACCTAATATTGGAAGTGACAAAAGTATCATCATCATCATCATCATCATCATCATCATCATCATCATCATCATCATCATCATCATCATCATCATCATCATCATCATCATCATCAACATCATCATGATGATGAGGATTATTTTCATGATTGTATTGATGACGTTGATACTATTGATGACGTTGATACAAATTGTAGTTATGATGATGATGATGATGATGATGATGATGATGATGATGATGATGATGATGATGATGATGATGATGATGATGATGATGATGATGATGATGATGATGATGATGATGATGATGATGATGATGATGATGATGATGATGATGATGATGATGATGATGATGATGATGATGATGATGATGATGATGACGATGATGATGATGATGACGATGATGACGATGATGATGATGATGATGATGATGATGATGATGATGATGATGATGATGATGATGATGATGATGATGATGATGATGATGATGATGATGATGATGATGATGATGATGATGATGAGTAGTTTCTTTATTCAGGCAGTAGTTTCTTTATTCAGGCGTCCTTTTTTGGTCCCGGTGTATTGAATGGTTTTGTTCAAAGGTTTAGAAATGAACGAAAAGCATTTAATTTTGTGCTCTACAGACTCAATCTGTAGTTTAAGGTTTTAGAACCAGAACAGCGAAATACTATTTTTTTTTTTGTCCGAAATAACGTCATTTTTTTAATTAATAAAATTAAACCCTATTGTTTTCAAAGTTGATTCACCTTTTTATAATTTCCGGAATTCGGGGTACTTCGCAGTTCTTCGGAATAATATCCTAGTTGTTCCTAGTTATTCGGTGTAGATCGGTGTACCTCGGGTGCGAGTCGTGTTACTCGTCGTAGTTCATCGACGTGTATCGGGAGTTGCTCGTAGTACATCGGCGTTATTCGGTGTTCATCGCCGAGATGTGTATCCCGAATAAGTACGATATAGTCGCCGAATAACGCCGATTTACCTACTACGAAGTACGCCGATTAAATACGATGTACAACGAGGTGCGCCGACTTCGCTACGATTTTCGAAATCGGGAGAAAAATTTGCGCATGTTGAAATTTTTGTCCCGATTTATTTTTGATCCCGAATTGGTGCCGATTTTTATCAGGATGTACTACGACTCTCCCGAAGTAGACCGATTTCATGCCGATTTTGAAATTTTCGAAATCGGGATTGAATCGGGCTCAGTGGGACCGGGGGTAAAGGCTCAAATACGAGCATGGATCAATGAACAACTGACCTGACTTTTTTATGTTTAGATCGACATCTTTTCTCTTGAAATACTTTCTATCCAGGCCTATGTGCTTTGACCAAACGAAATGACCATAGTAGTAGAAAAAGGAGTTAAACTCAAATTAATCAACGTTAAAGGTGGTCAAGTGACGTCAGTCCAGAAGTAAAGAAGTCCGAGAACTTTCCAAAGAACCACACCTAAACTGCATCAATAACTTTTTTCATGAGACTTAAAATTGCAACCATTCGTGTCCCTTTTAGGAAAGAAGTCGATAGCAGCAAGGTCATGTGGATAGGAAGGGTGTGATCAAATTGATACCCATTTTTCCCGACAGCATCCATTGTACTTTGGCAATTGTGTACTAATGTATTTTCCAGTTGCAAGCAGCGGTCACATTTTGAGCGTTTGCCGCTACGTTTCTCACGTATGGTCTGCTTCAGATTGTCTAGCAACTTGGCATAGTATGCTTCGTTAATTGTACCTTTCTTGGGCAATATGTCCAACAAAATATTTTATTGCAACCCCCAATAGTCCCAAAACATTGAATACTGAACCTTGTCTGTAAAATATTGAATAATTTTCTTGGCCCTTGGGATTCCATACCAACGTACCTAGGACTCTGGACCTTATTTTCGTTCATGAGAATGCAACAAGTACTCTTTGTCAATCTCTTTGTCATTTGCTTATCGTTGAGGAATTTTAGACCCAACAGTCTGTAAGTTTGTGCATCCTTTTGCGATCAAGCAATATCTTGAAAAAAATAATGCATGGCTAATTTCTTATTTAAATTCGCTGAGCAAGTATATCAGATCTGTGAATTTATGACACATACCGTCGACAGTGGTTGTACACCTTTGCCTTCAGACCGAGAATCATCTTCTTAAGTTTCTCTGTCGCGTTATAACCCCCGCTCCCCCCCCCACTACGATATTTTACTTGAGAATAAGATGGTACAGAAGACCAGTAAACTCATCATGCATGTTTTACCCTCAGTCCCTTTTCAATACAAGTGTATGCATTACAAAGCAAAATGGTATTTATAAATCAAAGGTGACCATACATGTACTCCAATGGGAATTCATTATTAAAATACTTTTTTAGTACTTAACTTTTAAAAAGTAAAGTTTCTTGTATAAAAGAAAACTTTATTTCACATAGAAGCAGGTTAAAGTTTTCGGCATATCATTTGGGCTAAATGGAATTTTATTGCTATTTATAAATACGGTAATTTTTTCCGAGCATGTATTGTAAAGCTTCTCCTTTTCAATGGGTAAATCATGAAATTTTAGTTTTCAAACACAACAAGCAAACAATTTAGGGAAAAAGATGCAAAAATGAAAGTCATTAACATTATTAGAGAATATTTGAGATTTTATTTGCCATTTAGATAAAAGTATGCAAATAATGGTGAATGCGAATAAGCCCGTATTTGCTTGTTCTGTGTTGCTGATGAATGGTTTATGAACTTATTATTGATCTATTAGTGTTCTTATTCATTTGAAACATTAAGCATTATAAAAACGTATCGCCTCAGCATATTTATTCCATAGAAAAGCCCTGTTTTAGCTAATTAAACACATATTTCTACTTTCTCATTAATATTCATGAATATGCAAATTAGCTAAATAAAAAAAATTTCAAGAAAAATGTCTATTCAAAATTTTAAAACTAGTTTTATGTTTTATTACCAAAATAAGTTTATATCTTAAATAAGTATTTCAAAATATTTTTTTTTTGCAATTAATTGATCCAAGTACTGAAACGTAGGAAAATGAGCAGTTGCCATGGTAACAGGCCTACCATTTTCTTATCCAGCACTTTTAAATCAAACAAGAACCTGAATTCATTAATAAGTTTCCTGCGCTTCAAGAAAATATAGGTCTTGAAAAATTCCACATGGTGGGGAGGGTTCCTATTCACTAGTAAACTAGTAAAGTCGTCTTTTTGCAAATTAAACACATATTTTCCACAATCTCATTAATATTCATGAATATGCAAATTAGCAAATTTTCTGAAAAATATTTTGTTTGTGAGAGAAATGTAATGACAACATTTTAAAACTAGCCTCAATGTTTTCTGACCAAAATAAGTAATTTTATTGCAATTAATTGATCCAAGCGCCGGAGTGAATGAAAATGGGTGGGTACCATGGTAACAAGCCAACTACTTGCTTATCCAGCATTTTTAAATCAAATAACAAAGTGAATGTATTAACATACATCATAAGCTTCAAGTAAATATAGATCTTCAAAAATCCTACCTGGTAGGGAGGTTTAAATTCACTAGTAAAGTCTTGTTTTTAGCAAAATAATCCCAATTTCTTATTTTCTCATTAATATTCATGAATATGCAAATTATCAAATTTTCTAAAAAATATCTATATTGTGAGAGAAATATTTAGGTAATAATTTAAAACTTTTTTGAAAGATTTATGACAAAAATAAGTAATTTTATTGCAATTAATTGATCCAAGCGCTGGATTGTAGAAAAATGGACGGTTGCCATGGTAACGAGCCCGCCATTTGCTTATCCAGCACTTTTAAATTGAATAACAACCTGAATTCATTACTATACATCATAAGCTTCAAGAAAATATAGGTCTTAAAAAATCCCACTAGGGGGGAGGGTTTCGGTTATGGGCCCATGGACTATATAGCCTAATTGCATAAATACTGTACTAGTCATAGCAAGCACCGTTTATAGCGAATTATATTTTCAAAATATAACACTTATTGTCCATCCAAATTAACCCGGGACAACTAAATTTTCGTGTGCAAAATCCGTTAGCTGAGCGTCTTAACAAAACATTGCCGAAGTGGGGTCATTACATATGCCGATGTCCCGGGTTAATCTTGCTGGACTATACATAAAGAAACAATTATTAAACCTATAGGGTTAAATGTGCATAAAACTCCTCCAGCTTGCACACTATGCATGTTTACAGTAAATAAAAAGCTTAGTGTTGCACGCACAGAAGACTTTAATCACACAAAATATACATCAAAATAACGTTATTATATCACCTTTCACTCAGCATCAGTAAAAATAAATGAATAGATAAAACTAGAGCTGCTACAGCAGCATCTAAGGTTTGAGGCGTTTGACGGGGCCCAAATGAGTAAGTTATCAGAACTGGACAAAAATGCTTCCGAGTCATCATCTCATCTGCATATTCAGTCAAAATTGAAATTTGACGCTTTAGGCTTCACATATGATCCATTTTGAAAGAATTTCTCAAAGATTTGACCTACTATTTCAATGTCGGCCATCTTGGATAACAAAAAACAAATGATTTTATGGATCGCGAAAAAGAGTACCACTTAGAACATCCATGCCAAAAGTGGCCAAGCTCTTCAAGCTAAGAAAGTATTTGAAATCTTGTTTTTACACTTTGGCGGCTATCTTGGATGAGGTAATTATCAAACTTTGACGAAAAATGTTCTTGGGTGATCATTTCGCCGATATCTTCAATTTGATATATCACATGACCATATTTGGTCAAAATTGAAATTGGACCCCTATTTGACCCCTATTACCCCACCCACTTTTAACGATGATGATGATGACGATGATGAGTGTGTACCATATTCGGAACGAATGTGGTACATTTTTCATCCGAATATGGTACAAGTTTGTATCATATTTGGTCAGGCATTTTACCCCAAAACTGCAGATATGTATCATACTATAATTTGAGCAACGTTTGTCTGTTTGTCTGTTTGTTCCCCTACTCCTCCCAGGTCCTTGGGCCGATCTTCACCAAACTTGGAGAAAAGGTGGAGGGCGGCCCCGGATATTAGCTTGAGGGGTTCATTTTTTGAAAGGTCAAGGTCATCGAGGTCAAAGGTCAAATTTATCGTTTTTACGGGTTACGGGACGGGATTGCTTAGTTACGGGACGGGATTGCTTACGGGTTACGGGACGGGATTAGGTGGAGTGCAGCCCCGGATAGGTCAAGGTCATCGAGGTCAAAGGTCAGCCCAAGATAGGTCAAGGTCATCGAGGTCAAAGGTCAAATTTCGAGACGGGTAAAATTGCTAGTATGGTACAATTAGACAGTTGTACCATATTCGGTCGAATATGGTACAAATTTGTTCCATATTCGTTTTTGTACCAAATACGGTCCGACAGACGTACCTTCCTATGTATAGATCATCATGTAAATCATTGATAGAAATGGGGAAAGGTCGGTTATCACGGGTGTGGAACTCGGCCAAAGCGAGGGACGTTTTTCGCTACAACAAGGTATATATTTTGCGTTTAAATATGAGTTTATAGATTTTTTTCTAATGACAATGAATTTGTTCTAAAAATAGACCGGGTCTACGGTTATGTATTGACAAACCGTCGGTATTGTTATAAAATCTCGTAACTACGGCTTTATCGAAGCCGTAGTTACGAGATTTCAAAACAACACCGACGGAATACATTGATCGTGAAAAAACATTCCTCGCTTTGGCCGAGTTCACCACCATTGGTTATTGACATTTTGTGTTGTATCGTATCTATCTGTGTTTTCCATACTCTCCAAAGCCGAGGTCTATTGATTTATCATCAAATATTACCTCTGCCGTTTTTGGTACACAAACAGCCTATTTGATCGTCATAATCTTATTATAGCACATCATTTGAATTATCGAATCAAAATCATTCAGTTTTATCTTGCATGATCATTGCGTATACATTACGTCGCTTCTATTTTTGGCTGAAGCCGGTAACATTTGAATTATCGAATCAAAATCATTTGTTGTTTTATCTTGTTTGATTACGTATACATTACGTCGCTTCTATTTTTGGCTGAAGCCGGTAATTTGAAGCGTCAGCCAATGAAAGTTTGTATTAGCTTTTTAAATTGTTTTGTTCTGTAAACGATTGGATACCGAAATCCCGCCAAGGCCCCGAGATTAGACGTGAAATGACCCCGCGGGAACAGAGCATCATAATATCATAATGGAATGAAGAGAGAATGTGCTCTGTTCTTAAGGGAGTATGTTTTCCATTGTTTTCAAATTTAAGACACAAAAGAGGGCAAAGTTTGGGTAAGGGTTAAGAGTAAATTAGGAGCATCTCTAAGATAAGGCACATTCTTATTTAACGGAAAGTGAGAAAACAATATGTTTAAAAACAAGGAAATAGAATACTCGGAAATTTCGTTCATTTGACGTATTTGAAAATGCATCTCACAATGCGAGGTAAAGTTTCTTTTCTTGGCTGTCTACCACATGGACTTTGTTGTTGCTAGTGTAAATACATAATATTTACTTAGTATAGAATTGACTAAAATTAGGCCCAATTTAAAGGATGATACAGACGGCAAAAAAGATATTATCAAAGATTTGATTTTTGTACAATAACACTGAAAATATTGAATCAAAAGAAGCAAAAGTTGGCCTTTAGCATCTTCTACTTTTTTATCAATATTTCCTTAGAAGAGTTTAATTTATGCTTGATAAATGCAACCCATCTTAAACTACAAATCACTTCATACATCGTCGCAAAAATTGAGAGTTTGAACAAAAACCGAATCAATCGAACTCCAGATATCTAGATTTATTGGGGGGGGGGGGTGGTTGCGCCCTTTTCAAACACTAATGGCCATTATTATCGCGGCGGCTGGAGCACCTAACCGTGGATTCCTGGTATTTCTCTCACCAGTACCACCACAATATCCATTCGAGCCTCCTGCTGCTCATTCACATAGTTAATTCACACCAATTGGTGAGAGACAAATGACGTTTGTCAAATATCAGAATGGATATTGGTCGAGCCCATGTTCGATCTCGCGACCCCTAGATTTGCAGACTCCGATGTTACCGACTGAGCCATTTGGGCTCGGCCCAGATGTCTCGAGGCATCATGAAGAAGACACTCGTTGTGTCGAAGTCGGAGGGGCCGTCAAAATACCTCGACATTTTCGGAGTTCAACACATCCGATTTTGTTCGGCTTCGAAAAAGTTGATATTTGACCGTTTTTGAAACCTATCAAGTACGACTATTATTGAAATATAGTAGGAACAGGAAAGAAATTGCTCGTTTCGAGCAATTTCGATCCTTTTTCTACTATATTTCATTAGCTATTTTGAGTTCGAAATTATTCTGTTTGTAAAATTTATGTCCATTGATGAGGATGGGACCAGATTTGAACTTCGACTAAAGCGAAAATTCGACTAATCCGATGTCGACATAATCAGGGTCGACTGTATTTCCCTTTCAGGTCTAGACACAGTTTTGTTTATATGTACGTTTTGCCTCGTGCTTTTCCAAAGATGTTTTGGTGAGTACGATTTCTTAATGATAACTTAATTCCATCCAAAATGTCTGGAATTTAGACCCATGCTATTAGAACTTTGTGGAAGACTGCAAAATGTAAGGATATAATGTACTTACGATCTATAGTACTAAACATTCAGATAATGATGGAAATGCTGGATGTCAATGTTCTTGGTTGTTGTTGTTGTTGTTGTTTTTATTTATTTATTTATTTATTTCATTTTTTCATAAAGTGTTCAAATTCTATTTCTATCAGGTTCGTTATTCCCAGAATATTGGTTTGGAAAAGGAGCAAGGATTGCGTAGCTAGCGACCGATGTGCAATGTTCATTTTCGTACCAGAATCTTTCAAAATGTATTTGTAAACGCCAATAATACTTCATGAAAAGCCAAGTTAAAAAGAAATCTTACAACTTTAAAATATAAACATTAATTAAATTTTGTAGGATCGTTTCGGTGTTTATCGTGTATGGAGATAGCAAGACCGAGATATTGCGAACATGTGCAGACATGTGGCGACCATGAGGTAGTACAAAGATAAAACCTTTCTCCAAACGACAAGATTATTCACGTCTTTTCCGATAGTCAATATACCAGGCTCATATATAGGCTTTCTTTACGCAACATACAAAATTAGTATCAGTGAGGGACTACATAGGGGCCTACAAGTATTATTGCCTATTTGTATATATATAAATAGTACATAGACACGGGCGGTAATTGTGTATTTTTTATGTATTATCTCTATCTATAAACTTACATTTCCCTTATTTTGTTTTATTTAAATACTTGAATCTGCAAAATACCTTTGCCAAAGTACCAATCATTATTGTGAGATCTAAAAATGTGTGGATTCACAGCTATTTGAGTATTTACCTTACTTTTAATTCAAATACACTAATCAGTATTAGGGCCTACTGATCATATTAATTCATGTAAATTGTGCTTGGAATTGCACATAACGATGGCTCAGCGCGAAACGGTTGTAACTGCCTATATGTTTATAGGCAGTTACAACCGTTTCGCGCTGAACCATCGATATCTGATTATAAAAAGTCGTATTTTTAATTTGATCGCTTAGGACTTTGTCTTGTATATTCATTGTTATCATGAACGAAGATTTAATTCAAACTGAGTCCGCATAGCTTGTCGTTGGTACTAAAGCATTTCGATATATATCCTATTCTCTGTGATACAGTGATATAGATTCGATTATCGGTAAAAGGAAATAATGTTTAAAATATCTGCTTCGTAGTTTACAACGATCGATTTTCTCAGCTTTTTTCTTAAATTTTAAATAATATTGTATTTAATTCATCAGGAGTGTTACGTGGACTCGTATGCAACTGTGTCAGGAACAGTGCGATATAACGTTGGATGTCGAGATAAAAAGGTATGGACCTCCTTCTTTTTTAAGCCCCATTTATGTAATACCTCATTTATATGTCGGTACATAGATACTACTCTACATACACGGGGGGGGGGGGGGGTAAAAAGTGCAAACAATACCTTACCTATTCTATTATTGCCCAATATTTTAAAATAAGATGAATGAGTAAAAAAATTGAAGCCTCTATTCTCTTTTTTAGGTATTTTCCTGTTAAGATATGTTCTCTTGTTGATACAATGAGGTGGGTAATACATTGAATCCTATATAAATTCGACATAACATTTAATTTATTTCTATCTAGATGTGTGCCCTAGCCATAACGAGTAGTAGTAACAATAAACGACGTTACTCGACCGGTCAAATCCCTATCTGTAACGAATGTTGTGAGGGGGATTTGTGTAACCAAAGGGGATGCGGCGAATCAGGTAAGTACTTTTCAACCCTTTGCAAGAATAACAAAATTGTTTTCACATGTGTGTTATAGAAAGTAGAGAATGTATCGACGATACACTGAAAATCATGCCCCGATTTTCCACTGCTAGTCATGATGTTCCGATTTGCAAAGAAAATGAAGGCCGACTGGTTAAACCGAATGGGATACAGGTAAACAGATAGTGTCCTTCATTCCAAAACAAAACTAAATCTTTGCTTAAACCACACAAAATTCTAACCATTGCTGACAACAATGTAGATAGTACTTAAAACATAACTGGAACCACAAGTCAAAGAAGAAATTGACTGAATATGTATTAATTAGTGACGAAGGCGGATAAACAGATCTCAGTATGAATAAGCATAAAAGTTGTGAACAATTTCTAAAGATATCCGTACTTAACTTTGATCAATTATCCATTTTATTTGTGTCAGAACGTATTCAGGTTGTTCAGTATGAGCTTGTATAATTTCAGGGTTCCCCGTTGAATCACAAGTATGTTTCAATTGTCATCAACAGCTTCATCCTACCGACTGTGATAAAGTGAAGGTGTGTGCACAAAATGAGGTACGTATTAGTTATGTGGCTTTATTTACCATGTAGTCCGTAACAATGGTGTTCTGCTGGTATTTTACCCCTTATCCAAATAGACAAGACTTGAGTATAACATTCATTGTGCTAGGAACAGTTTGTGAAATATTGAGAGAACAGAGAAAATTACTGATAACAAATAATTTATTCGTTTCCTTCAATACTTCTGTAATGTAACATGTATGTTTCTTAATTTTGCACCAAATTTTATTTTCTCCATTTGTCTGCGACACCGTTTGAATTAGACATGTCTAGATTATTCCTGTTTGGGGAGGGTAATGTCTTCCATGGAACCATATTAGATTTTACTTACAACTATTAAATGTTTTCAAGAAGCTATAAGAGAGTAATATGGGTTTTGATCAGACTGCGTGTAAAAGAAAATTGTCTAGCATCCATTTTAGATTATACTGCTGTAACAGAGCAATATACAAGCGAAATTTAGTGTTCGTCCTACTTTTTGGACCAATGAAATTGCAGTATATATGAAAAAGTCGGCGCTGTATTTCATATTTATAAACGCACTGCCAGTCAGTTTATACATAGCCACGCCCGTTTCATGTGCAGTTATGAAAAAATTATGTAATATTTTTGGGGAAGTGATGTCATTCTTTGGAAAATTATGTAATTCCAGTAAGATCCGCTTGATCGTAGCTCCGGTCTGAGGCGTGGTTTGAAGAGCGTATGTTTTCATTGGTTGACGAACACTAAGTCAGATAGAGTCTGTATAGTAGATTCTATTCTGCGCCTTTTGAACGTTTATATCGCGTAGAATCTACTATACAGCATCTATCTAATAAAAAGGCATTGTCTATTATTATTATTTCTAACCAATATGCTGTGAGTAATCATTTGAATCGTATCGATGAGACAATGCAAATGAGTACTCACAACGCAGAATTGATAAACAGTCATATTATTTTGCATTTTGAAAAACCACTTTTTTGAAGCTCTGAGTAAGTAACACTTTGAATTAAGTTCCTGACTCATAAAAGTATGTAATTCAAAACAATTTGAATTACACAGACACGTAAACTAAAATAAAGTGCTCGAGCTTAATCTGAGCCAAAACAAGATATAAAAAGATCTAGTGGAACAGACTGGAGCTAGTTAACATTTTCTATCTTATACAATTGAAAAAAAAATCGATGTGCTTTGTATTTTCAGGTTTGTAAGATTTTCACTCAGACTATTGCGGGAGATATGATATTTGGCAGCAGCTGCGAATTGAAATTGGTATGTCCCGATTTTTACTCCGACGTAAGCAGTAAATCAAATTAATCATTTCCCCAAACAAGAACTGGTTTTGACGTCCCTAATAGAAAGGGCTTGGGAAAACATTGAGGCAAAAGAAGAAAATGCTGATGATCAGCATTTTCTCCTTTTGTCTCAATATTTTCCTGGCTTATATGATACAGGAATCCAATTTTATCAACACCCAATTTGTCGTCTGCAGCAGCTTTGAAATTGGTGCACCTAATATTTTGTCGTTTGGGAAAGGGTTAAATGGTGATGAAATTGCCAGTGCAAACTGTTTTGTGGAAAATAACTCACATATACTTAGTACATTTAAAAACGCAGAGCTTTCAAAGCCTTAAATGAAGAGTTAATAAGATGTTATAAGAAATAAAAATATTTGTTATGAATCTCCCACAAGTTTTTAAACGTGAATAGAAAAGGTTAGAGTTGGTAATTCTGGAAAATTTTACAGCGCCATAGCCAAAGCGTAAAACACGTTGACGTTGCGTAAATTCGATGCACGTGAAACTCGAGTTACATTTCAACATGTTTATAAAGTTTGTCTATAGGGACACTATAAAAACACGTTTAATCGTGACATTCTTATTTCTATCAGGATGAATCGTCTTTTTGAAAATGTGAGGACAAAAGCTTTTGTAACGTACTTGCTTTGATTTTCAAACTCGGACATTTCACGAGCACTTAGGATGCCGAAACTCATTAATAACACGACTACCGACACGATGGCTAGGCCACATACTGTGGTTACACACTACTGGTCTGTTATGTACCCTATAGAACATGCTTGGAATGGCCAGAAGAAATGCGTGAATTCACGTACCCCACCACCCAAAATGTTGCATCAAATTCGTATTCCTGTTATTCAAGAGCGGCACAAAATGCCAAAAGCGGTTGCATTGCGAGAAAAGTAATTTCTATGCGACAACGATGTCAGGCTTTAATTCCAACTTTAGGTAAGCACGCTCGTTATTGATTGATTTCACCCCCTCTCTATTAAAAATAACCAAATTTTATTTCGATGTGTAAAAACATTTTATATCTTTTGAGTTTATGGAATTAGATAAATCAACGAAAATAAACCCGCATTACGTAGCCTTTGCTTGCCATTTCCATCTTATAAGCGAACGAGGTATCTCTGCGGAATTAAATGTACTCAGTATAATTTGACCCTAACTATGCACAATTTTAGGTTTTGTAGCCGGGTGTAGTATAAGGGGCACTTATACTATCTCGCCGTACAAGCTAGCTTTTATAGCGACGTGGTAGAGTGTTCGCTTAGGGTGTGAGAGGTCCCAGGATCGAATCCCCACAGGAGCCGATAGGGATATTTATTTGCGGGTTACATTTGGCGCCCACCGAAAAAAACCGTAAAAAACCTGCATGAGGTGTTGGGTTGTGAGATTAGTGAGTTGATGATGTTGAAAAAAGATTCGTGGAAGAATCTTAATTGTCGAGGGGGTGTATGTAGCCGGGTGTAGTATAAGGGGCACTTATACTATCTCGCCGTACAAGCTAGCTTTTATAGCGACGTGGTGGAGTGTTCGCTTAGGGTGTGAGAGGTCCCAGGATCGAATCCTACAGGAGCCGATAGGGATATTTATTTGCGGGTTACAGTTTGATAAAAAGATAGTTTAAGATTTAATTAACACCGCTAATTTAATATGTAATTTTGAATAGGTATTGCCTTTTTTCCAAATTAAGACTTTGGTGACATTTTATGTAAATTGTACATTTGTAAGGTTATAATAGAATACATAGCGTCGCTTTTCAAAGAAAACCTCGTAACTGCAGCTTGTTTTAAGCTGCAGTTACGAGGTTTTTGTTGAAAAGCAGCAATATTCATGCCATTTTCAGGCATGTAATCGAGATTATGATCAAATTGTTGGGAAGAGAGATAACTCGTGTGTACGTTGTTGTAATTCCACATTATGTAACAATTCTTGTCAGCCTTCACAAGGTCAGTACAGGAACATTCTTTGGAATTTTTCTAGTTTTGATGTTTTTATTGAAATGTAAATGTACCATTAAATGTCCTTTAAAGATACAATAGATTAACAGTTTCTTGTCAAACAACAAACAAAAGCAACATGTGATCAAATATTTACATCATATTCACATTTCATCTTTTAAAAAGTATGTCTTGATACCAAGATTTGCTATTCTAATGCGTATGCATGCTATCGGTAGTTTGAAGTTGTTGATGATAAGCGAAAAACACTCATGTTAATTAAAATCAACCAGTATCATCCTATCAGATTGATTGTTGTGCAATCTAAATTAAAACAGAATACCGGGAATTTCATTAGTTGGTTAATAACATTCACGGAACACTTTTGGTCTCAAATATCATTTGGAACCTATTCCATATTCAAGCTCAAAAGTATAAAACCATCTTTTGGAATTCTATTGCAGTGAAATGTGAGGACAAATTGTCAAGCTGCTATAAGTATGGTAAAGAGATTTGTAAGCCTGGACACCCATTCTACCAATGGTCAACAACATACTGTCTCGAATATTGTGAACTGTGCTCTTTATGTGAGTTGTGTTTTATATGAAAATATGAGAGATTTTGTGAGGATAATTCATCGATTACGCTCGTAAAAGTCGTAACTGCAGCTTGAATAAGCGATTCGCTTCTATTGATGTCTAAATAAAAAGACAAATTACAATATGGCATATTGCATAGAAAAAAGATATGCAAGTCTGGTCATTTTGCTGGTTACGTGTAAAAAATCGTCACCACAGCTTGAATAAGCTTTACAACCGGTTGGAACGTAATCGCCAATTTGTTTCTAGAAATCGTGACACAATTCAAGAAATGTGATCACTTGATGCACGATTGGTACTGATATTCACCAATAATATGATAAATAATTATGCAGAAATGTGTCAGCAAGATAGTTCATAAAACTACAAATAATGACATTAGAATCAGGTTTCTATTAGAGATAATTTACAAGTATCTTCACACACTGACTTGAAGATGGAATTATATACAATATTGTCGATTTTCAACGAAAACCTCGTAAATGCAGCTTGTATAAAGCTGCAGTTACAAGGTTTTTGTTGAAAGGCAGTGATGTTCTTCTGGCATTTTTCGTATCCTTATTTTTGTTATTTTTGTTTCAGAAATATCTGTCTAAATTGGAGAAACATCATATCATCTGGGAAGCAGTATGTATATAACCATTCCATACAGCTGTAATTTCGTTGTTTACATGTGTATATTTACCATAATTAAATGTAAGATCGACAAGCTGGTTTCTATTAATTTACCTCCACAGACTGTAAGGTCAATGGCCAATTGCAATGACGATTTGTGTATTTGTCCGCAAGGTCCGTGTTTATTTATTGCACAAGTGGGAAAACAAAAGTAACATTAACTACCAATTAATAATTTAATTACTTTATTAAGGCCAAACACGCATTTATATTAAGCACTGGTATGTGAGAATGGACAACATATAACAACAAAGTACATAAAGAACATCAAAGCAGCACGGACTTTATAGATATTACTAAGGGAAAAGAAAGAAATTTCTTTTCCCTGTCAATTTTGTATAAATATTGACTGCTAGGTTAGGGACATCAAAATCAGCTATTGTTTGAAAGTGGTTAATGTATTTAAAAACAATCAATAATTCGTGCTGATAATATTTCAACAATATAAAACAGTTTTTAAACATCCAGATTTTACCGTAAACTCTCTAAATGTAGATCAGATTATATACAGTGGTCTTTCTATATCTGTCTTCATCGCTCGAAATAAATTATATGAAATAAGTCACAAATCCATTCTTATATGTGCCCTGAAAAGAGAAAAAAAGCACCAATTCAGTTTGGATTATTTGAGCCAGGATCAGGAAAATGGCTTTTATAGAATTTTATACTACAATGTTTCCATTTCAATCAGTACCTAATTGCAATCAGACAGTGATATACGAGTGGCGTTCATTAAAGATTTCCCCTGACCTACTTTCATTTGAGGTAGGAAGTGGAAACTGTACACATACATTACCGTATACCTCTATAGGTCACATGAAAATTTGCAGCTCTGAAATGTAATTTGTTTCTCATATCCGTGTGCCTAAGTTAGGTACGGTAGCGTAATGGAGCATGCAGTAATCACATTCCTGTATTTGAAAGGTCGCACTCCGAAAGGAGGCATTTGATGAGATGAAAGAAGTTTGTGGGGATGATGTCCCATCATATGACGTTGTCAAACACTGGTATACTCAGTTCGAGTGTTGACGTAAGTCTGTGTAAACAGCTCGAATCCTTGGCGTTCAAAGTCTGTCATTGATGATGCCACCATAAAGTCAATCCAAGGTTTCGGACACAATCTACGGTGTTCTACAGAACAGGTCTCCATAACTGCATTAAACGATGGCAGAAGTGTGTCTCTCTGGCTAGAGGCCATGTAGAGAGAGCTTAATATTTGTGCCAAGTTTCAATTCTCTCTGCTTATTGGAAGTAGGTTAGGGGAAATCTTTAATGAACGCCCCTCGTATGTTGCTCTATCGTTGTTGTTACAGGTCATGAAGAATCTATCGGAGAATAACATAGTTCTTGATCAGACTGCGTGTATAGATCAATGCAGCCTGATCTGGAACCATGTTGGGCTCAAAAGCCTTAATGGACCTTTTTCCAAATCCCGGATACTTTGTACGAGTACTCTATACGTTCCCGATAACCAGAGGCGCGTTCTTTATCAGGTACCTCGAGATTTCTTACGATATTTAAGGTTGTCAACCCCTAATGAGATTCGCACGACTTCGGAATTATTCGGACGCGATCGAAAACATTCGGCGGTGGAACTCTCCACCGCCGAATGTTTACGACAGCGCCCGTATAGGTTTGGATACGTAAAGTCGCCGCTCGACAAAAGCCGATAATTTATGAATCTCAAAATGGCGACTTTACAGGTACTTTACCTTTATGATAAATTGTTCTTTATAGCAAAATTTGTAAGCCCCTTAATGGGAGTGTATAAGAGAGAATGTCGGGTAGTTCTGAGTGTTCCATAGTTCATAAACCACGATGTTCTCAATGCTCCATACTTAATGACGTCATTTGTATGAAGTATGGATCACTTGAAACACCTCGGTCAGAATCTCTCTTTAAAAAAGTTTTATCTAAAACATCTTAAGATCTGTTTTAAGATAGTTCTAAAGAACGCGCATGTAGTACCTAGACTGATAGATAATTCACTGCTTTATAAATTTGGTTCAACTATAGGCGTTATTCACGGTTACAAACATGCTTCGTCGTTACCGATTATAGTTCAACAGGCAGGAGTGACCGCTGTTTACATGTATTTATAAAGCAAACAGCGGTCACTCCCGTTTGTACAACTATATTCCATTTATGTACTTCCTTTCTGTGATTACTGGCCATTTGTGATTTATTCATGTTTGCGTAATTGTACATATTGTGACTGTCTAGTAGATATGTAAGAATAAACGCGTATATAATATTTGAAAGCAAAAAGTAATAATCCGACAATGGTCATAAATTTGTACCCGTAAATTAGCGCACAACGGCATTATATTTATTCAATATATGGCAATCATTTTTAAACATGAATTTCTGGTATATGCATGAATTGTGATGACTACAGACAATAGCAGTCGTTCCTTGAGATATCGTCGAGTGTTTTTTCTTTAGAACCCTCTAAACTACAGCTTTATGCAAAATATAGTAATTAGGTTTTCAGTGAACATTGATAATTGAGCCAGGATCTGGAAAAACGTCCCTTATAGCATTTGAGAACAACATGGTTCCAGATCAGCCTGCGTATACACGCAGTCTGACCAGGAACCATGTTGTTCTCTAATAGCTTCTTTGTGACATGTAGTAACTTAAAGAGAGCAGCATGGATGCATATTGGACTGCATTTGACAACAGGCTGATCTTGAAACTCAATTTTGAAAAAATGCTATAAGGGACGTTTTTCCAGATCCTGGCTCATATATACCTCCACCATGTCCGCCCGCTTTGCCGCCCTGTCCTATGCTTCCTTGTCCTAGCCCACCCACAAATCCGGCATCAAGACCGAACCCGTGACCGCCAGAGAGACCATGTCCTGCTCCGCCGCCTTGCGCGTCCGCCACGCTTACTATTGCAACTACAAATAGCAAACAGAGTAATCCGAGTCTTCTCTGATGTAAATACGCTCTTTGATAGTTTGATTTTTCGCTATGTAAATAGCGAAAAATCAAAATATCAAAGAGCGTATTTACATCAGAGAAGACTCGGATTACAAACAGAGTGGACTTGATTTTACAAAAAAGGCAAAGCAAACAGGAACAAGAATGTGCCAGTCATAGAATTTTTCCCTAAAGTCTCTTTTCACTGCGACGCAGCACTTCCAAAATCAGAGCAAAACTGCTATATAATAAACAAGAGCTGGTAATAAGAGACATTTTACGAAAACGTCATCAGAATGCGTTCGTGAGTTTAGTTAGGAGCAACTGTGTTTACAATACAGTCGACACTCGTTGTATCGAAGTCGGAGGGGCCGTCAAAATACCTCGATATATCCGGAGTTCGACTCATCCGATTGTGTTCGGCTTCGATAAAGTTGATATTTAACCTTTTTTGAAACTAATGAAGTACGATTATTATTGAAATATTATAGGGAAAGGAAAGAAATTGCTCGTTTCGAGCAATTTCTATCCTTTTCCTACTATATTTCAACAGCTATATTCGGTTCGAAATTATTTTGTTTGAAAAAATATGTCCATTGATGAGGACGGGACCAGAATTGAACTTCGACTTAAGCGAAAATTCGACTTATCCGATGTTGACATAACGAGTGTCGACTGTATATGGAAGCACAAAAAGGACACACTGGCAGAAGAAGATGATCACAATAAACGTACACCATATGTGCCATATATAAATGAGCCAGGATCTGGAAAAACGTCCCTTATAGCATTTTTGAAAATTGAGTTTGAAGATCAGCCTGTTGTCAAATGCAGTCCAGTATGCATCCATACTGCTCTCTTTAAGTTACTAAAGGTCATGAAGAAGCTACTAGAGAACAACATGGATCCTGATCAGACTGTGCGTATGCACAGGCTGATCTGGATCTATGTTGGGCTCAAAAGCCTTAAGGGACGTTTTTCCAGATCCTGGCTCTTAATTCAAAATTATTTCAGAACAAAAGTTTTATCTAGATAAAGATAGAATCTGTGTAAAGCATAGCACGGATAAGACAAATTTGGAATATGATGATTCTCTGCATTTTTCCTTTCTTGTGTCTCTACATGTATATCAAACGTTTTATATAGGGGACGTTAAAACCTGGTGTGAACCATTTTCCAAACAAGACTTGTTCGCGGACAGCATAACTCGACTATACGGGAGCTTGTCACAAAAACAGTCAAACTCCAAGGTCAAGGTCATGGGGTCAAATGTAATGATCCTAAATGAAAAACCTTGGCAGGAGGTATGTATGTATGTATGAAATATCTAATAGTGCGTAAGATATAGGTCAGATTTATGTTTTTTAACAGTAGATCAAACTCAAAGGTCAAGGTCAAAAGCTCAGAGATCATGATTCCAAATGAAAGGTCCTTGAAGGAGGTATCTATGTGTGAAATATCCAAACTCTATCAATAATAGTGCATGAATTATAGTGTTTTAAAAGTAGGTCTAACTGGAAGGTTAATGTCACTAGGTCACAGGTAATGATCCCAAATTAAATGCCTTGGTGGGAAGTATCCATGTGTGAAATATCAAGGCTGTATCTATAGAAGTTCCTGAGATATAGACTAGGTTAAAGTTTTTGAAGAAACGGTGCGCCGCGACGTTGACGCCGACGTTGATACAAGGGCTGTGACATTAGCTCCCCGGATATAAAGTCCCCGCTCGCTGAAAAGGACTTGGTTTATACGTTTTCGTAAAGACGTGAGAAAACATTGAGATAAAAGCCCAAAATGTTGGTACCCATCATTTTCCCCCATTTCTCTAAAAATTGTATTTGCCATATTGTAAGACAGCCCTTTTTTCAGCAAGATTGATGTTTTGGTCAGCACCAGATTATATTACAACTCTTGAATTTCTCGTTTGGGAAAAATTTGATTTTAGCAATTAATCTCCTTACCTGGTTGTCCTGTCATAATGCCCGTCTGACCACCGTGTGTGGCGGGTGCAGACACGGTCCCACCACCTAATAACAGCATTTTGTCCTTTTGTCTCAATATTTTCCTTCCTTTTACAGTAATAATGTGAAGGGTTTATTTCTATTTTTAACCCATTACTGTACAGTGACGCCTTTTGATTCCCCACAAGAAAAGGCATAGGAAAACATTGTGAAAAATGAAGAAATTGCTTGTGACAAGCAATTTCTTCATTTCCCACAATATTTTCTTACCAAAAAGACCAAAAAATATAATATTTCATTCATTTTAGATTGTCGTCTGCAACATCTTTGAATTTGGAGAAGTCCAAAATAGTGCCGTTTGGGAAAGGTTAACTGACTTACCTGGTTGTCCTGTCATAATGCCCGTCTGACCACCGTGTGTGGCGGGTGCAGACACGGACCCACCACCACCGAAAAGGAGTTTGTCCTTTTGTCTCAATATTTTCTTTGCTTTATTGTACGAAATATCCTTTTACAGCAGAATAATGTGAAGGGTTTTTTTTCTATGTTTAACCCATTACTGTACAGTGACGCCTTTTGATTCCTCACAAGAAAAGGCTTAGGAAAACATTGTGAAAAATGAAGAAATTGCTTGTGACAAGCAATTTCTTCATTTCTCACAATATTTTCTTAACAAAAAATGTAATATTTCATTCATTTTAGATTGTCGTCTGCAATATCTTTGAATTTGGAGAAGTCCAAAATTTTGCCGTTTGGGAAAGGGTTAATCTCCTTACCCGGTTGTCCTGTCATAATGCCCGTCTGACCACCGTGTGTGGAGGGTGCAGACATGGTCCCACCACCTAATAACATCATTTTGTCCTTTTCTCTCAATATTTTCCTCCCTTTTACAGCTAAATGATATGAAGGGTTTATTTCTATTTTTAACCCATAACTGTGCCGTTTGATTCCTCACAAGAAAAGCTTAGGAAAACATTGTGAAAAATGAAGAAATTGCTTGTCACAAGCAATTTCTTCATTTCCCACAATATTTTCTTAACAAAAATGTAATATTTCATTCATTTTAGATTGTCGTCTGCAACATCTTTGAATTTGGAGAAGTCCAAAATATTGCCGTTTGGGAAAGGGTTAATCTCCTTACCCGGTTGTCCTGTCATAATGCCCGTCTGACCACCGTGTGTGGCTGGTGCAGACACGGACCCACCACCACCTAATAGTCCCTGTAGTCCTACATCTACCGATACCGATGTTCGGCTCTTCTGACCGCCCGCGGATCCGCCACCCTGACCTAGATTAAACAAAAATATTTCTTAACACTTGTCAATCATAACATTAACTTGTTAGTTACCTATATCAAAAAACAAAAACTCAAGTCGAATCGTCAAAACGTCAGTGCGGACCAGCACGAAAGCACTATGAAATGGAAAATATCTACAAAGCAGATGTATGACTCTTCTGATCACCCGCTGATCCACCACCCTGACCTAAATTATAGAGAAAAAGTGATACTAGATTTATATAAGACATGTCAAATAAGAATTTGACTTATTGGTTTTTTAAAGCCATGAAACCTCCCAGAATCGTTAAAACTTTAAGATATGCATACAACTTCTACAGACACAGATACCCGCTCCTTCCGACCACCTGCTGTTCAGCCACCTTGACCTAAATTAAATATAAAGGTTATTTTTACAAACAGATCGTACCTGGACAAATGATAAAGATAAACAAAACTGAAGGATTGTATTCCAGTTGTCAAGCACAACATTGACTTTTATTTAGCTATATCTGGGCCATAAAAATCTTATAAACCATAACCATGTTGGGTCATTTTAACCGTGGCCTAATCTTAATGAAAAATGATAATATCGGTCGGAGCGATCCAGCGCGAAAGCACTATGATATGAAATGTATAACATGTACTGACAATGTATTTCCAGTTTTCTCGCTGATCCGCCACCTTGACCCGAATTAAAGAGAAAGTTACGAAGAAGGGATCAATTAACGACTTCAATGAAAATACAGATCTATTAAGAACTAATTTTAACTCTAGATTATATCATGTACAGTCCGAGCTTTTTTATTTTTAAAAAGGTCAGCGCGGACCAGCATGGGAGAACTTCAATCTGACTTTGTTAACAACTACTGACATTGTCGTTCGACTTAATAGTCCTCTAGCTCAATCACCACAATAATTTGAATTAATATAAGCTAAAATGTATTGTGTGGTTGTGTTGATGTTGACAATTTTAATATCGACACAACAGTTATGTAGTGACTACTATCAAGAATACCTTGTCGTTTTGCAACAAAAACAAACTCGTAACTGCAACTTAAACCAAGCTGCAGTTACTAGTTCTTGTGGAAATGTAGCGATTTTTCTTACCTCCGACAAATCCATGTCCCCCTGATTTCTGGCCACCACCAATTCCTCCTAGCACATCTTGACCTCCGAACCCTGAGTGACCTCCACCGTGACCCGCACCACCGGATGTTCCGACCACACCTGCTGCTCCACCTGCACCGGCTGCCAGGAAATCTAATCCACCAGCTCCACCTGATCCAGCAAGTCCACCTCCTGCTGCAATACCACCTGCTGCCAGACCACCTCCCGCTGATCCGCCGGCGCCGCCACCGAGATCCACTCCTAGACCTGCACCTCCTCCTCCACCAACTAGTGATGCGAGTCCAGCATCAGCAGCAAGGCCAAGTCCACCACCGCCACCACCCTGACCACCACCAGCTGCGAGATCTATTGCACCACTACCACCAGCTCCACCGGCCGCACCGCTCAACAGACCCAACTCAAGGGCGCTCAGGGAACCTAAATCTGAAATAATACAAGAACAAATATGTAGATCCTCTCCTATAGCTGCACCAAGACCGGCTCTACCAACTAGAGACGCGATTCCGGCATCACCAGCGAGACCTAGTCCACCGCCACCACCCTGACCACCACCACCAGCAGCTGCGAGATCTAGAGCACCGCTACCACCTGCTCCACCGGCCGCATCGCTCAACAGACCCAACTCAAGGGCACTTAGTGAACCTAAATCTGAAAAGATGGTAGAAAAATAATGTAGACCCACTCCAGGGCTGTCTCACTTGCTCCTCCAACTAGTGACGCGATTCCAGCATCAGAAGCGAGGCCAAGTCCACCACCACCACCACCCTGACCACCGCCAGCTGCGAGATCTATAGCACCACTACTACCAGCACCACCGGCCGCACCGCTCAACAGACCCAACTCAAGGGCGCTTAGTGATCCTAAATCTGTAATGATAGTAGAAAAATTAAGTATATACTCTCCTACAGCTGCACAAAGACTTACTCCGCCAACTAGTGACGCTATTCCAGCATCAGCATCAAGGCCAAGTCCACCGCCTGCTGCGAGATCTATAGCGCCAGTACCACCTGCTCCACCGGCCGCACCGCTCAACAGACCCAACTCAAGGGCACTCAGTGAACCTAAATCTGGAATGATAGTAGAAAAAGTAAGTATATGCTCTCCTATAGCTGCACCAAGACCGGCTCAACCAACTAGAGACACTATTCCAGCATCAGCGGCTAGGTCTAATCCACCACCACCACCCTGACCACCGCCAGCTGCGAGATCTATAGCACCGCTACCATCAGCTCCACTAATCGGACTACTGATAAGGAGTGTTTCCAATTTGCCTTCATATAGTTTTCATGTACATAATTTAAACCCGTTTTATTTCGGGTTAGCGTTGAGGTAATGTCAAACTTTTATTGCTATTATTAAAAATATACCGAAACCTATCTACGCTTCTAATGACCCTTCCCTGCTCACAAAATAAAAGAACTTTGCTCTTTATCTATGTAATTGAATTAGCCCAATGGAGGCGGCCATTTTTAGAGAATGCCTGACGTCCTAAAATACATAGTACGACAGGGAACCAGACCAAGTTTTAGATTCAACAACGAATGACATCATTACAAACTTGATATCCACATGTTAAGAAAAATGATATCGTTTGTGGAAGATTCAAACGTCCTAACTCTAGTTTTTAAGCTGTTTCTACTAGGTTTTCATCTCCCACTGATGATATTCGTTTTGGTTATTCCTTAAGTAAAAAGAAAGCGACATCTAAATAATAATGCATGTTCACTCAAGTGGACGCCATGATAGTAGTTTTCAAGGATATCTTTTTGTTTATTCAATACGCATATAAGTAGAGGAATTCCTACAGGTCAAATACATGTATAAGGACCAGAAACCCAATCACATTTACAGAAGTTTCCAAAATCTATGACAGCCATTCAAAATAGAATCAGGCAAAATTGTCATATATATTCAACCATATATCTAAGGGGGTGCCACAGTGACAGTACAATAACATGAAAAATACCTAAATTTCCCAAGTCTAGTCCGCCTCCCAATGATCCCTCCAAGTTGTTACCAATATCGCCATTCAAACCGTTGTTTCGTCCATTGTTGTTGGCGTTGCCGTTCCAGTTGACTGTAAAATATGCAATGAAAATAAGATCCGGTATGTTCAAGCCTATCGATGTTTTTCTTTCAAAATCTTGTAACTACCTTGATTAAAGTGACATTCACATTTATTTCATTTTATAAAAGTAAATCTTGATGTCAAGATTGTTTATTCTTATGCATAGAAATGCTATCAGTTTATGGAAGTTGTTATTTATACGCGAAAAATACGCCTTTAAAGTTGAGACAGAAATGACCAATTCTATATAAATCTGAACTGTTGTCCACAACAATTTGTTTAATTTTAGCACAAAAATATATATTTCTCGTAAACGGTTCAATATTTTGGCATGACATTCTCAGAATTTTCATAAGAAAAGATGCACTTTCAGATAGAATAAAAGTAAAATTTGTGTAAAAATAATTGTGAAATGTCACTTTAAGGTTGTAGTGACAATTTTTTTAAGAAAATCACCGAGTCTTACATACGTGATAGAATCAAAATAAGAAGATTAATTGTGTAAAATAGATCCAAGTTTTGATGTTACAAAAAAGAAAAAGGGCCAAGATATTAACCAAAAACATAAGTATACTAATACAAGTAGATTTACAAAATGCTTTTTGGAAGCGTGTTCTTCTATTGTCTTAATGATTCTGTGTAACAAAAAATTTATTCCAAGCTTTCTGTGTTTCTTCAATTTGAATTAGTATTGAATTGTTGAATTGAAAATGTAAGATATAAATGAGCCAGGATCTGGAAAAACGTCCCTTATAGCATTTGAGAACAACATAGTTCCAGATCAGCCTGCGTATACACGCAGTCTGACCAGGAACCATATTGTTCTCAAATAGCATCCTCATGGTCTGTAGCAACCGTATGAGAGTAACATGAATGCTGGATAGGCTGCATCTATGCACGGCCTGGTCTTGAAACCTGGCTATCTCAAATGCTTTAAGGGACGTTTTTCCAGATCCCAGCTCAAATGTAAGATATAAAGAGAATTACCATGATCAGCATCGTGTATCCCCATATTAACATTTAAGTTGGCGCGGTGACTTTGACTAGCCGCACTGTTGGAATTAGAGTTGGTAACAACTGCAAAAAGAGAAACAAAACATTTACTTTGTGTACTAACGTTAAGCTAAGCAAAAAATAAAAGATATATTTTGTCATTAGTTTTTTAAATGGAAAGTGTCAATAGACAATATATAGATAAACGTAGAAAATTGACAAGCTATAGGAACGATGAGTATGTTACGTCATCATTTAAAAGATAATTGGTTAATCGAATTCGGATTAGTATAAAATACACTCTGCATATCACTGTTCATTCTTTGCTTTCCCAAACGATTTTAAAAAAAAATCTGAGTTAAATAAAGTCAATTAGACATAAACTAATTTGAGTAAAGAAACCTACGTTGACCTCTTCAATTTTAATACGGACTTAAACAATTCACAAATACATCTACGAGAAAATTAATCAAGAGAGATTGAGATTCGAGACATCAATTTATCATATCATTTATTAAAAAAAAACATTGCAATACATAATAGATACATACCATGATCAGCATCGGCTGAAATGAGAAAAGTGATATATAATCAGTATTTCAATATAAATATGTGAACATGTAAACATTGTAGAAAACGAGGATATACGACAAACGGGAAAAGCTAATTGCTAAGTATTTTGTTCTTTTTGTACTCACTTCTTGAGTGTAAGAAATACATGTATCGTCATCATGAACATACGATTTACCACTTTCTTATCCAATAAGACATTATGCCCGTCATTGAAGAAGGAGATTGAACTTGTTCGATATTGGTCCATAACATGAGACGCGAAGCAACGGTTTGTAAATCGTCAGCTGAACAAAGCAATCGTTGCAAGGCGCATTTCTGCCAGGGGCTTAACATTAAGAAACAGAAATGTCAAATAGTATACCATCAATGGCGAAAAATGCCCTATTTGTCAAAACTGAGTTCCAATAGGGTTGACAATATATAACAAAACCGGCCAACTATCTTTTTCAAAAAGGTCGTTTTAAATCTGTATCCTAACTAATTGTGATTTATATAGTCTCGGTAAAAGTTCATCAGTTATAAGAAAAGGGTCCGCTAGTTTACCAAAAGCCGTTGTCAAATAGAATAGCAAGTTTATTCGCGTTATCTCAGTGGTCTTCAACGCAAACGCCTTTATTTGCCTCAACGAAATATGTGTCGTTGGGGCCGTCGTCGACTTTGAAAAGTGGTTTAGCCCTACAACGCCGAATGTGTCTTATGAGAGCCCAAATGGAGGGGAGAACTCGAGAGGGAGGTACCCTGCTCTGGCCGTAGACGATTGTGAGTCTCCCCCTGGACACGTTTGAAATTCACTTTGTAACCAGATTGGTCTTAAGCATTAATCAAGCTCGGCTAGAAAAGGCGTGTGAACCGAAACCATAATGGACATTCTTTCGACGACGGCCTTACTCGTAGCATAAGAAGCATAGCCGCCGAAAATTGTAGATTTGTCAACAAAACAGTATTTGCGGCCATATTCCGTTGTGAAATGATTGTACTCCAAGATTGTATTGCTCACATTGCTGCCTTTCTCTAAAGTTGGTGTCGCTAGCAAATCGCTGTCTTTGTCACAAACACATCATAACTGCTGCATTTGTGCGGTTTATTGTTGAAAAGTGACGATACTATTTATTGCCAAAGTCAAAGACAAAATTCGAAAGTCAAAGGTAAATGATACTCACTAATCTGGATATTGCTTGCTGAAATAAAGATAAACATAGGCCTAAGAGATGGTGTTCATGTAAATGGGTTTCGAGTATGAAAAAACAATTATACTGAAAAAAATAGATAACTTGAAGCAGGGTAGATAGTACAGGATTATTTACGGCTCAGAAATCCTTAAGCTTGAATCATATTTCAGAGTCCAAACTAGCAATGTTTTAAGACAAGAAGAGATTTTTTCAACACAAAAGTCGTTGTGGAGTCAAGAAATCATCACAAATGATTAAAACAGTAACTCAACAAGTACTAGCAGATGGGTACTACATTTAAGCAGACAAGATGGTGGGTATATGGACAACCGACAACCTGAGAATGTATGCAAATTCGAAAAGAAACAAAAGGTCGATTAAAACATAGTCTAAAATTCACTTTTTATAACGTTTTTTCCCTCTAAAAGTTGTAAAAAATAACATTTCATCAAATTGTATATTTCGTTTGCAACATTATTCAATTTGGACCACCACAATTTTTTATCGTCTGGTAATATTTAAACATACTTACTGACGATAGCCTCTGTCGGCTGCTGTGAAAACCCGGCTGTTCCACCACCGACACCTACACCAATACCGACACCTGCGGGAAAATGCCATATACATGTAAACTGACACACGGAATAAACACGGTGGATAATCAAGTGATGCAATAATCACTGAATATCTTCAATAACTTTGTTAATACGGTACCGATTTGAATTCGGTTTGAAGCAGAAAATGTGGACAGACGTCACGCATTAGATGGACGTGGTTGATTTTTTAAAAAATTAACTGATAAAAAAGTTATTGAAGATAAACCAAAATTTTGGTTTATCTTCAATAACTTTTTTATCAGGTGATCTTTTTAAAAATCTACTACCTCCATGTTATTTCTGACATTTTTCCACCTTCTCTGCTTCAAACCAAATTCAAATTGGTCAAGTATTGACAAAGTTATTGAAGATCATCGGAAATTTTAAGTCACGTGATTATACACCGTGATAAAGTGAGATTAAGTACCAAGTAGGTATTAACATTCATACAAATTCACCGACTTAAAATGTTATAGTTTGTATCTATGCCCCCTCCACCTACATTGTAACGTATAGAAATGTTGTTGTTTTATGTTTTGTTTTATTTTTTATTATTATTTTTTCCTGGTTATATACACCAAAAAACGATTTTGAATTGAATTGAATTATAACCCACCTTGCCCTACTCCAACACCAGCTATTCCGAGATCGGCGCCTCCAATTCCGACACCAACACCGCCTAGATCAATACCCTGCCCAATTCCGACACCGGCACCATTGAGTTCGAGTCCCAAATCGACACCACCTGCACCTCCGTCAATGGCGACACCGCTCAGGTCAAGGCCATTGCCAAGTTCAAGGCCATTTGAGTTGATATCGATCCCGACATCGATTCCATTGCCGTTACCGCCGGATATTTCCACGGAGGAAATGCCGACGCCAGCGCCACCTCCGACACCACCGATTATACCTCCTTAAAAGAGTAATCATAATTGTGACCCGTCACGCTAAAAGGGACCTTATCCGAACTCCAAAAATCAAAATTTTGACAAACTTTTCGGACTCAGCACAGGTCAACCAGTTTCCTTATGCCGAAACCGAACATATAGTAAGATAGGGAAAACATTCCGGATTTAGAAAATAGCATAAAAGTGAAAAGTGTCGGCCCTAGTCTGGCTGTGCGGACTGCGCAGACTGACTAGGGTCGATATTTTTCACACACACGATAGGGTCCCTTTTAGCGCGACGGGTCACTTTATTATCAGAATGTGGTATATATTTTTTTAAAATTTCTTCTGACAAAAACGATGTGAAAGACCAAGTAAACTTTACTGGTCGTCAAAATGTTTTATCAGCAAGTTTTCAAATAATTTCTTCAAACAATATTCAATCAGTCCAGTATTAACATACTCACTGTTGGTGAACTCGGCCAAAGCGAGGGACGTTTTTCGCTACAACAAGGTACAGATATTTTGCGTTTAAAAGTGAGTTCAAAGATCTGATGGATAGTTTTTCTAATAACGATAAAGGGGGTGTCTCACGAATAGGAAAAATAACATGGGAGTCTGCCCACGCTCGGAATTTAATGAAATTTGGCGTGAAGTTAGTACACTAGATAACGGTTCATATTCATGAAATGTTTCAAATCGCACATTACAGAAAACAATTTTCTCGGAATTTTAAGTTTTCATCATGAAAAAAGAGGGTACCCTGATTAAAACAGTGTGCTTGCAAGCGTTCTGGTTGTTAGTTTCGTCGCGTAATTTATTTTAAAAATAATGCCCAGTAGTCCGTGATCCTGTATGAAACAAAAATATATATAATTATGTACAAAAAAATTGTTTTATATCAACTGATGTAAGGGGGTAACCCAAAAATTCATTGTTTTTAAATATTTTAAGCAAATTCTGTTCAAAAATTTTCTTTGTTCCAGTTTTTGTCAAGATTTGAAAATTATGTAAAAGTTGCGCACAAATATACTGATGATTATCGTGAAATATCGAGAAAATATAAAGCCGGTAAAATGTTGCTTTTTGAATTTCCCCCTGAATAGTGCACATTTCCAAGAATGGGCAAAATTAAGATTTTTTAAAAATGACTTTTTTCAAATGTTTTGTTTACTTTTTGGTTATTCTAGTTTACCTGAGGATAAATCATGATGCAAGGCACTTTTTCGGTTATTTCCTGTCATCTGTCCGTGTGTCTGTCTGTCTGTTGGCATTTTCTCAAAAATTCTTTTTTCTCCCAATCTAATATGTAAATCTTTTTGAAACTTGATAAAAAGTATCCTTGGGTTAAAGGAGTACAATTCTGTATATTAGAATTTCTCTTTGTCATAAACTTTTGTTGCTGTGGCAGCATAAAAGGGGACACATTTCATATAATAAAAATAAGCTCTTTTTGTAAAGCTTTACACAGCCATGAGATTTAGATTTTGTATGTAAGTTTGCTAAGGGGTAGACTTTAAAGTCGGTTACAATATTTTTGTCCAGGGTCACATTAGATCTTGTCCCAAGTGTACCTACTTTACAAAAAAGAGAGGAAATTTTCTATAAAAATCATTTTAAATTATTCAAGTCAGCCGTGATTCATGAAAGCTAACAGCAAGAGTTATTTATAGATCTTTTGAAACATGAGAAAGCAAATAAGAAAAAGCACCGTTTTCTCTGATGGCATTTGACAATCGTGCAAAAGTTAAAATATTGTTGTTGTGATGCATAAAAAACAGATAATCCAGCTCCCATGTGACTTTCAAGGGCTGTTGTTGGCTAAAAAACATGTTAATCATATGACATCATTGAAATGTGTATAAATTGTGTATCAATACAGGTTAAGTTATGGTCAGAAAAATAATTTGAGGAAATAATTGCACCCTGTTTTATCCCAATAGGACCACGTTTTGAAATAAACAAGCACATTTTCAACTGTGTAACTGAAAAGACATAATGTTGTAACGGTCTTTTACTAAATCATAGGGGGCCTTTCATACCATGTTAGTTCATTAGGGGCGCTTAGAGCAAAAATATTTGGTTATGTATTGGTTACCCGGAAGGGTACCTTTTGATGCTTTACCGTACCGGTTCTAAGCGTCTTTTCAATTTCATAACATTTGGCTTGACATTTATTGCATGTCATAGTCTCACTAAAAATGGTGCATAGACAATGTGACCAAATAGTAAAGAAAACTTGCAATGTGTATATGTATGCCTATCTTGGCTTCCATACATGTAATTTTGTAAATATAAGTAATATTTATATCAATTCTATGTTTTTTTCCAATGAGTATTTTGGGCTTGAATACTGCTGTAGGTTTGTACTGTATGCTACAGTTGATTTTACTGAATATAAAAATGTTTTTAGGAGCACAATCAAATTTTTACTGAATACAAGTTTTGGACCAAAACATCACCTTCATGTATTATATGACATTGTTACCGGTTTTGGATTTCTATATGATTTGGCTCAAAGTAAGACTAACTATGTAGCATGTTTTTGTGATGATATGGAATCTTGACAAAGACTCCAACATACTTAACTTTGGAATTCAATTTTATTCTTTTCCAAAATTTTGCTGAAAAATATGCATTTTTTCATGATTAATTCAATAAAAAACATTCATAATAATTTCCTCAAATACATTTTCTGGTATGAATGTAATGCCTTATGTGTCTCGGATTAAATTCAATTGATAGATCTTGAACATACACAAAACTAAAGTTTTGCGACACATGAAAAAGGGGCCATGTTTCATGTCATAGTGGGAATAAGTCAAGGTGGCTTTTTGGAATCCAGTTTGGATTATCTAAGGAACTAAATGCATTTTCATAGCTTGTATATGGTCCTTTATCACCATGCAGAATTAAAAGAAAATTCATGCGTGGGCAGATTTGAGACACCCCCTTTGTTTAAAAAATAGAACGGGTTTACCTATATGTATTGACAAACCGTCTGTGTTGTTATAATATCTCGTAACTACGGCTTTATCGAAGCCGTAGTTACGATATTTTATAACAACACCGACGGAGTACTATGATCGCGAAAACACGTCCCACGCTTTGGCCGAGTTCACCACCAGTGAGACTTATTTAAAAGTTTTCTATAATTGTTGTGATCCGTGATTTGCTGACCGACGTGTATCAATGTGATATAAGACAGGTGGATTAGCAAAAAAACAAATAACAATAGATATTAGTATTTTGTATAAAAAGATGCAGTGGTTAGGAATTCTTATTACAAATTACCTTTGATCAATTGCCGTCAAATCACATTCTTGCATGCATGCATGTCATATTTTTTGCTAACAGTTGTGCGCATTTTATACATAATGTATAAACTGTGCAAATAAAGTTGAAACTCGGATTTCGACATAAAGAGGAACTCTGCTTGGCCTTTGTTGAAAAAATGATTTTCAACTGTATACGTAAGTCGCCTTCCTTGTTTCAATTCACAGATGAGTGATATAATACGATGTATGCCTTCCGTAGGAATGCGCAACGATTTTCTGTTGCAATGAATTAAATCAATGATTGGTCATCGAAGTTGAAGTAAAAGATTGCGATGTAGAAATTTGGCTGCAAATTTGTTGAAAGTAGATAAAACTAGGGTTCGGCTCATCAGTTAAAGTATCTTCTCTGCATCCAATTTGGACGCTTTGTATGTGCCAGTCTATTGCTACCGAGCATCTACATGTACCTTGAAGCATGACCTTAATATGTAAATAAGGATAAAATTACTACTCATGTCACAGGCGCTCACATGTTTAATATTTTTCGAAATGCTACTGCACAGTATGCCCAAATTAGATAGGTCGGATCATGTCATATATTGTCAGAAAACAATGTTCGCGGCAGCTTTGTGATCTCATTTTTGGTCGACGATAATGTCCTAGGAATGGCGCGCTGAAATCGCAAAACGCGACAGAACAGTATTATTCTCGTACACCGCGTTTTCCCAAGGGTGAAGCAAACCTCAACCAATTCAAATACAATAACGTTCTTGGTGCCTAAGAAAGGCCGTCGGGGAGATGTGTATATCAACAAACAATATACATTTATACATCCTTAATTACACACCTTAGGATCATGCAGTTCCGTGCAAAGGTAATTCATTTAGTCGCAAAATAAAAACGGACAAATATTCATCTCTCGATTCGCATTATTAGCAATAAAATATGTTTAAACTAGCCTGGTCCAGAAACTCCTATCACACCACCGCCTGCGCCACCAGCAATACCGATACCATGGCCACCACTAACGCCTATCCCATGTCCCCCGCCGCCAGATATCCCTATTACACCAGCGCCACCCGCGCCTCCGCCAATTCCTATCCCATGGCCCCCATTTAATCCTATTCCAGCGCCACCCGCGCCACCGCCAATACCAATCCCGTGTCCACCACTTATGCCTATTACAGCGCCACCCGCGCCACCGCCAATACCAATTCCGTGGCCACCACTTATGCCTATTCCAGGGCCACCAATTCCAGCGCCACCAAGACCACCGGCTCCGCCGCCGATCACACCAACGCCGTGATTTGGTCCCTTTGACACTATGACTATAATGCAAGATGCGAAGTGTTAACCCCTTCACAAACGACACATTTGCATGGTTGTAACAGTGTTACAGGGTTGTTGCAGGCGACGACATGGGTGTACATAGCTAAAGGAACTACTTCTGTATAATATAGAATGGATATATTGAGACAAAGGAGAAAATGTTGATTATCAGCATTATCTTCTTTTGCATCAACGTTTCGCCAAGTATTTTCCACCATGAACGTCAACACTATGGTTTGTTTAGGTGAGGTTTGGGATACAATACCAAATTTCCAATTATTACTAGTCGAGTTTGACGGCTCTCTATCTGTGCAAAACCATAGTCGACTTTTCACAAATAATTGATACGATAATTAATGTCGACGTATTTCTGTTGGGAGACACGCAGCGCTATGCTAATAAATATTACGTGCGGAAAGGGTCAAAAGTCGAAAACAGAAGTGTAGCTTAACATTTATAAGTACACCTCTATTTAAATACTGGTACACCTATACATTTGTAGGTACACCACTATCTAAATACAGGTTTACATACAAATGTATAAGTACACCTCTAAAATTGTAGATACTCTTCTATCTTGATACTGGTGCACCTACAAATTTACAGGTTACAGGTGCACCACTTAATCTAATTTTGAACCCTTGACCTATTTTCGAATGACCAGAATCTGTTTTCATACAATTCATTTTCATTGCACTATATTTGTTGTTATTCATTTTGGCTTGAATTTTAGCTGGATAAGACGAGCGCTCTGATTGGCTACTTTAAAAATTATAAGCGCACCTATTCAGAGCTGCGCTAGTATTTAAATAGATGTGTACCTAAAAATTTACAAGCGTACCTACAAATTTAGAGGTGTACTTAGAAATTTGAAGGTACACCTGTATTTAGATAGTGTTGCACCAACAAATTTATAGGTGTACCGGTATTTAAATAGAGGTGTAGGCCTACATATAAATTCATAGCAACACCTCTATTTTCGTCTTTAGATCTTTTCCGTAAGTCATAAATGAATTCCTAGAAACTATATAGCTATGTCTCGATTTGGACCAAATGATTATCCGACTGAAATAAATTACAATATTAGCATTCTATTAACCCTTTCTCAAACAATAAAATTACAAAGTGGTCTGAAAAGCTGCTGAATTAGACAAACTCGGCGCCGATAAAGATAGTAATCACTGGTGGTGAACTCGGCCAAAGCGAGGGACGTTTTTCGCTACAACAAGGTACAGATATTTTGCGTTTAAATGTGAGTTTAAAGATCTGATTGGATAGTTTTTTCTAATAACAATTTGTCCTAAAATAGACCGGGTTTACCGATATGTATTGACAAACCGTCGGTGTTGTTATAAAATTTCGTAACTACGAGTTTATCGAAGCCGTATTTACGATATTTTATAACAACATCGACGGAATACAATGATCACGAAAAAACGTCCCACGCTTTGGCCGAGTTTACCACCAGTGAAACTCGACGCTGATAAAGATAGTACTTGTGTACACTACAGCGCACAAAAATGTTAAAGTATATACATAAAATGATGAAGAAAATGGTAATTGCCATCATTTTCTGTCTTTTTTACTTCTTGTTGTCCTTATATTTTCCCAATAGAATTATTACTTCTGATATCGCCAACTATAGACTATCTGCAAGTGGTACACAAAAGAGGAGTTTCGGCAGTATCTATAGATAGGCCTTGTTTGAGAAAAGGTTAAGACAGTTAGTTGAAAACAAAGGGCATTATAGGCGTATATATTATACATGGGAGATCATACATGCGCATTATATTGTTATTGTGAAATTTGTACCATGCAGAAACATGTGTAGTACAAAATGGATCGAAAATGCTTTGCGCGCGTTTAGGCTATATGATTAGAAGTGCACCCGATACACGTGAAAATGTAAAGTAATAAAGGAAGAGTCGCGTAGAAATACATGTATGTGTGTGCGTGTTAATTCATTGCATTTAAATATAATTTCAGGCAATCAAAGCAAAATCAATTTGTCAGCTGTTGATTGAAACAACTTAAGAAGATGTACTACGCCTAAGCCGCTGGTTGATTGGTCAGTCTTAATTTTCGACGTTTATACTGCGTACATACAGCGATTGTACGCGTGCACATGCGTTTTTAGCGGACATTTGTACTTTTCAAGTGTATATATCTGTGATACAGTCACCTTCTCCCAAATGATACCTGGTTTTGACGTCAATAAAAGAAAAAACTATGTAAACATGGAGGCAAATAACGAATATGCTAATAATAAGCATTATGTTCTTTTGCCCCAATATTTACTATGCTATATACATGTTTTATCATCTTTATTTACACACAATCTGTCTTCTGCAGTAGCTTTCAATTTTGAACAGTCTAAGCTCTGGCCGTTTGGGAAAGGATGAGACAAGTAAAACGAATTAAGGTAGTCTACCCCTAATAAGATTCACGCGACGTTGGAATTATTCGGGCGACGTCGAAAACATTCGGTGGTGGAACTGCCCACAACCGAATGTTTACGACCGCGCCCGAATAAGTTCGGATACGTAACGACGACCCTCGAAACAATCCGATGTTTTATGAATCTCAAAATGGCTGCATTACGGGTATTCTACCTTAATGGTTAGATTGCACTGTTATCAGTTTCTTACCTCCGCCAGCTTGTGCTTGAAGAGCTATGGGCCCGGCTCCTCCTATTCCGCCTTTAAAGTTTTTCGGGAACCAGGCAGCTTTGTTATGAGGAACTCGAACTGTTGAAAATAAAAGATTTATTTAGAATCTGTGAACGATAATCTCATGTAATATTTGAGCGGGATCTGGAAAAAGGTCCTTTAATGGTTTTGAGCCCAACATAGTTCCAGATCAGCCTGCGTATACGCGAAGTCTGATCAGGAACCGTATTGTTCTCTCTAGGCTTCGACATTGCCTGTAGCAACCGTATGAGAGTAGCAGGGATCACGGTCAGTCTTTACTTAGGCACGGGATGGTCTTGAAATGTGGCTTTCTGAAATGCTATAGGAGAAGGTTTTTTCCAGATCCTGGCTCAATTGAAATAATTGAGACCCATTGACGCAGAAAGCTTCCTTCTAGGAAGTGTAAAAAATATCACTAGTCAGTATGCGCGGACCTTAAAGGGACCCATGTTGAATCTAGGTGGTCGGAGATATAGACTCTATTCAAGAAATAACAGACATTTATACTCCGAAAAATGAAATATTTAAATACACTTCAAATCCTGGTCATACCGTACAGATGATATAGGCTGACCAGGATCGGCATTTTTGCGTATTCAGTTTAATAATAACCATTTTAAGATGCCGCGACAAATATATGCACGTGAAAATACTGTAAGGTCTTTGAACAATATGATAATTAGCTGTAAATAGCGAAGCGTGGAAAGCGTACGGTAACTCACGATGGGTTCCGGAGTACCTATCACCCCTGGACGATAAGTCTGTTGACCTTTCCGCTTGGTCTGCTCTGTCGGGTCAAATCTAGCCGTCTATACATGTATGCTAAATGCCGTACACAAAACGACTGCTTTATTACGGCATTTCAGATTTTTATATAGCGCTTTTATCATAGCGTTCAAAGGCGCCTTACAAACATATAATCTACTAAAATATATACCGTAATTATCCTAATATACGCCCATATTCTAATAAACGCCCACACCCAAATCTGGACGGAAAATCTGCTTATTTCAAGCACAACTTTAGCAAAAAATGGTCAATCTAATAAACGCCCATCCCCAATTATTGAATTGATGCAAGTCATAAACAAAGATCATTTCCAAATCCAATGAAAAAGAGGATGTCTAGCCCTAAATCTATTTGCATGGAAGGGGTTTTATAGAAAAATCATCTTTTGCAGTCTTTATAGATCTAACAAAACTTTGCCAAATTTGACCTACTGAACTTCCAGTCCATGAATTAATACTAGTCTTGATTCGCAAATTTTGACTAACAAAATTAGAATACCTCTAATAAACGCCCACCCCTACTTTTCCATCGACAAAGTTTCTAATGAACGTCCGGGCGTTTATTAGAATATTTACGATATCATAAACATTGATGGTCAATACAATTTCTACTGATAGAAATCTGTAAAAGTAAAAATAATAAGGACTCACTGTTTCTGTAAATTGGCGTGTATACTGAAAAATAATCAAAATAAGGATTAAATGCAAACAAGAAATAGGATAAGAAAAATAACTTTTTCATGCATGTGGACTTTTCAAAAGCAGTGATAATTTGCACGCTACCGTAAGCATTGCCACTGGCACGGAAAATTACCCATTTATCCCTGGTGTTTTCCGCATTCACTGTTTCAACCTATTTCCAATCGGCCATTAATGAAAATGGTCAAAAATGCTGTGACGCGGTATTCCCGTCTGTCTTTTTGCTGTCTTTTTGCTATAAATGACGGATTTGTCTTTCGTCCAGTAATGTTTGCCTGGATATTATCCATAAGTACATATAAAACTTGCACTTGTAGTTATCAACTGGTGAGAGATGGAGAAAATCATACAGAAATCGCATAAGAAAGACATAACCAGTAATAGGTGATAGGATTAGAAAAAATGAAAGGATATTATGGGCATAGACAATGACAGAGACACAGATAAGAAGAGGTAAATAGCTCTTAAAAGACTAAAACATGAGAATGATTAATTGTTAATTAAACTCTATGTTGTGGGTACTCATTGGAATCATCTCGTTGCCACGATTCAAATGAGTACCCACAACACGTGGTTTGGATTTGAAATAACAAATTTAGAATTAACTCATTACCACACAGTGACTCCTTTTGACTCCCCACACGACAAAGGCTTTGAAAAACATTGTGGAAAATAAAGAACTTGCTTGTAACAAGCAATTTCTTCATTTCCCACATTTTTTTCTACCCAGAAAGATCAAAGAATGCGAAATTTCATTCAATTCATATTGTCGTCTGCAGCATCTTTGAATTAGGACAAGTCCAAAAGTTTGTCGTTTGGTAATGAGTTAACTATTGCTCTGGATGAGGAAGGGATAAAAATAAAAGTGCTGAGAGCACTGTAATTGGACGTCTATGATTGATTGAGCGGGATTGTACATGAACGAAAGATATTTTATTCATTCTTCTGTGTTTAATTCTATAAGATCGGTTTCGGACATACGAAATCTGCTTTAATACCAGAAAACCCTTCTCAGGCTTCAAATTGATTTGATTGCCGTTTCAAGACAACTGATTTGTCGCTATGAATAATCACTATTAATTTGATTACCAAATTCAATTAAGGCCATGCGATTAGCACTTTTGTCTTCTTGTTTCGGTTTACTATGAGTATTGTCGTCAGTTATACTTTTCATTGATTTTAAAAAGTACGCTACAAAGCAATTTATTCAAAATGTAAGCCAACGCGCTACATAAATGAAAGCCGCGATAGCTCACTTAGCAGAGCACTCACCTTGTACTCTTTACACATGTTATATCCGGAAGGCCCTGGGTTCGAATTCTACTCAGACATTGTTCTTTTTAATCATCTTTTTTATACGCCGCCGGAGGCGGACGTATATTGGCGTCATCTTCTCCGTCTGTCCGTCCGTCCATCCGTCCGTCCATCCGTCCGTCCGTCCATTTGTCCGTCCGTCCGTACGTCCGTCCACTTTTCTTGTCAATGCAACTCCTCCTAAGTTTCTGGCTGGATCTTCTTGAAACTTGGTCAATGTTATCACCTCAATTGGTAGATGTGCATGAAGGAAGGATTTTATGGTTCGTTGATTTTTGCCAGAGTTATGCCCCTTAAAAACTTAGTCTCTGGGGCCTATTGAAATTGCAGCCTTGTCAACGCAACTCCTCCTAAGTTTCTAGCTGGATCTTAATGAAACTTGGTCAATGTTATCACCTCAATTGGTAGATGTGCATGAAGGAAGGATTTTATGGTTCGTTGATTTTTGCCTGAGTTATGCCCCTTAAAAACTTAGTCTCTGGGGCTTATTGAAATTGCAGCCTTGTCAACACAACTCCTCCTAAGTTTCTGGCTAGATCTTAATGAAACTTGGTCAATGTTATCAGCTCAATTGGTAGATGTGCATGAAGGAAGAATTTTATGGTTCATTGATTTTTGCCAGAGTTATGCCCCCTTAAAACTTAGTCTGTGGGGCTTATTGAAATTGCAGCCTTGTCAACGCAAGTCCTCCTACGTTTATGGCTGGATATTAATGACACTTGGTCAATCACCTCAATTGGTAGATTTGCATGAAGGAAGGATTTTATGGTTCATTGATTTTTTCTAGAGTTATGCCCCCTTAAAACTTAGTCTCTGGGGCTGATTGAAATTGCAGCCTTGTCAACACAACTTCTTCTAAGATTCTGACTGGATCCTTATGAAACTTGGTGGATGTTATTACCTTAATTGGTAGATGTGCATGAAGTAAGGATTTTATGGTTCATTGATTTTTGCCTGAGTTATGCCCCCTTCAATCTTAGTCTCTAGGGCTTAATGATATTTCAGTCTCGTGAACGCAATTCCTTCCAGGTTTTTGACTGGATATTTATAAAAACCTTTTTGTGAACACAACTTTTTACAGGTTTTTGTGTGAATATTTATAAATCCTTGTCAATGTCATTTTTGTCTCAAGTTTTATAAGTGGTGGCGTATATTGTGACCATGGCACTCTTGTTCGACTTCTATCTCCACCATCGTTGGCGAAAAAACGACCGCAGTGATTTAGAATCGATCTTAACACAAATTCAACGAAATAAAGTAATGAAACGCCGATCATTTACATACACTTCCGCTCAATCAATGAGAGGCGTCTAAATATAGTGCTCCAAGCACTTTGATTTTTATTCCTGTTTAGAGTAAAAAAAAAAGAAAAAAAACACGGTAGCAGTTTTCCCTGGTTGTGGTTACAAAACAAATTCAATACATACTTTTCCTGAAACAAAATACCAGATGAATTGGAGCACCTAACCATGGATTCCTCATACAAGTACTACCGCAGCATCCTTACATCTACAGATGTGCATAAAAAGAAGAAATTGGGAACGTGCCGTCGGGAAAATGGCAGTGGAGTACAATAAGCAATTTAAATGTTCATATCATTATCAACGAAAATTTGAGAATAGCAATGTCCCTATCTGTAAACATATTCATACGATCATCCAGGTACCATCTGTTGCAGACCCATTGCTTCATCTTCTTAGCTCAATACACGTAAACGGGTCGCTTAAACGAAATAAATACAGATCGCTGTCACTTAGTCTTATTCTAGTAATAATCATTGTTGTCATGACCATCGATCAGTATGTAAATAGGTCATGATACTGTCGAATATCAGTGATACAGATGCTGGAGAAAAAAAACTCGTAAGAGCAACTATTTTTCTGAATAGGTGGATTTCACTAGTGTCTCATCTGAGGCTGTTCAGATGGAACCCCGATTTGTCATCGAGTCGAACCCGAGTTGCGAAATGAACTCACTCCCCGATAATCAATTTCAAAAACCTGGTTCCAAAGTACGTCTCGTGGAAACCCCGTTCCTTTAAATATGTCAAAGACTTAAACAACAATGATCAAAGAAAAGGAACCTATCATACACAATACGTGCATTAAATTGGGTAATCATTCTAAAATGTGTGTTTTCAGTAAACACATCAAGAAAAACAAACGTTTTACAGAAGAAATAATCCGAACTGGTTTTGAACCAACGGCGTTCCAAATTTCAAACTGAAAAAAGGTTGCGAGGTTGATCCTTTCCCGTTTGAGCTATCTCTGCTGCTGATGATATAGGGTGTCTGTTTACATTATAACCATAGTGTATGCATGTATCGCTTTCTAAAGATCTTACCCTTTACACAATAAATATTACGAAAGTCAAAAAACTACAAGAAAATGATTAAATCGAAAAAAGATCGTAAAGTTGGTTAAGACGTGGCATGAATTGAATCGCCCAATGAATCTTATAGTATTTGTTAGAGAACACATAGAAAGTAGGAAAAGATACGACAGTTTTCCTGTATGGTCGCAAAATCTATTTTAAATTTTGGTCAACTGGCAATTGAGTCTGAGAAAGGGTTTTTTGGTAATGAAAACCCATTTCGCCTGTCCAAAAGTGGTTATAAGAATTGTACGTCCTTTCGGACGTCCAATTAATAAAAATGAAAAACAGAACCTACCTGGTTTTTCTACGACAACTTTTTTATAAACAGGAACTGAAATGGAATAATGGGTAAACATCCATTATACTCATCCACTGGTGGTGAACTAAATTTCGCTACAACAAGTTATAGATATTTTGCGTTTAAATGTGAGTTTATAGATTCTTTTTCTAATGACAATGAACCTGTTCTAAAAACAGACCGGGTTTACCGTTTTGTATTGACAAACTGTCGGTGTTGTTACAAAATCTCGTTACTACGGCTTCGATAAACAACATCGACGGAATACATTGATCGCGAAAAAACGTCCCTCGCTTTGGCCGAGTTCACCACCATTGTCATCGCACACGAACAATGACGACAGAGCATCTCTAGCAAATAGCTAGATAATGCCAGGTCATTCATTCACGGTGGATAATCACGTGATACAATATTTTCTGAAAATCTTCAATAATTTTGTAACTACCGGAGCGATTTTAATTCTGTTTAAAGCAGAGAATGTGGATATACGTCACGCATTAGATGGACGTGGTAGATTTTTGAAAAATCAACTGATAAAAAAGTTATTGAAGATAAACCAAAATTTTGGTTTATCTTCAATAACTTTTTATCAGTTGATTTTTCAAAAACCCAACACGTCTAGCGTATTCCTGGCATTTTCCACCTTCTCTGCTTCAAACCGAATTCAAATTGGTCAAGTATTGAAAAAGATAGGCATATTGAAGATTATCGAAAATTCTGAGTCACGTGATTATACACTGTGTCATTGTGAGTTGTAAGCTTGTCCTGAACCTTCTTTAGTTATATTCGTTACTAACGGAAAAATACTTTATAAAAGTTTAGTGAAAGAAATATACGTTGATAGTCAGCAGTTTTCATGCTAATAATATAATCTATATTTCTGTATCAGTTCAAAACACGAACTGCAATAAGTTGACAAGAAGAAATAAAATTCTAGAAACCAAGACCTGGTTTTGACGTCCTTTACAGAAACGCGTGGGAAAACATTTGGGCAAAAACAACAACATTATTAGCCCCTATAGTGTGTTAATTTGAATATTTTCTGTTTTTACTTCAAATTACCGTCTGCACTTTCACTTTGAGTCATTTCAATGGTTTGTAGGCTGAAAATTATTAAGTCAGAAAGGAATCATGATACAACATACCTTTCTTTATAACTGGAACTGAAAGAAGAACGAGATATTTTTAGAATTTCTAGAGAATATTTACGTATACTAAGAAACCCAGGTGTTTCCACACATGCTACGACGTATTGACCCCTGGGACAATCTGAAATCATGATGGAACCAATCTAATGAAGCAATGGGAGAACCCGAGATTTCAGATAAATGTGACCGTCACGCTAAAAGGGACCTTATAGGAAGTGTGAAAAATATCAACCCTAGTCAGTCTGCGCAGTCCGCGCAGCCAGACTAGGACCGACACTTTTCACTTTTATGTAATTTTCTAAATCCAGAATGTTTCCCCTATCTTGCTACATGTTCATTTTTCGCATACAGTATCTGGTTGACCTGTGCTGAGTCTGATAAGTTTGTCAAAATTTGGAGTTCGGATAAGGTCCCTTCTAGCGTGACGGGTCACAAATATATATTTTGCAATTAAACTGTTTGCATATTGTAAATATAGGAAAATTTCATTCCACGTTTCATAAAACCTGACACGCTGTACCCATTTCAACAATTCATTGAGGACAAAATAACATAAAATTGTCTCGTGCATTTAATTTTATTCTTTAATTTAAAGATTGTCTTGGTACAATATTGAGATCAGCTGTATCAATTTTCTTTACAAAATAGAAATTGGATATCGTCGGGGTAAATGCAAAACCTCGCATGTCCATTTTTGCGTTTTTCAAAGTACAAAATTGTGTGCTCAGTTCAGACTATTCTCGCAGGTCTTGAGATATTTTTACTGATCAGTATTAATGACACATTACTTATGAACAATACATGTATGTCCAAATTTCAAGTAAAAGATTTCAGTTTGGGAAAAAAACATTACACTTTCCCCCCTCTCCTTTAAAATTTTCCATAATCGAGATACGACGTTTTGAAATTTACAACGACGATAATTATTCTACTTGCAGTCATGACAGCAATTATACAGGAAAAGTGCCCCGTTCTTGAAGTATTGGTTTTAAGTAGTCCATCCCTGATGGTTTCATGCGACGTCAGTATTATTCGGGCGACGACGTAAACATCCAAAGGTTCTAACTCCGAATGTTTAGGACGCCGTCCGAATGGTAACGAATACAACAACTACTTACCTTTTTTCACTATAACTTTTGGTTTGCCGAATGCTCCTAAAATAAAAGAAAGACACACTTTAAATGCCCATGCTATATAATACAGACATCAGACAGAACAGCATGTGAACAATTAGCGTTTGCTTACTTGTGTTGTGCATTGAATTATCTAATGCTTAGAAGAATTGAATTTAAGCGCTGGTACCAAATTCACTAAGTTTCTCATAAAGCATTGTTTTATTTTTTTTACTATTTTCAGATGTTACTAGATCCACTGGCGGCGAACTCGGCCAAAGCGAGGGACGATTTTCGCTAATATGAAAGTAGGCAAAGCCTAAAAACGGGCGAAAGGATGTCGACATCAACCTTAACGTTTCCCAGAAAACTAGATCTATCTCGTCAAAATCCAAAGGGTTTTAGACTAAAAGACGTGCGTGTGAAGCACAAATGCCTGTTGAAACCTGGAGAAGAGTCTATAGGTCTATGAGGTTTTGTAATTAAGACCTTGAGATGTGTCTTTGACCAAGAACAATGACCTTACAGACTTGTCACGCAGACATCATAACGAATTGTATGAATTTTGAAATCCACACCATTAACCCATTCCCAAACGTCAAAATTTAAGTTTGGTCCAAATACAAAGATGTTGCACACAATAATTTTAAATGAATCAATGGAATACTTAGTATATATACATATTGTTGTCTTTCTTGGGTGGAAAGATTACAAGTAATTTGTCTTTAATCAAGGTAGAATACCCGTAATGTGGCCACTTTGAGATTCATAAAACATGTTTTTTCCGAGTGTCGTCGTTACGTATCTGAACACATCCGGACGCGATCGTAATCATTCAGCGGTGGAGGGTTCCTCCGCCGACTGACTTCGACCTAACCCGAATAATTTCGACGTCGTGCAAATCTCATTAGGGGTGGGCTACCTTAAACCTTTCCCGAACAATACTTGGTGATGAACATTATGGCCAAGTTTTGTCTTGTTCAGTCAATATTTGTAGTTGTTAGATTCGAAAACGGCAATTTTGTCAGATTCAAGGGCACATAACTCTCAACTTTCTGATCCAATGGGAATGATTCGAACCCATGCAAGTTCTTATGGTGTAAACACCAAATTATTGACAGACGGACGAACAGACATTGAGTGACCACAATAGCTCACATTAAGCACTTTCTGCTCTGGTGAGCTAAAACCCGCTGACAGGCATAGTTGGTTTTCAACATTTTCTCTCATCTAGTCCATGGTTTTCAAAAGTTCCCATATATTGAAGACGCTCGGAAAGTTCACTATCACTAGCATGTTGCGCTTCATCTCAACAGTTTTCAGCATTGCCTTCAAACGACAGTAAGCCGTTTTCCAATACGTTTCGTAATATTTGTTGTGTCGAAGTCTTAGGGAACATCATTCTAGCTCGAGATATCGTGAATTCGACTTATCCCAATTCTTTTCGGCTTTGATTAATGATATTTATTCATTTTCGCTGGGCAAGTGCATGTATTATTAAAATATAGCAGGAAATGGATAATTGCTCAAAAGGAGCAAATTATCTCCTTTTCCTACCATATTTCAATTGATTTATTCACTTTAAAATAATTAAATTTGTCTAACCTGATTGATACCCTATGGCCATTGATGATGCAAGGACCACATTTTCATTTCGGCTTAAGCAGAAATTTGACATATCAGATGTTGACTTAACGAGTGTAAACTGTATTTACTTTTTTGGTTGAAGGTTTTCTGATGGACCGGTGCACAACTTGAAACAAGAGTGCCTGAAAGGCACTGATATCGCTCACCTGACTTCTTCGTGTATTTGATTGTGTACAATATAAATTTTGTTGTGAACAAATATAAATGTCACACTAGAATATCACTGAAAGTGATCATACCCCCCAACAGCACTGTTTTGTGCATTTTGAGAAGTACATTTCATTTGAACTGTGAGCTTTTCAATTGGGAAAAAGAGCAATAGACCAAACAGCACATGTAAATGTTGCAAAAAATGCCAATTTTTAACAAAAGGACATAGCTCATTTAAAAATCAACAAGCCTCGCTCTGCCATGCCCACATTTTTTCAAAAAATCTAAAGTTCACAACCGTGTATTGAAGACAGTCACTCAAGGTAGATTCCTGTAAGGTTTTGTTCAACTTTGCCCTATAATTGCTTCTTTAAAGAACTTTCTCATGATTTTGTTAAGTCTGATAAGCCCTGCCCTGCCATGACCACATTTTTGACGAATAAATAATTTGCGAACAAGTATTGTAACAAGTCATCCAATGATCATTCCTGCTAAGTTTGGTAACAAATTGCCTGATGGTTAAGGAGAAGATTTTTGAAGAATTATCTTGAGATTTCTTGAAGTCTGATAATCCCCACCCTGCCAAGCCCATGTTTTTTTACCCAATCAGATATTCATGAACATGTGTTGAAGAGTCTCTCAAGGGACATTCCTGCCAAGTTTGCTTTAAATTGGCCAAAAAATTGATTTTTAAAGATTTTTCACATGATTTTTCTAAGTCCGATAAGCTCCATCCTGCCACGCCCACAATTTTTGACGAATCAAAAATTCACGAACAAGTTTTAAACAAGAGGGCCATTGGCCCTGAAGCGCTCACCTGATATAATAACTTTTTTTGTAAACCAATTTTCAGGTTGATTGGACAAAGAATGTGACCTCTAGGGTGCACACAAGGTTTATCTAAGATTTGACCTTGTGACCTAGAATTGATCAAGACAATCATTCTGATCAATTTTCAGGTTGATTGGGCAAAAAATGTGGCCTCTAGAGTGCACACAAGGTTTTACAAAGATTTTACCTCATGACCTAGTTTATGACCCCAGATGACCCAATTTCAATCTTGTCTGAAAATTGATCAAGACAATCATTCTGATCAATTTTCAGGGTGATTGGGAAAAAAATTTGGCCTCTAGAGTGCACACAAGGTTTTTCTAAGATTTGACCCCGTGACCTAGTTTTTGACTCCAGATGACCAAATTTTAAACTTGTCCGAGATTTCACCAAGACAATCATTCTGATCAATTTTCAGGTTGATTGGGCAACAAATGTGGCCTCTACAGTGCAGACAAGGTTTTTTCTAAGATTTGACCCCGTGACCTAGTTTTTGACCCCGTATGACCCAATTTCAAAATTGTGCGAGATTTTATCAAGCCAATCATTCTGAGCAATTTTCAGGTTGATTGGGCAAAAAATGTGGCCTCTAGAGTGCACACAAGGTTTTTCTAAGATTTGACCCTGTGACCTAGTTTTAGACCCCAGATGACCCTATATCAAACTTGTGCGAGATTTTATCAAGTCAATCATTCTGAGCAATTTTCAGGTTGATTGGGCAAAAAATGTGGCCTCTAGAGTGCACACAAGGTTTTTCTAAGATTTGACCCCGTGACCTAGTTTTTGACCCCAGATGACCCAATTTCAAACTTGTCCGAGCTTTCATCAAGACAATCATTCTGAGCAAATTTCAGGTTGATTGGGCAAAAGATGGGGCCTCTAGAGTGCACACAAGGTTTTTCTAAGATTTGACCCCGTGACCTAGTTTTTGACCCCAGATGACCCAATTTCGAACTTGTCCGAGATGTTATCAAGATAATCATTCTGATCAATTTTCAGGTTGATTGGGCCAAAAATGTGGCCTCTATAGTGCACACAAGGTTTTTCTAAGATTTGACCCCGTGACCTAGTTTTTTACCCCAGATGACCCAATTTCAAATTTGTACAAGATTTCACCAAAACAATCATTCTGAGCAAATTTCAGGTTGATTGGGCAAAAAATGTGACCTCTATAGTGCACACAAGGTTTTTCTAAGATTTGACCCAGTGACCTAGTTTTTGACCCAAGATGATCCAATTTTCGAACTTGTCCGAGATTTCATCAAGACAATCATTCTGAGCAAATTTCAGGTTGATTGGGCAAAAAATGTGACCTCTATAGTGCACACAAGGTTTTTCTAAGATTTGACCCTGTGACCTAGTTTTTGACCCCAGATGACCCAATTTCAAACTTATCCGAGATTTTATCAAGACAATCATTCTGAGCAAATTTCAGGTTGATTGGGCAAAAAATGTGGCCTCTAGAGTGCACACAAGGTTTTTCTAAGATTTGACCCCGTGACCTAGTTTTTGACCCCAGATGACCCAATTTCGAACTTGTCCGAGATTTCATCAAGACAATCATTCTGAGCAAATTTCAGGTTGATTGGGCAAAAAATGTGGCCTCTAGAGTGCACACAAGGCAAAGTTTGACGGACGACGGACGACGGACGACGGACACCGGACGCCGGACGACGGACGCCGGACACAGCGGTATCACAATAGCTCACCATGAGCACATTCGTGCTCAGGTGAGCTAAAAAGGTCACCAAAGGAACATTCCTGCCAAGTTTGGTTAGAATTGGCCAAGTGGTTAAGGAGAAGAAGATTTTTGAAGAATTATCTAACGATTTCTCGAAGTCTTATAAGCCTCGCCCTGCCACGCCTACAATTTTCACCCAATCAAAAATTCATAAGCATGTGTTGAAAACAGTCACTCAAAGGACATTTCTGCCACGCTTGGTTCAAATTGGCCTGATAATTGATTTTTAAAGATTTTTCACATGATTTTTCTAAGTCTGATAACGCCGGCCCTGCCACGCCCACAATTTTTGACGAATCAAAAATTCACGAACAAGGTTTGAAAAGGGTCACCCAAGAAACATTTCTGCCAAGTTTGGAAAGAATTGGCCCAGTGGTTAACGAGGAGAAGATTTTTGAAGAATTATCTAATGATTTCTCGAAGTCTGATAAGCCCCGCCCTGCCACGCCCACAATTTTTGACGAATCAAAAATTCACGAACAAGTTCTGAAAAGGGTCACCCAAGAAACATTTCTGCCAAGTTTGGAAAGAATTGGCTAAGTGGTTAAGGAGGAGAAGATTTTTGAAGAATTGTCTAATGATTTCTCGAAGTCTGATAAGCCCCGCCCTGCCACGCCCACAATTTTTGACGAATCAAAAATTCACAAACAAGTTCTGAAAAGGGTCACCCAAGAAACATTTCTGCCAAGTTTGGAAAGAATTGGCCCAGTGGTTAAGGAGGAGAAGATTTTTGAAGAATTATCTAATGATTTCTCAAAGTCTGATAAGCCCCGCCCACAATTTTTGACGAATCAAAAATTCACGAACAAGTTCTGAAAAGGGTCACCCAAGAAACATTTCTGCCAAGTTTGGAAAGAATTGGCCCAGTGGTTAAGGAGGAGAAGATTTTTGAAGAATTATCTAATGATTTCTCGAAGTCTGATAAGCCCCGCCTTGCCACGCCCACATTTTTTGACAAATCAAAAATTCACGAACAAGTTTTGAAAGGGGCCTCCCAAGGAACATTTCTGCCAAGTTTGGAAAGAATTGGCCCAGTGGTTAAGGAGGAGAAGATGTTTAAAGAAATTGTTGACGACGCACGACGCACGACGGACGACGGACGCCGGAGAGTGACTGACCCTAAGAGCTCCCCTTGAGCTCGTTGAGCTCAGGTGAGCTAATAAAGAGGACAGAAGATATGCTGTTGGCAGGCATAACATCCTTATGTCTATCAAATCTCTATACTACTTATTACTCTGATTTAACCCTTTCCCAAACTCTAAAATTTAGAGGTGATCCAATAAGAAACATCCTGCAAACGTCAAACGAATGTTGATAAAGATAGGATTTAGGTACAATTTAGCATAGAAAATATTTAGATAAAAGGAGAAAACGCCGGTAATCGACATTTTCTTCTTTTGCCTCAATGTTTTCTTGAAGCAGTTTCCTTCAGGTATGACAAAATCAGGACTTATTTGGGATAACCTGTATGTTTTCTGATAGCCAGAACAAAAATCAAATAAAACGTTAAAAATGTGTTCTAATTTTAATAAACATGAATGAAACTTTGGCTGGTTTTTACAAGTCACAACATGATATTCTAGATTGTATTTGGTTATCTGCACTAAATCATTTGTAACCAATTACCAGACGGATTTTTTAAGACTGTCCCAAATTGAAAGATGTTGCAGATGACAATTTTAAGAGAACTAGAAAATCACTAAAAGTGATCATACCCCCCAACAGTGCTGTTTTTGTGCATTTTGAGAACTGCATTTCATTTGAACTGTGAGATGATCAATTGAGAAATACAGCTAACAAAAACTCAACAGACATGAACATGCATTGAATACAATCACTCAAGGGACATTCGTGCCAAGTTGGATTCAAATTGGCCTAATAATTGATTTTAAAAGATTTTTCACATGATTTAGTCTGTTAAGCCCCACACAGCCACGCCAACAATTTTTGACAAATCAAGTCTGGTAAGCCCCGCCCAGCCACGCCCACATTTTTCACCCAATCAAAAATTCATGAACATGAATGAATACAGTCACTCAACAAACATTCTTGCCAAGATTGATTTGAATTGGCCAAACAATTGATTTTTAAAGATTTTTTGCATGATTTTTCTAAGTCCGATAAGCCTAGCCCTGCCACGGCCATAATTTTTGACCAATCAAAAATTCACGAACAAGTTTTAAAAGGGTCACCCAAGAAACATTCCTGCCAAGTTTGGTAAGAATTGGTCCAGTGGTTAAGGAGGAGAAGATTTTTGAAGATTTATCGAAGGATTTCGCAAAGTCTGATAAGCCCTGCCCTGCCACGCCCACATTTTTCACACAATCAAAAATTCATGAACATGTGTTGAATGCAGTCACTCAAGGGACATTCCTGCCAAGTTTGGTTCAAATTGGCCAGATAATTGATTTTTAAAGATTTTTCAAATTATTTCTCTAAGTCCGATAAGCCCCACCCTGCCACGCCCACAATTTTTGACGAATCAAAAATTCACGAACAAGTTTTGTAAAGGGTCACCCAAGGAACATTCCTGCCAAGTTTGGTAAGAATTGGCTGAGTGGTTGAGGAGGAGAAGATTTTTGAAGAATTATTGAACGATTTCGCGAAGTCTGATAGGCCCCGCCCTGCCACGCCCACATTTTTCACACAATCAAAAATTCATGAACATGTGTTGAATACAGTCACTCAAGGGACATTCCTGCCAAGTTTGGTTCAAATTGGCCAGATAATTGATTTTTAAAGATTTTTCAAATCATTTCTCTAAGTCCGATAAGCCCCGCCCTGCCACGCCCACAATTTTTGACGAATCAAAAATTCACGAACAAGTTTTGAAAAGGGTCACCCAAGGAACATTCCTGCCAAGTTTGGTAAGAATCGGCTGAGTGGTTGAGGAGGAGAAGATTTTTGAAGAATTATTGAATGATTTCGCGAAGTCTGATAAGCCCCGCCCTGCCACGCCCACATTTTTCACACAATCAAAAATTCATGAACATGTGTTGAATACAGTCACTCAAGGGACATTCCTACCAAATTTGCTTCAAATTGGCCAGATAATTGATTTTTAAAGATTTTTCATATGATTTCTCTAAGTCCGATAAGCCCCGCCCTGCCACGCCCACAATTTTTGACGAATCAAAAATTCACGAACAAGTTTTGAAAAGGGGCATCCATGGAACATTCCTGCCAAGTTTGGTAAGAATCGGCTGAGTGGTTGAGGAGGAGAAGATGTTTAAAGAAAAAACCAACAGACGGACCAACAGACAGACAGACAGACCGACAACCTGACTCCTATATACCCCCCAAATTGAATTTGGGGGGTATAATAAAATTTCATATTTTTTATCTTACTCCCTAAAAAAACATTGTGGGAAATGATAAAATTGCTTTTCACAAAACCATTTCTTCATTATCCTGAATGTTTCCAAACCTTTCATCGTGTAGCTTGTCAAAAGACGTCATTATGTTGGAATTGGTTTAAACAGGATGGAGTTTTGTCGGTTTTAAAATTTGAATGTTTATACATGGATATTGTACACAAATCACTGTATTGACCAATCAATGTCCACAAATTGTCAATTTGTCTGTTATAACATCGGTAATCATCATTGTCAGCATCATCTTTATTCATCTGTGCACCTGATTTATGGACCTGCAATTATACAAAAGTAACAAATGTAACATTTCAGCCTTATACTGACCTCTAAAAATCACAATTCCTGGCATTTTCTACTTTTCTAACAATATTTGAAGCCTTGTCAAAATGCAACAATACATGCAATGAAAAATATTATCAAAAATTTCAAAGGTGATGCTAATGAGATGACAAATTCAGTCATTAAATCATCAAAAAATGCTCAATGTATTTTTACAAAATTTTCTTCAATATGTATTGCAAAAGGAAAAAGGATATGCATATTTTCAAAATCAAAACATTGAATGAAAAGTAGAAAATGTTGATTATTGATATATCCTACGTTGTTTTTACTGAAGTTGTTCTTTTGGAAAAGTTTGTAATTACTTTAAAAAGCCGTAAATATCCATTTAAATCATCCCTTTTAATGCAGGGTGGGTTTCATTAAGCGGCAGGGGATGTGCCCTTAAATATATACAGAACAGAGCATTTTATTTACAAAATATATATACTGCACCCCTGCTGCTTAAGTACCTACCTGGGCAATTCAACATGTAAACTGTGAATTAGAAATTAAAATTGTCACATTCCAATCAAGCATAGATCTAGACATGTAATTATATATGTGTGCAACCTTTTCTAAACAGCAATATTTCAAACTGATCCATGCTGAAACAGGTTGTAGACAATTTGTATGTTATGGTTAAGAATAGTTTATTTAGAAAGTAATGTTTTTCATCATACTTTGTAATTCAGGAAAAATCTCACTTTGTACATGATACAATGAAATCAAGATTGTTTCAGGGATAAAGAATAAATGCATACCATTAAAGGCCTTTCTGAAACTAATTCCATTCCACCAGACTTTATACAGCTGTTCAACATACCACTGTTTTCTGATTTCACCATGCCTGCAAAATGATTATTGATATGCATGTATACAATTATTTGCATATTAAATTCATAAAATGAAAATGGACAAAATTTTCATATACCGGTACATATAGTATCTCAAAACTTTGGGTAGCAACAGACCTGTCCATTTAACATAATTGACCAAATGCCAATCGATAAATCGCTCCGCCCAACATAGAATTTAAAACAAACAATGGGGATGTGATCGTTAATAGGGAACGATTTTATCCAGTTAATCGTGACGTAAATTCGGACAAACAAAAATAGTATTTCGTAGGCGTTGTTATAAAATCTCAAAACTACGGCTTGATTTAAGCCATAGTCACGAGATTTTATAACAACACTGACGGTTTATCAAAACATAACTGTAAACCCGAGTCCATTGTTAGCACAAAATTCTTTGCCATTCGCACGTTGATTGTTTATATTGTCAGTCGATAAATCGATATAATAACACGTGCAACGAAGAACAATTGGGGCATGGCATTTTTCTGATCGTCCATTGCCTAATCGATATTTTTGATTGACAGTCAGCGTTTGGTCAATTATGTAACATGATATCTCATTTCAAACACTATTTCCTCCTAGGCGTGCAGCGTTACACTCAGCAATTTATTAACAGACAGTTCAGTAACAGTGATTGAACAGACCTAGTGCTATTTTATCAGAATTATAAGAATCTATACATATACAAACTCACTAAAATCATTTAGATAAGGGAGTCTTTTTTCCCATATGATAACTAACTTTGTGCAATATTGCTGTAATGTGTTTTTACTTTGCCATGTTTTTTACTCTTTTACTAAAATAAACTTAAGGTTTACGAACTGAGAATGAAAACACCACTTTCTAGCCATACGAAATGCATCAAATTACACACACTCAGGGCTTTTCTTCCTTCAATGACAGAGGCCGAAATTCGGCGGCTTCCCAATTGGAATATGGCTCCTTTTTCCCAATTTCAAAGTAAGAATTTCCCAATTTTCCACACTAAAATTCCCCCCCCCCCCTAAAAAAAAATGAAAATAAATAATGATCAATTACATACTGGCAATTATAGTCACAAATAAGCAGTGTGTGATTCTATGATTAAGTTATTCTGGTTAAAAAAGTGTTGTTTAAGGAGATTTATTTACATTTGAACATTTATTCTCCTGTGTTTTCTTTTTCCCAATTTGACCAAAATTGCGCTAAATTTCCCAAAATGACTGACCATGGCCCCTTCCCAATTTCTGGAAGAAAAGTCCTGACACTTGTAAATACACTTCACATTAGTTGATTCACTGTGTCGGATTTCAAGATCATGCTTCAAGAAGAAAATAATTTACAAATATTATTTTACTCTATATTCATATGCAAGGGAGGTAATTTTGAACATTTTTGTCAAATATTTCCATAAGTAATTAGTACGCATTAATTCAAAATTCTAAACCATACAAAATGCTAATGTTTATATTTGGAATGAAAATGTACCACAGTTTAGGAATTACTGGCACTTTTCAATTTTTGCCTCTTGCTCTGCATTTCATTCTCAGTTCGTAAACCTTAAAATGGTAAACAACAAATCAACTCACTTGAAATGTGTCTGGTGCTTGGCCTCACAATTAGGCCTACTCACAATGAGTATTAAACATGAACCCATGTAGATTCTTGTTTTATGTCTGAAATGAATATATATATAGAAATCATTGTAAGTCATGGTAATTCAATACATTTACAAATACAAATGCAATTTCTCATCTGTCCTCAATATATTCTATGCTATTGGCTATAGATTAACATAAGCATCTTGGCATTATGATCATTTGAGCAGAGTTCTAGCATCTTCGCAAGCCAAGGGTGAAATCTACGACATAACGTCGTTTCTGTATTCACCCTTGGCGTATTTAGTCCAATTTTCTTGGTCTCCTGGAAAGCATTTTCATTGGTTCCAGCGAGGTCTTGCTGGAACCAATCAGATTGTCAACTGATACAATTGTTATGAGTAACCAATTCATGACAACGGGCGGGAAAAAGCATTGCATTTACAACTGAAAATGCGAAGATGGACAATTTTTCCTAAGAATTTCACTTCAATAGAAGGGAATTCCCTATCTTCAATCAATGAATTATTAATACTTTAGACAACTTGACTAAAGAAGCAGCTAACTTTTACCTAATCCGAAAGACGTATGACACAAAAGACAACGCGCTTATGGACGAAATAACGTAAACAACCAGCAGGACCACCGCTAGGCGGCGCTTCGTGATTTCAAGAAAGTCGGACTAAATGCGCCAAGGGTGAATATAAACGTAGGTGGGATCAACCTTGGCTAGGGAAGATGAGTTCTAGATGCTGGATACAAAATTAATGTTTACCAAAGATTTTCAGTTTTGGAACGACAAAACCATGTCATATTTGTGAAAGAATAAATGACCATTTAATCTGAGTCTTCTCTGATGTAAATACGCTCTTTGATATTTCGCTATTTACATTATAGCGCATTACCCTTCAAAAACAACAGGAACGTCCGACACAAGTTGTGGCGCTTTGTTTTTGTGTATTATATCCAATCATTCGGCAAAACACTGTAGGGTATAAATCAATTAATCATTTTTGACCTTACGAAACTCAACAACCCCCAATTTTGTCTGCATTGTTATTGTAGATCACGTGACAAGATCTCGTTTGGAAATAGAACAGAAGTTAGGTAATTGGTTACTGTAACATGACCGGCTTTGTTTTGAATTTCTTTCCAGTCACGTGACCGCCTTTGTTTAGAAATTATAGAGTATTCTTGTTGCGGAGATCAATTTACATCGATCTGTTAAGCTGGCCACTTGAAAATGTATTGCTTTTCCTGTGAAATTCTGTTTATTTTGTTCCCCATGCTCGTTACGGAAGTGACCCAACTTAGTAGCAAACATTATTGGTGCGAATTCTAGCTTGAAACTTTTACCGAACGTTTCTGATATATCATTTATTTATCGATTCATATTATCAGAGTTTTTTAACTCGTTATATTATGTTCAAAGGGCTCCTCATTTTGAAAAATAGAATTTTGTTATCCCTCTTTTTTTAGCTCGACTTTTCGAAGAAAATGAGAGCTTATACTGTCACCCGGGCGTCGGCGTTGGCGTTGGCGTTGCAACCAAGGTTAAAGTTTTTTCAAACATCAATAACTTCCATACTATCAAAGGGATTCAACCCAAACTTGGTATACTTATTCACCATCACACCCTCTACCTTACTATCATGGCCCATGACCCTGGGACCACTCTATTTGGAGTTATGCCCCCTTTATACTAAGCAACTTAGAAAGTCGAGCGCGCTGTCTTCGGACAGCTCTTGTTTGAAATTCCAAACCGTTACGTCATTGTCTAAGGAAAGAGCGTGATTCCGCGTTGATCACAAGGTTTTTAAATGGTAGGTCATTGTAAACAAAGGCTGTTAAAGTGAGGGTTGTTGCAAAACATTGCCTATAAACCTTTCAGAAATACTTTTTGGTCTTCATTTTCACCAGGTATGACAATAAATGGTTCATTGATTGGTATCATTAGGGGTGGGCAATATTACGGATATACCAGTAAATCACAATTCGGAGGGCCCCGATACAGAATCGCGATACGACCTTGCCATACCGGTGCACTCGAGAAAGATTGCAATTTCCGGATTTTTCTGATATTTTTTAAATTCATTTGTTGTGGCTTTCAATTTAAATATCTTTATTCACTAATTTTAATCCGTATACAAAAGCAAAGCCGAGAATCTTAACTGAAAAGACTAAATAGTACTTCATTTATTATCTTGCAATTATCGAATATCCATTATATATCCATTATCTTAAAGGGGTTACATCGCATTTATGTTTGAAAGGAAAAGCATTCCGCGACCCGCCTATACGACAATCAAAAGGTGTGGCTTGCATTGTCTCCAACACGCAATCGGTGTTAGGCAAATTGTATGCATAATGAGGCATTCACTAGAGGACCTGTTCTACCTTTACACACATACGTGGAGCAAAAACAACATATCTACTGCGCAATCTATATTGAGTTAAGATATATTGATTTTAAATTGGCTATTAAAGAAACTGACTGAGTAGAAATTTTTGCTATTTCGATAGAGTTTTTCTAACAAACTTTGGAATATTTATGTGTGTTTTATCTAATCCGAGTCTTCTCTGATGTAAATACGCTCTTTGATATTTTGATTTTTCGCTATTTACATCAGAGAGCGTTGCTCTTTGAAAACAGCGGAAAGTTCGGTAACGTTACAAGTAACTTGAAGCTTTGTTTTTGTGTATCATATCGAATCGCTCGGTAAAACACTGTAGGGTATAGATCAATAAATCATTTTTTGTCATACCTGACCAAAAATTTCATTTCAAATCGGCCTGCTGGATGAGTATAACCTTTGGTTTTGAATGGAAGGTGAAGGTAAACAAAGGCTGCTCAGGTGAGGGTTGTTGCAAAACATTGCCTAATAACCCTTTAGAAATACTTTTTGGTCGTAATTTTTTCAGCAGCCATAACAATAAATGGTTCATTTATCGATATCATCAGGGGTTTTAACAATAGCCTTTAAGATCGGACGGTGAACGATGCGCAACAATTTGTTGCGAACTTCTTGATTTTTTCAAAGAGCAACGCTCTCTGATGTAAATAGCGAAAAATCAAAATATCAAAGAGCGTATTTACATCAGAGAAGACTCGGATTAGTTTCTAGTTTAATTAGATATGTTGCGAGATTTACTGAACTTCAACATGTTTTCAATTCCATCATAGATCCAGTTATGGTAAAAGAGATCGATCTCATTCCATCACCAGGTAAAGGTAAACATAGTCTATCCCGCTCGATTTTTGAGTGTAGCGCAAACATAATATTGGACAGGAAACTCATCAAACTCGGTAATACAAAGTATGTGATAATATATATCATGATATCGATCACGATACAACCCAACTGTCCCAACATATTGTGATATATCGGGATACACTTTTTGGAGGCGATACCCACCCCTAGGTATCATACGGTGTTTCATAATCCGAATCTTCTCTGATGTAAATACGCTCTTTGATATTTTGATTTTTCGCTATTTACATCAGAGAGCGTTGCTCTTTGAAAACAGCGGAAAGTTCAGTAACGTTACAAGTAGTGAAGCTTTGTTTTTGTGTATCATATCGAATCACTCGGCAAAACACTGTAGGGTATAGATCAATATATCATTTTTTGTCATACCTGACCAAAAATTTCATTTCAAATCGGCCTGCTGGGTGAGTATAACCTTTGGTTTTGAATGGAAGGTCAAGGTAAACAAAGGCTGCTCAGGTGAGGGTTGTTGCAAAACATTGCCTATAAACCTTTTAGAAATACTTTTTGGTCGTAAATTTTTCAACATGTATGACAATAAATGGTTCATTGATCGATATCATCAGGGGTTTTAACGATATGGTTTTAGATCGGACGGTGAACAATGCGCAACAATTTGTTGAGAACTTCTTGATTTTTTCAAAGAGCAACGCTCTCTGATGTAAATAGCGAAACATCAAAATATCAAAGAGCGTATTTACATCAGAGAAGACTCGGATTAGGTGTTTCAAGGATAGCATTCAAAATCGGACGGTGAACAAAGCGCCACAACATGCAGAGTTCTCCGCAGAATATTTTGAAGCTGTAGTGGCAAATTATATAAGAATCTGTTAACCTTGAAATGCACAGTGTTCATGCAAATAATTGTAAGTAATAACATTAAGGAAAAAGAAGAAATTGCTCATTTTGAGCAATTTCTTCTTTTCCCAGGGTTTCTTTAAGAGGCGGGGGCGGGGATTTCCCCCTCCTATTTGACTGAAATTGAGTACAACCCCCCTGCTACTTTTGAAAATTTTGTATGGGGTTAATAGGGAATACATGGAAAATCCCCCGCCTACTTTAGCTTCTGGCCCAGGTGGCCAAAAAGTTATTGAAACTCCTGTTTTCCCATAATGTTTTACGCACAATTATTACTTTTGCAATGATAAAAATGCTTTAACCCATTACTGCACAGTGTCTTTTGACTCCCTCACATGAAAAGACTTGGAAATCATTGTAGAAATTGAAGAAATTGCTTGTCACAATCAATTTCTTCATTTTCCACAATGTTTTCTAACCCAAAATGTTTTTAAATATTTTTAAAATTTCATCAACTTGAAATTGTTGTCTGCAACACCCTTCAAATTGGAAGAGTCCAAAATTTTGTCGTTTGGGAAAGGGTTAAAACATTTTTTGGCATGAAATACCCCAGAGTACCTCTACTTGGCAACAATTTTTAAAGAAACTAGGCTGTGGGGCACTTTTGAAGCTGTAGGGGCATTACACGGATTACATGAAGCTGTAGTGGGGCTGATACAGCTTATTGGGCTGGGAAGAACACTGACATGTGTCGAACTTCCTGTTGTTTTTTAAGTGTAATGCGCTCTAATGTAAATTAGTGACCAGGGTGTCCACCGACTTTCAAATCTAGGGGTAAAAACCATACTTTAAGTGCATGCTTGTACCCTCTCTAAAAGAGACAAAGAAGGCTGCTTGCAAAAACTGGGGGTACAAGATTCATTTTGGGGGTAAAAAATCCCCATTTGGAGGTTTTTGGACACCCTGGTGACATCAACACATATAGATCTACATCACAGTTTTGATTATGTAGAATTTGATCTGATAAATACAATTAAAATTGCTAAGGCCATAGTATGTATGTATGTATCGATACTGCATCACCCCCTTGCGGAGATTACGTGCATAGAGGCGAAAGCCTATTAACGGCTCCTAGGAACAGGTTTTCGGTTATCATTGTTAATGTTAGGGTGGTTCTCTTGAGTACCGCAAATGGCGTCCTAAATAATAAATGATGAATGGAGACATGAAAACATTCCATGTTTTTTTTTTTTCTACAGCAATCCAATGCAGACAAAATAATGTTTTAAAAAAATAATCACCGAAAACTACAGGGATAAAGATTAGCAGGGGCCCAGTCGCCCATGGCCCCTAGATTTTGGGCTGGCCCCTGAATATTTTGAGAAAATGCCCATACCCATAATGTTAAGTATCGAATTTTGTTATTCTGGGCCCCTAAGTTCAAATTGTCAGTCTTTATCCCTGAAACTATAGTCACTAAATTTGCTTTTAGTTTTGCTAATACACGCAGTTGATAGCTGATGCTTCGTTTGCAAATGAACACTTTTTTCGTAAAAGACGCGGTATGCCAAACTATGTATACAACTTAATCGGTCGAAATGTATTTGGTACGAAACTCCTTTGCCACTGGAAACCAATATAATAGTTTTGAAATATAACTGAGCTATTGAAAATCCATAGATTTGGACACTTACACGTACACCTGTGTACCTGTACACGTAGTTCACATAGTTCTCGAAGCCGTTCGCACCAAAATTTCTACGGCTAGCATTTCTGTTCTAGTATGACTTCCGGTAACACGCTCCCTTCCGTTGGTGTCACACCACTTCATATTATCGCGCAGTATGTTACTCTGTGCAATTTTCATCCATAGTGTCCGTGAATGTCGCCAAAATTGTAGCCGGACTAGTGCAGACGAAACAAGATGGCCGATGATCTGTCATAAATTATCGATTGAACCAAGAACGAAAACACGTGAGGTCGACTTCGCTTAGGTCTGTTGTTAAGATTTAGCTTTGTCGTTGTATTTCTTTAATTCACACACAATTCAAGAGCTTTGTTTATATCGATATTGATTGATTCACTGCTTCTGTCAGGTCGTTTTTATAGCGTTTAGGAAGGGGATTATCTGGTTATTGCTGTAAAAATGACGTTAAAAGCCAGGGGTACTCGTGTCCAAAAATGCGAAGTTACCCTTCCCCCCGCCCGAAATTTCACGGAAACCCTCTGATTTTTCCATTCAATTAACATTGAAAAAAACAGAGGGTTTCCGACATTTTTGTTTCCGTTTAAATTTCAATCTATAGACGGACGAAAGGCTGCTTCGCAGCCATTTCGCCCGTATTATACATTCAAAGTTAAACGAGAATCGATACGAACATTTTGATTTATTTTAGGGTTGAACAGGTGTCAGTGTGTATAAGATGTTACTATAAATAGTCAAATATACATCCTGCCTCCCCTCTTTTCCGTTATCGGTCTATTCCTTCATTAGTAAAAGATCTTGAATCGTTTATACAACAAGGTACAGATATTTTGCGTTTAAATGTGAGTTCAAAGATCTGATTGGATAGTTTTTTCTAATAACAATAAATTTGTTCCAAAAATAGACCGGGTTTATAGATATGTATTGATAAACCGTCGGTTTTGTTATAAAATCTCGTAGCTACGGCTTTATCGAAGCCGTAGTTACGATATTTTATAACAAACCGACGGGATACAATGATCGCGAAAAAAACGTCCCACGCTTTGGCCGAGTTCACCACCAGTGAGAAATGAAAGTTGTATGTTTGTAAAAATACAAAAGAAAAGCGTTTAATGAAGGGGACAACGCACGCTGGACAGAAACTATCTATCCATCCATGTAGACCACTTCGCCTGACATTTTTAATATATTTTTACCTTTTTAATAATTATGTGCGAAAGACCAATATGCAAATTATCTAAGCGAGACCAAAAGTAGGCCAAACGGTGCAGTCTCAACAACTATCTAAACCCACATCATGATTACATCACTATCAAGTTGGGTGGACTCAGAAACCACGCTGTGTAGTTTCATGATTATTAATTTTGCCGAATGCTTCCAAATTTGGGAAGGCTTAGTTTATGTCGTTTGGTAAAGACTTCGAACATAATGACTCCCCCACAATATATTAAGGTTTTAGACAACATTTTCCCCACAGACCAAATACCAAAAAATGTAACTTCATTCGCTAAAAAGTGCCGTCTGCAACATCTTTGAATTAAAATGAGCCATCTGGTAATACCGGTAGGTTAAACCTTTCCCAAACAAGACCTAGTTTTGACGTCCCTAGCAAAAATAATTTGAGAAAACATTGATGCAAAAGAAGAAAATGCTGATAATCAGCATTTTCTCCTTTTGCCTCAATATTTTCTGTGCCATATTGTACACAAAATCCAATAGTTATCAGCATCCATTTTGTCGTCTGCAGCACCATTCAAATAAGACCAGCCTAAACTTTTGTCGTTTGGGAATGGGTTAAGGTTTACGGACTGAGAATGAAATGCAGAGCCAGAGGCGAAATTTGAAAAGTGCCAGTAATTCCCAAACTGTAATACATTTCCATTCCAAATACAAACATAAGCATTTTGTATGGTTTAGAATTTTGAATTAATGCATACTTATGGAAATATTTGACAGAAATGTTCAAAATTACCTCCCTTGCATATGAATATAGAGTTTAAATAATATTTGTAATTCATTTTCTTCTTGAAGCATAATCTTGAAATCCGGTCTGGTGAATCAACTTCTGTGGAGTGTATTTATAAGTGTGTGTAATTTGATGCATTTCGTATGGCTAGAAAGTGGTGTTTTCATTCTCAGTCAGTAAACCTTAAAACTACTTACCCCCGAAAGATTTCAAGCCACCAATACCTCCTCCGATACCAATTCCAGCACCGGGTCCATACCCTCCACCGAAACCTGTAGAAATAGTTATGACAGTTTGACTCGCCATTGTCTTAGTTGAAACCTATTTTATTGCCATCAATATGTGCATACATGTGGAATTTTTACAGCAAGTGAAAATCAACAGTTGGCGAAATGGTCTGACTACAAGTTCTAGCAACTTAGATACGGTCATTCCCTTGCCATTGTCGACAAGTGATAGCACAGAAAGACGATATTAAACAAGGGTTTTTATTAACCCTTTCCCAAACAAGGCCTGGTTCTGACCTCAGTACTACAAAAGGCTTGGGTGGGAAATAATGATTTTGCCCCAATGTTTTCTATGGTATATCGTATACAAATCCTAGGCCCTATATTAACCAGCATCTATATATTTTGTAGTCTGCAGTGTCAAATTTGTAGTCTGCAGTGTCAAATTAAGACAATGTAAATATTGCCGCTTGTGAAAGGGTTTTGGTCCCAAAGGTTTGAATGTCTAAATTGGTTTTTAACTTCTTCGTAAGGTGAAGTTGATAATTATATAAGGTAGTCAAACCCGAATGAGATTCTTGCGACGTCGGAAAGTTTCGTGTGATTGGGTGGTGGAAAGAAACGTTTTTTACGTATCCGAACTTATTAGGGTGCGATTGTAAACATTCGGCGGTGGAAATTTCCGCCGCCGAATGTTTACAGCGTCGTCCGAATAATTCCGACCTCGCATGAATCCCATTAGGCGTGGATTACCTTAACTAATAAAAATAATGTTCGTCTTACCTGACTTTCCAAACTGTCCAAAACCCTTGAAACTTTTAAATCCCCCGATACCACCTAATTTATGTTTTGGAACTGAAATGAAAATAAAAACAGAAACCGGTTAGTTATTTCGGTGGTCTATGTATAATCCGTGTGGGATCAAATGATGTTTATAAGTAAAACTGTAAACTTATATAAACCTATTAGGCTTGCAATCATCAGAATGATCAGAGGTGCGTTCTTTAGGGCGAGATTTATTAAAATTCCTTAACGTATAAAACCCATCATTAGCACCAAAGAGCCAGAGGCGAAATTTGAAAAGTGCCAGTAAATCCTAAACTGTGATATATTTCCATTCCAAATACAAACTTAAGCATTTTGAACGGTTTAGAATTTTGAATTAATGCATAATTATGGAAATATTTGACAAAAATGTTATAAATTACTTCCCTTGCATATGAACATAGAGCAAAAAGATATATGTAAATTATTTTCTTCTTGAAGCATAATCTTGAAATCCGGCACGGTGAATCAACTTATTTGAAGTATATTTACAAGAGTGTGAAATTTGATGCATGTCCCATGGCTAGAAAGTGGAGATTTTAATGATGGGTCATATACCTTAAGAAGTTTTAGATGGTATTTAGCGTTTTTAAGACCTAGATTCTGACCGAGGCATTCCAAATGCTCCATACTTCATGCTTTATCCTAAAACATCTTTTAAGAAATCTCAATATATCTCAAGAAATCTCGCACTAAAGAACGCGCCTCAGATTATCCCATCACAATTACAATGGAATCTTGAGGCTCGAAGATCGTAGGACAAATTCACCATTTTGATTTTCTGTCCAACTTTGTCATTTCTGTATCAACATTAATGGGACATAACATGTCAATTTCTTTTTTTTCTTTTTTTAAAGTAAGTCTTAATGCAAAGATTGGCTATTCTAATGCATATTAATGTTATCAGTATTTTTGAAGTTGTTATCTAATAAGCAAAAAGCGCCTTTAAAGTTGGGACAGAAATGACAAATTCCATATCAATCTGAACTGTTGTCCACATTAATTTGTTTTAGTACAAAAATATATACACTAGAAGAAAGAAGAAACACAACAACTATTTTTGTTATATTTCTCTTAATTCTATTATGTTATTTAGTCAAAATTGTTACTGAATATTACAGAAACTCTATTTTGTTATTGATCTTTGTGTTTACGTTAAAATCTATCTTACATGTGAGATAACGTCAAAATAGACGTTTACAAGTTTTCTCACATGCAAACTTTTAAAATGTTTAAACTTTTCATATAACTCTTTTAAATTGTGTAGATGCACGTCGACTAGACAAGAGGCAATAAGTTTCGTTTGGATTTAATCTCTCATATCATTTTGCGACCTATTCAAAGACGGCGTGCGGTAGCAATTATGGTGTTTACGAATTGCACATCTCAATCCGCAGTTGCTGATGACTTTAATGTACGTCACTTGACGAGATCTTGCTTAAGGTTACCTCATAGAACCAACGGAACAATTGAGGGTCGCCCGAAAAGCGTTCATCACCGTCTAACGTCACGACGTCATGACCATTTAATTTGCTTATCTTACAAACGGAAACAAATTCTCTTCTCGATAAAAACTGTTGAGGCTATTCATGGACAAAACAAAAATCAAGTTTCAGCCAGGAATTGTTGGCAACATGTTTCGATTGCGCGAGAGAATGTATTTAACGTCGTCGCTAAAACGATGTTATTTAAACGTATATTGATGACACGTACGACCTGTGACCTTAATGATTTTTTGACGCTAGAAAGTCAAATGATGAAGTTTTACTTTGCATTGAAAAAAGTACTCGAATTAGGTCGATTTTTAGAACAAACAAAAACAAACGGATGCTCAAACTAATTTGTTGTTGTAAAGTAAAAGGGAAAGGTGGTTTATAGTCTCAAATTTACGAACTAGGTCCATATTCGCGCGACTTTCACACTTTACTCCACGATCATCGAGCTTCAAGTCGGCTGTTTACAGTCGGCGTCTGCGGCAGCCACAGAACATCGGCTTTCTGCTCTCCCATGTACCGCTTTCAGCTCTCCCATGTACCCATTTATACACCTGGGTGAAGAGGAGCAACGTGGGGTAACTTTTTTGCTCAGAAAAATTCCCGTGACCTCGGAGGAATTTGAACCCAGGATCTCTCGATCCCTAAGCCCGCGTCCTACCACTAGACCACGGCGCCCCACTTTCGTTGCGTTTATTCTTTTCTTTAGTTTAATTCTCGTAAATGGCGCAATGTTTTAGCTTGAACTTTTCAGAATCTTCATAAAAAAATATGTTCTTTCAGATGAAATAAAAGTAAATTCATTGAAAAATAAATATGGTGTAAAATGCCACTTCCAATGTTTCTATTTTGGCTTATCAGCAACAATGTTAAAAATAACTGATAGTACTTAAGGTTTACACACCCTGAAAAAATCTACACTTTCTAGCCGTACGAAATGAATCAAATTTTACACACTTGTAAATACACTTCACATAAGTTGATTTACCGTGCCGTATTTCAAGATTATGCTTCAATAAGAAGATAATTTACAAATATCATTTTACTCTATATTCATACGCAAGGGAGGTAATTTTTAACATTTTTGTCAAATATTTTCATAAGTATGAATTAATTCAAAATTCTAAACCGTGCAAAATGCTTATGTTTGTATTTGGAATGGAAATGTAACACAGTTTAGGAATCATTAGCATTTTTCAAATTTCGCCTCTGGTCCTTTGGTGCTTTTGAGGGGTCGGATACCTTAAACGTATATAAAAATAATCACTCCTGGCATCAAGACATACTTTGAAAATTGAAATATGAATGTGATGTATTTTTTAAGCGATGTGGTTGTGAAGAAAAAATATAGTATTATTCTAATTATGTTTTACCCACACAATGAACAATTTTAGAGATGAAACGTTACTTACAATAATGTATGGGTTTTCCGTATCCATATTTACTCTTGAAAAACTTGTGTTTGCCGGGAAATCTTCCGAAATTAGCACCCTCTGTCAAGGCTGAAAGAAAATAGCAAAGGAAGTCCAAGTAGACGTTGTTATTTTTTCCCAATCAAGATCTGGTTTTGATGTCTCTAAGAGAATTGGTTTTCGAAAAAAAAATGAGACAAATGAAGAATATGCTGACCCTCAGCATTTTCTCCTTTTGCCTCAATATTTTCAGTGCCATTCTATACATTTAAAGGCAGAATAACACTTAACATCTTGCAAATTTTCCGAGAACTTCGTACAAAAAAATAAATATATATTATTAAAATATGGTCTTTAAATTGCATATATGCCAAATCTTAGCTTTCTACCATGTGTATTGGCTTAGATGTCGACGGATTTAAAACCCCATGATTTGTTGTCCCGGGGATAATATACTGAGAGGCAAAAGAAAGTATACACTTTTTGTTTTTCGATATCTCTCTTAATTTCATTCATATCGACTCAAAATTTTGTACAATTTATTTCTATTCATCAACCAATAATACAATGTTGTTAAATTTCAAATGAAATTGCTTGATTACACATACTCATGCTACATGCCGATTTTGCAAATTTTGCACGTGCGACCTAGTGGAGCATCAAATATTGCTGTTAATTCGTATTCAATTTCTTTATCATTTGTCACAACAAATCACAACGTTAAAATTTCTCTAACCCTATAACACACTATTCAGTGGCTGGTAGAATTCGATCAATATGGCCCTTTTTTTCCATTAAGGCCCATTTTTCCATGACACAGCATAATACGAAAAAATGTGACATTATGAATTAAGTGTACATTTACTCGTGTATCATAGGAACATTCTGTGCAAATTTTATCAAAATCCGTCTATAAATTAAGAAGGAGTTATGCCAGATAACTTGTTTGCATCAAGCCCCCTTTTGCCATGACGCATTGTAATATGGAAAATCAAAAACAATACACGCATGGTCCTAGGTGACTAGGCACTTTCTGTGAAAAAAAATATCCAAATCCCTTCATAAATGTAGGGATTGTGTCAATGTGAATTCTTGCATTAATTAATTGATTGAATCCCCTTTTTCGATGACGCTGTGGGCTATGAAAAAACATCGCAACGGAAGGAAGGACGTATAGACGGTAGGTCAAGAAGTTTACATCAATCAAACGCCAACGTTTCCGTGGCTTTTGAAAATCGTAATAATCTATAAATCGTTTTCTCAGAAAATGTTGAAGAACTAGGGTGTATACTTATTTTTGCCTCTCAGTATATTAACAATAATGGAACATATGGGGTTTTAAATCCGTCGACATCCTAGCCAATACACAAGATAGAAAGCTAAGATTTTGCATAGATGCAATTTAAAGGCCATATTTTCATAATACATATTTATTTTGTACGAATTTTTTGGAAAATTTGCACGATTTTAAGCGCCATTCTCCCTTTAAATAAATTTATCAACATCCAATTTGTCATTTGCAACAGCTTTTAAATTAGACCACCCTAAATTTTGATGTTTGGGAAAGGGTCAATTTTCCTTGGACCAATATACGCCGTTTTCATTTTGTATATATTGTCTGAAATATAAAGATGTTGCAGGATTCCAAAATTAGTCATAGCCAAGTCAGACAACCCTACTCGTTCAGTCGGCCATGATGCTTAAGCCACCGCAATGTTACTAAGCTGAATTTTTACATTTATATATTAATCAACGAATCAATTATACATTTGGAATTTCATCGCTTTGAAATCAACATATATATAAAATAAATGCTCCTGAACTTAATTCTTAATTTCCAACGGAAACTGCCCTGCGTTCAGTAAGACAAAACGTTTACTCCTAACGGATTTTTCTCTAAATAGTCTTACTGAACGCTCTGCTAACGTTAACTGAATAAATATGGCCGCCCCCATAGTCTGGGTTCCCTCCTTCTTTTCGCAGTATGGAAAGGAGGGAACCAAACTAGCCGCCATTTTTGTTTGCTTTGGCACACCACCTTCAAATCTGTGAGCTAAATGGGGCGAACGTTAAAAGTAAACAGGTCGTTCAGTAGAAAACTGTTACATATCGGTAGCTCTGTGAGCTAATGTTTTGTCTTACTGAACGCAGGGCTGATCTTTATGACACCTACACAATCTTCTCCGCAGTGATCTCCCCTGAATATTTGGGATTGGGGAGATCTCTGCAGGCACAGCTTGAGTTACCAAGATTTTAGGTAATTGATTTTTTTTATTTGAATTTTTATCTGAAAAAAAGTAAACTCGTTTTAGTAATGTTTTAAGAATATGAGGTGTCAGATATGAATCCAAACAAATAATTAAATTGGATTTAAAAATGATTTCAGAAATATAAATGAATTTCCGCCATTTTTACGACATCACGTGACATTCACCATGGTCACGTGATGTATATGCCTGCAGTTATAATGTAAGGCATTGTCTCTGTGTGGAGTTTGACACCGACCGTGATTCGACAGAAACTTTCCTTTCAATGCGGTCAATGTTATACATCAATATTCAATAGGGACCAATTTTATCAAGTAAACAGTGACGTATTTTCGGACAAACAATAGTATTTCGGTAGCTGTTGTTATAAAATCTCGTAACTATGGCTTGATTCAAGCCGTAGTTACGAGATTTTATAACAACACCGACGGTTTATCAAAACATAACAGTAAACCCAGCCTATTTTTAGCACAAAATCCATTGCCATTGTTTCTACTTTTCTGATTATTTAATTGTTGGCACAAGATCGTATGGCATATGTTTACGTTTTGTTTAAATGTAAACAAAACTTTGTTCGATAAAACGCAGACAACTCTGAACAGCGAACAGACCGCTCTCTCACTCTACCTAACTTTTCAACATGTCTACGTCACTACTTATAAAGAATTTTTCATCTTTTATACAACACTGTTTTGTTTACATTTGGACAAAATGTAAACATGTGCCATACGACCTTGCGCCAACAATGGGCACACATTTAGACGCCCCACAAGATAATGGCTTTAGAAAACACTGTCTAAAATGAATAAATTAGCGCCACACAATATAAATACTTTGGAAGTCAATGTGTAAAATGGAGAAATTGCTTGTGACAAGCAATATCCTGATTTCCCACAATATTTCCTACCCAAGAAGAGACTTAAATGTCCATGCACTATAAATTGTCGTCTGTAACATCTTTGAATTTGGATCAGACTAAAATTGTAAGCTTTGGTCTGCAGAACATTTTTAGTATGGTCAGTCGAGTTCAATTGCATTCGGGTTGGCACGACCTAAATTGACCAGTGAGCTTTGGGAAAGAGGTAGCAATATCAGACGCGCTTAGACAGTTGACAAGCACACTAGTGGTAGACTCGGCCAAAGCGATGGACGTTTTTCGCTACAACAAGGTACAGATATTTTGTGTTTAAATGTGAGTTTAAAGATCTGACTGGATAGTTTTTCTAATAACAATGAATTTGTTTTTAAAACAGACCGGGTTGACCGATATGCATTGACGAACCGTCGGTGTTGTTATAAAATCTCGTAACTACGGCTTTATCGAAGCCGTAGTTACGATATTTTATAACCACACCGACGGAATAAATTGTTCGCGAAAAAACGTCTCTCGCTTTGGCCGAGTTCACCACCAGTGAAGCATATAACTTTGAATTAACCCCACCCTCGTATCTAAAATATTTTATAGATTAAAAACCATTATAACACTCTACCGTAAAATTCATATATAGCGAAAGAAGAACTGCATCGGGTTTTTTATTTGACCAATAAAGACTCTATGTAATTATGCCTTGTGTATGCGCAAAAACGTCACGTGGCGTTAAGGTAATGTCAAATGACGTCATCAATGACGTCACTTAACCGGCAATGCGTTTCCTACGCCGAAAACTAGATCATAACAGAATTTCCACAAAATAACACATTTAGAATGTGCGTTTTGTTATTTAGAGTGTTATAATGGAGATAATAACAGGTTTAGAGGTCTTTATTTGCCAAATTAAAACCTCTGTGCTCTGAACTACATGGTAAGGCAAATACCTCGGCGCGGAGCGCCTCGGTTTTTACCTACACATGTAGTCCGTCGCACATCGGGTTTTATTTGGGAAATAAAGACCTCTAAACCTGTTATTATTTCATAAATAAAAACCTCTGTGCTCTGAACTACATGGTAAGGCAAATACCTCGGCGCGGAGCGCCTCGGTTTTTACCTACACATGTAGTCCGTCGCACATCGGGTTTTATTTGGCAAATAAAGACCTCTAAACCTGTTATTATTTCATAAATAACGCCCCCCTCCCCCACCCCCACCACAAAATAAAAAAAATAGGCCACTGTCATGGCGCAGTTGATAGGGCTTTGTCACGGTGGATAATCACGAGATACAATATTTCCAGAAAATCTTCAATAATTTTGTAATTATTGGGCCGATTTGAATTCGGTTTGAAGCAGAGAATATGGACAGACGTCACGCATTAGATGGACGTGGTTGATTTTTGAAAAATCAACTGATAAAAAAGTTATTGAAGATAAACTAAAATTTTGGTTTATCTTCAATAACTTTTTTATAAGTTGATTTTTCAAAAATCCAACACGTTCAGCTTATTCCTGGCATTTCCCCATCTTCTCTGCTTCACACCGAATTGAAATTGGTCAAGTATTAAAAAAAAGTGTTGAAGATTATCGGAAATTCTGAGTCACGTTATTATACACCGTGTTCGTGCTCTCACTCATGAGGTTCCGGGTCGCGGTAAATATCCTTCCAGACAAAATTGTCTCCCATCAAAAGTTTGATATCGTTAACAAATGTGGGTGAGCAGCTGGAGGCTCGATTAGGGTGTTGTGGTAGTACTGGTATGAGAAACAACAAGAATCCATGGTTAGGTGCTCCAACCGCCGAGATATGACTATAGCAGTTGGAAACGGCGTTATATCCAAATCAACGCGCCCCCCCCCCCTTCTAAAATGACAAATGTGGCTACTTTTAAAACAGACTGACGGGGTATTTTGAAACGATCCTGGGGTCAAGCAGTGACGCCTTTTGACGCAACTTATAGAAAAGGTTTAGGAAAATTCAGAGACAAAGGAAAAACTAGCATTTATCAAAACAAGTTCTCCTTTTGCTTTACTATTTTCCGTAATACATGTAATTATATTATGAACATACCTTTTTTCATGAAACTTCATTTTTCCCATCTTTTGTCTTTTTGTTTTCCAAAGCGTTTTTATCAAAAGCGTCAAAATGCGATATTATTTGAGAAACAGTCACAAGAATAAAGATTTAGAGATACATGTGTACCTATTATCTCGACATCGGATTTGTCCGAGAACTGCTTATTTCGAAGTGAAAATTTTGTATTGCTACTCTCTGTTTTAAATTTGCTGGAAGATTTGTACCATTTGTTTTTACAAATATATATTTTTACATATTTTAATTTTGTCTGTATGTCTGTGGGGTGTTTTTTCTTTCAAAAATATAAAACTATTTATGTGTATCCTATATGAAATGTAAATATGTAAAGCAATATAATAAGAGGGGATGAAGACTTCTAAAATTTTATTTCCAATCCAATCCCTATGTTGTGGGTACTCATTTTAATTGCCTCGACGTATAAATTCTAACGAATACCAACAACACAGCCTTTGGTAAACATCTAGATAACTATTTCATCTCGAAAAGCCATCAACCCCTCTTATCTGTAGAGCCATGTGTATATGTGAACCTACCAATAGCGCCCAAAAATAAACACAATAAATTAAAATATTCCATTTTGTCACTGTTTACGAAGAATTCGTCCTTGTAAAATCACTTTCCAGAGCCAAAAAACTCGGAAATTTGATTTATGGCTTGTCGGGCGATCTGGCGAAATGCGAAGAATATCCGCCGAAACCCGACTATCATTTCATGAAATCACGTGACTACACCAACCAATGAGCATTAAGCTGTACATCACGTGACATTTAATCAGTGAACATGCCGTCGGTTTCGTTCGAAAACGTCGTAACTACAGCTTTAAAAAGCTGTAGTTACGGCATTTTCGAACGAAACAAGCAATATCATGTTATGAATAGGTATACCAGAAATGGCCGTTCGAAGATATCTTCATTGGTGACATTTATCGCGCCCTGTTTATGATGAAACAATAAAAACAAAAGATAATAATTTGACTGGGTTATAGGAAAATGGACTCTGTTGAAGTTGAGATCAAAATGCACCTGATCCAGTAACCTATAATCAGTAAATTTCGAGACCACCGTATGACCATAAACTTTTAGTTCACATACCGGTATACCAAAAGTCTTCTTCGATCTGTTTGTATTCATGGGCGGCATAATATACTTAGCAAAACAATTGAAGGATATCGAACTTTCTTCGGTCATAACTTTGTCATTGCTTTTGGTCAAGGTAAAATATTCTTGCATTTGATAGAACACTCAAACCCTGGCTCATCAGAATGAAAACTGTAAGTTACGGATCACTAATTACAATACAGTTGCATGCCAAGTGTTATTACCCTATATACCCAAAAGTCAGAGCCCAAAATTCCCTGTTGATAGATTCTTCTGAAAGCATTGTCTTGCGATGGCTTTCCCTTTAAAAAATACCAATGAATGATTTGAATAGCTTTGTCATGTTCATAACCACCAAAATAATGCCGGAACATCCACCAATATATACGGACGAATGACACGCCCTTGTCACTAATTTTAAAGTTTCGAAGAATCTCAATAACAAAGGTTGTAAAGTAATGTGCAAACCAGTGGCCAAAAAGTCAGCAATGACTTTGTACGAATTCGTTGCGAAAAAATGACTCCTCTTACCACGTCAAAGTTCTTAGAACGTTTGCAAACTTTTGGCATAGATTGTTCTGCCGTTTGTAAATATACTGTACCTACACCACCCAAGCGTGACGTAAACTAAACTTTCTAATTGAAAGTATATATTATTAACTTTTATATGCAAGTATTCTAAAACAAATCAAAATAACACCGAATGAAAGAAAAAGGGAGGAATTCAAATATCCCTAAATTGTTGTAAATTGTAAATTGTCCCTACATCGCATCATGACATTTGCGCATACAGTTTCACAGATAAACACATGTTTGAAGATTTCGCTCAGCTATTTTCTCTGTTTTATTCTTAGGTGCCAGTCTACGGTTTTGCTAGAATATTCGCATTGGCCATGGTCAATAAATGTAATATTAGGAAAATGTGGATTTTAAATGTCATTTTGAAAGTAAGAAAAGCTACTTTTTCTTCAAATGGCCCCAAATTGTGAAAAAGAGACCTTTTTTCAAATTCGCCACACAGTATGCTAGCTCTCACAGATTATCATCAGTTTTCGTGTGCCCAGAATTGCAAAGTGGTGGAATTGCTGACTTTTGTCGCTAACGCAGGGTATTTTTGAAAGGTAGGAACATGGGCCAAGATAGTGGAAAAACTTCCTGGATACATGGTATTTTTTATTACATTTGCTGAATTTATATAGTTTTTACTGTACAGAAAGCAAGTTGTTAGGGGGCTATCATTTCCAATTTGGCCTGTGCAGCAACTCTCGACTTGCACAAAATCGGCCATTTTCGCCCCGATTTGGCGATCATGCCGCACGTACATAAAGCGTCACATGTGTCACCTCTATAGGTTACCAGTATGATTTGTAGTATTTTCTAGATAGTTTTACATTCAACTCCTACAAATAACATGTTTTTTCTATTGCAGAATAGTGTTTTGATAGAATACAGTCTCTGACAACATTAGACGACAGCCGACAACACAGTGCGGAGGGGAAAAACCGTGGACTGAGACCTTAGACAAAGTTTGTCCAGCAATTAAGCGAATTAAAGATGACGGCGCAATATTATGTTATTTTTTCTTAAAGAAATGTATTTATTTATTTATTTTTGGGGGACATACAATAAAGAATAGTTGTTGTCAGCTCCTGTGGATTCAAAGTGCCCAAACACATGTGGGCAATGTAGACATTTGAGGCACCACGAAATATGATTAAACAAAATGAAATTATATAAAAACAGATCTTGTTTCGTGGCTAAATCAATAAGGGCCCTTTTACCATGTTCTGTCTAAATTTATTCATCCGCTGTTGGTCAAAGATTTGACCAAACCGGCGTAACGAATATTAGCGAGCTGCGCAATAAAAATGACAACATAATGACACCGGGATGAAGTCACTACACCTTAATGAATAACTCGATTATATTCAATATGTGTTGTGTAACAGTTCGCGTACTATGTCCAAATCTTGACTTTGAGCCTTTGATCTTTCTAAATTCAAACAATTTGATTATGCACGTTTCCACATGTTTTGCGATGCAAAGATAATAACATCAATGGTTATATGTGACAGCGTCGAAAGCTTTTTGCATATTTTGCCGAGACAATCTGCAATGGAGTGAACTTGTTATAAAGTGTTAGTATGACACGTGTTGACCAAACATTTTTTACTTATTTTTATTCAGAAAATACAACACGATATTTCTTTTAAAGGATCTCAATTATTTTCAGACGATTACTTCACACTTTTTTTATGTCCGTTCGAGATAAAGATTCCTTAAAAATGAGTTTTAGTTCACGTATGCCATAACCATTTGAAGTGTTCATTAAAGTTATCATTCAAGAATTTGATTTCAGTTTTCCTTTTCTTCTGTGCTTGTATGTAAACAACATTACACAATGTTCATTGACGAATAAAAATTGGACTATTCAAGAAATCATGGGCTCGATTTCTTTATTTCTACGTAAAGCAACAAGATTTGGTGTTTGTCCATTTCAAATATGTACGCTCGGCATCATACTTATGTCATGATAATTCTGAATAAATCGGGAAAAGAGAACCATAGTCTCTAATACGACGAGCCATTCGGACCACTCTTTCCGTCCCTTGTCCACGTGCGAGCTCAATAATGATTATTAATAACACAGATACGCATACATCACTTAAACTGTCTATAGTAACACGTTTTTATTTCTCATAATTTCCATAATTGATTAGAATTGCACATGACCTTTTTTGACGCACGTATATGCCTACCTACGATTGTCAAAATGTTCACGTGTACGTAAAACACGTGTACGTAATGAATACAATCATAATTTTGCATTTTCTCTAGCTCTATTTTACTTTGTTTGTTGTACTTTTTCAAGGTGCATACAATCTTTTTCCAGACAATTACTTGGTTGGATTCTTATGATGTATGCTTTCTTTTAGCCATAACATTGGGTACTAGTCAGTCCAAGTTGATAGCTGATAACTTGAATAATACGAATTATGACAAAAACGAAAACAAAAAGAACAACTAGTCTTATTTTGGGAGCCCACCAACACCCGAGTATGCCAAACAACCCGCAAGATGACAGTCATGTGACGGCGCACTATTGGTATGCTATTGGGGTTTTGTCACTGGAGGTGTTAATTGTACAAGGAGATTGAGTAACGAACAGTTCCGTGACATCTATAGGGCTAAAACTAGGTATTCGGAAACAAAGTGTCTCACCAGGTTAACCCACCCTTCTAGCTTTCTTGAAATAAAATATGATTCCAATATCAAAAGTTCATTACTTGAATCATTACAACTGATGTGTGAATAGTTTCTGCAGCCATTAGTGATTTTTAAATCTGATATTTGGCTGCATTTTTATTTGTATAGTGTCCGTAACCCTTTACAGTGCAATAAAAAGTACTGAGCTTATGTTAACACGAAACAGATTGTTTCATTAAGGCTACCATATTGAGAGCTGTAATATTCTAGACTATTAAAGTTTTGTTGTAAATGGATCATTTGAAAAATCTCCATTTTAACAATTTGTTACGGACATTACATATTCAAGCTAGGGTCTGTAAATGTCCCATTTTCTGAGACACAACGCTAAAAATATGGGTACAATAGACTACCAAAATTTACCTTAGGAACTGTTTTATCAAATCAAAATAAAGTTTTTTGGAAACATTCAAATATAATTCATCACATGTACATTGAATTCTAAAATTATTTTGGTGAGATAATATATCGCCCCAAAAATGGCCATTTTCTGAGTATATATTGAATAATTTCTCGATGGTCATAAAAATTTGACTCATGAAAATGTTTGCACATCAAAAGTCTTTAGTCCATTTGAAATTTTCGGAACCTTGCAATGTCGAGTACAATGAAGTTTTATTATTTTTTTTTGGATTGTATATGTGTTCTAGAGCAGATCTAGCTTGGTTGCCAGAATGGCAACCTTGGGCAACTCCCACAATTCGCAAAAATCCAAGATGGCCGCCAAACGCAGCTGGAAAAATCAACTTTTTGTCAAATTGTCCAACAAAGATGCAAAAAATGTCTATTTTGGGGTTTTGGGGTATGCTGAATTCAAATCTGATGATAAATATAGTATTTGGATATCAGAAAAGTACTAAATTAGAGATGGTTGCTGGATGCCATCTTGAAAATCACATTTTTCTACGTTAGTTTTTATACGGTCTTTAAAAGGCACCTTTTCAGAATACATATTGTAAGCCAAATTTACTTTACTTCTCATTTCTTCACATTATCATTTCTTCTTTTCTTTTTTATATCAACCTTGTATAAATAAAATTCGGAAATGGATGCCACATGCCTTATTGAAAAAAATTATTGGTTGAAATACTGGTACAAATTGCTGCCAAAGTTCGATATTTATGTGTTATTAAATCTCTTTGCTTATTTTTAACACATTTGGACTAAATTTGGATATTACATATTTCGTTACTGTTCTTATATAAATGATAGTAACAGATATGGCAATCAGTTGCCATCTTGGCATAAAGAGCAAATTTTCAGACAGTATTTCAAAGTAGGACATCAAATGCCTAAAAATCTGCTCTTTTCGCCAACAATGATATAATATCAATTAATCTGTGTTAATTTCTTCAATTTAATGACTCTAAAAGTTTTGTTTATAAGTGTACTTAGTGGAAAATTCAAATAACATATTGTTAGGTGCTGTTTTTGGTATTGTTATCTAGGTTTGATTTTTTTTTTTTTTTTTTTTTTTTTTTGCTTTGGAAAATCAGATTCTGATACATAATTATGTATAGGACTAGACCTAGATGAATATATAGAATGTAATACATAGGCTACCAGTTGCCATTATTATTGTTAAATGAAGGCGATGTCTTTGCTGTATGCTTGAGGTATGTATGTATGTAACTGAGATTTTATTCAATTATGGCCCCCAGTTACCATGTTGAAATGTAAAGTTTCAGCTGTTGCTGCTGACTAAAGATAAACATCTTTGGCATTTTGCAATATTTCAGTTTCGGTACAGTTCTATGCATTTTATCTACATAATAATTACATGAATTATATAAATTCGCGGATAATATATATAGAAATTCAGGGTGACTGTCATGCTAGAAGAAAACGTATCATTAAAAGTGTTCCAATATTTATATTTTTGAAATTATTGTCCTTGTGAATATCTTAAGGAGTCGTAATATATCATTCGTGATTGATAGGCTAAAATTCTTTGGGAGCTGATCTTTTCAGCTTTCATACCTTTACAATTCAAAATTTATGAAGAAAAAAACCGAAATGATCATGGTAAAAACAATACAACTCTTTGAGTTCCATGCATAATGTAATGCTTAGTCTTGTCATGTACAGCCATGAACGATTTTAACAACAACAGGAAACAGTATAGTCGTGGATGTATCTTCATGAAAAGCAACTGTAGCCCTTAAGATAGCTCCAATAGCATGGAGTAGATGTGCATGTACATAATTGCAAGAAAGCTGTCCCATTATGTTTTAATTTATTTACCCGAATAACGATTCTAAAAGAATACATGTTCTGACAAAGACTTATCATGAGCGCTTTAAAGAGACAATCATACTAATTTGAGTGATCTTGCCTTTTGAAATGTTTATAAATATACACAATATATATTTAAGACAATGTGGGATTTTAGCATATTAATATTTCATTATGAGAAATCAATGTAAATTGGATATGCATGAAGTACATTCATGTCATTTTTAAGACTTTCTGACCAAGCCATTCCTTAAGATGGGTCTGTAAAGAAGAATAAGAATCATTACCAATTTACATGATTCAATGAGAGAACTGCGTATCATTCCGTTAGTTTTAATTTGTTGTTGTTTTCTTCTTGCTGATAAACGGTATATCTTATTCAAACGAATCATTAAGACTTAGCCTATCGCATGAAGACTTTAAATATATACAATACATAGGTGATTTACAAAATGGGCCTTAAACAATGAGAGTATAGGTTTAGATAAATTCTCGCAATAACTGAAGTGACCTTGTATGTGCATTAAAAGTACTTTTTTAAATTCAAATATTACTGAAGAAATTTTCCGAAACATGGTGTCCGACAAAAGAAAAATACTTTTGGAAAATTATTGAAAAGTCATACGAGCTAAATATTCTAGTAAAATATACTAATTCATTTGATGTGATTTGAAAGGCAAAAACCATTCAGAATCAGATGCAGAAGTGCCTAAGAATCATAGAATGTAAAATCGTTCAATTTTAATCAAGTTGAGTTGTATCTTGCAATTTCTGTTCTATTCCCAATAAATGTGAATGGACAACATTAGTATAAGATATCCCGATACAATGAAAGCAAAAAATGGACAGGGTTTCTCTGTGAATTTATATACTATAGATGTCTTGTAGGTAGGGAAACATTTGCATACTCTTTCTATAAAATTAATGTTTTTGGTGGTATCTTACCCAGGTTATCAAATGCTTGTTAATTTCAACCTTCTTAATTTATTGTTTTTGTCTTTTTCATTGAGTAAAGTTTCTTGTAAACAGTATGTCCAAGATCAACTATAATCGATTCACTATTAAACGAGAATAATTACAGTTGAATTGCTTTATCAAAACAACTGAAATTATTCTCGTTTAATTGTGAATCTATTATATGAACCGGTACTAACAGTTTAATCAAACATGACTGTTTTTGTTTATTTTCTTTTTATTTCTATTAATCCAGTATATTGTAATGGTGCAGAATGGTCACATTGCATGGTATCTACATCCAATGTTGACTACATAATAATTCCTCTGAAGTTACACACATTTCGTAGATCGGATCTGTGTGTAAGATTAACATGTAAGGCATTTCTGCTTTACCAGCCAACGTTCTATTTGCGATTTGGGTGATGTTTACATTCTATATTTGGAGGTAGATCATGGGATCATTTCTTCAAAATTAGGAAGAAGCCATAGGAATTAATGATATAAATTCATAATGGTACTTCAACCCACGCTGTCATCTTTTATTATTCAATGTCAGAACTGTGTATATCATTACACAGAGGTGATGGTCGTCTGTTGAAATAATAAAACTGTTTAAATCATATCATCTGTAAAAGTTTCGAAGATGCTCCAAGACTCTTAGATTTATAGAAATGTTTACAATAGAAAATATAACGTTTTGAAGAAATCTGGGATTTGTAAGACTTGAAATTTCCAAAATAATGTACAAAATAATATTTCCCTTTATAATATTTAGTACCAGTATTTGTTGTCACTTTCATTATGTAATCTGGTGGCCATTTCCCTAATGAAAAAGACTTAAGATCAATGTAACATCCAAATAAATATAAAAAATGTGTTATTAAATTAATAGAGGGAATGATACACAAATATCACATATTAGCCGCATTTTCTACAAGTAGAAGAAACTTGTTGTAGGTGAATTAAGCCAGCTATCATTTTCAATATGACGTCTGGCGGCCATGTCGGAATTTTATGTACACCAGATAAATCAAAATTCGAATTTAAGAAATAAAGCGGATTTACCTTATCAAGACTTAGTGTGTCTTAATACATGAATTCTATGGGCCATGTAAAATAAGGTAGAAAAATGTGATTTTCAAGATGGCGTCCGGCAGCCATCTCTATTTTAGCATATTTGTGTTATCCAAATGTTATATTTATCAATGGATTTTGGATTCAGCATACCAAAGAACCCCTAAATAGGCATTTTTCGCGTCAATTTAGGACAATTTGACAAAAAGTTGATTTTTCCAGCTGCATTTGGCGGCCATCTTGGATTTTTGCGAATTGTGGGAGTTGCCCAAGGTTGCCATTCTGGCAACCAAGCTAGATCTGCTCTAGAACACCTATACAAAGCAAAGAAAAAATAAAACTTCATTGTACTCGACATTGCAAGGTTGTCATATAGGGCATATAGCAGCGTCAAATGGACTACTTACCTCATAATATGGGCTTTTTGTAGATGTAATTTAGGTTATATTTTTTTAAGAAAATCATATATAACATAATAAAAAACCTTTTTTACCGAATACCGTGTTATAGCTGATTGATCTGAGACTGTGCATAATTACATTTCGGCAGCTAAATTGATCGTTTTCGTTCGTCGTATTGCTGGTAGAAGAGACGAAATATCTCAAACGTATAACCTAAATGCATTGACTGCATGAATGGGTTTCTCAAAATGAAATAATTAACGGAAAAACAACTGGAATATTTTTTTCTGTGTAAAAAATATTTTTGGCTAATTTGATTTCCGACTTAATCGAATGGATACATTTTTAGGGTCAATCAATCCGGCACCGTACCATCATTTCGTCTTGTGTCATAATTGCACGATTTCCGCGGATGTAGGCCTATCGGTTGATGCCCTTTGCATAATAGTTGATTGGAGTTTGACATTATAAATCAAGACATAATACGGAAGGACTATATGGACATAGAGGCAATAAAAGAAATATCTTTGGTAATACAGGGTCAAGGCAAATAGTTGATTTTATTGCAAAACCTCATAACTCCAGCTTTACTCAAGCTGCAGAACTTTGCGAAATTTTGCATTAACACCCACGAAATGTCGTTCAACGCTAGGTTATCGAGCATATGCCTGCAATCAGGTAAAAAAAAATCTCAAGAAGTATCACACGAATAGCAATGAATTTTGGGTTAAAATTAGACTAGGTTATCCGTTATGTATTGATAAACCGTAAGTGTCCTTTATAAACTCTCGTAACTACGTCTTTATTCAAGCCGTAGTTAGGAGATTTTATAACAACACCTACGAAATACAATTGTTTGTCCGAAATTACGCCATGGTTAACTGAATAAAATCGTTCTCCATTGGTCAACCTTAATTGTTATCAAGATCATTTCAGTCCAAGGAAAATTCGAATAAGTTCATTCAGCCCTCCTTAATCAAGATTTTATGTAACCTTCCCAACCTACACTATCAATGATTTATAGTTGCATTTATGGGATAAATAACGCAATAACATATTCCTGCATTCATAGAACTGACTTTATTTTGAGATCTTTTTCGGTACGTGGCGTGAAATATTGGAATTCAATCCCGTTGAATATAAGAATGATTTCTAATGTCGCATGCTTCAAGAAAAATCTAAAAAGGTACTAGTACTTAATGTCAGTTAAAATTAATGACTTTTCTTAAAATTACATATTCAACTTAATATGTTAAATCTGCAACAAACACATATGCCCAAATTTGATTTGTTATTTCGTTAATTTACGTAATGAATGTTTTAAAATCGTAATTGCATGTGAGAATGTATGTGATTACAAAATAAAAGTGCCCTTTCCAAACGCATTCCCTGGTCTTAGCGTCATCAGTAGAGAAAATATCTTAATACTTGTATGACTGAGAAGAAAATGTTGATAAGCAACCTTATAGATAATGAAACTTGGAAGATGGAGCAGAGGTCAAGTTAATCGGGATGCAATACCGATCGCCAATGCCAGCAGAACTCGATCGTTTTAAATATCGGGCTTGGTCGAAATGATAGGATCGGCAGTAGGAACATGGCATTCTAGACCTTGAGCCACCAATAACCCCTGCTCCCCCCCAGGGGGAATTTTGAAGGGTATGATTTTCTGAAAGCTTATAACAAATGCTACAAGATGAGCATTGTTTGCACTCTGGCCGTTGGGGCTTTTGGTTGTAACCCTTATCTAAAACCCTTAACCCTTTTAAATTTTTCATTCAAATATACAAACATTTATTTGGTCATATCTTCATTGAATTTTGACCTACATATGTCAATATGGTATCAAATGAAAGCTTATGACTTGATCTTTCATTTGTAGTTATTTTATGCAAATTAGCTCATTTGCATATTCATGAATATTAATGATTTACCTTAAAATTGTCAATTTTTGATTAAAATTTGGTTAATAATTTCCAAAACGAGGCGTTTCTGTCCAGGGGGAATTTTGTACACATAGTTTATCAGTAAGAACATTTTATTAGAAACATTTTGAGCCTTGTTTGCACTCTGGCGGTTGGGGCTTTTCGGCGTGACCCTTATCTAAGCCCTTACCCTACCAAATTGTTCATTCAAATTTTGAAAATGAATTTGGTCATATCTTGGTTGAATATTTACACACAGATGTCAGAATGGTATCAAATGAAAGCTTATGACTTTCTCTTTCATTTTAAGATATGTTATGCAAATTAGCTCATTTGCATATTCATGAATATTAATTATTTTTCCTAAAATTGCGATTTTCGACCAAAATCTGGTAAATACTTTCCAAAACAAGACATTTTTGTGCAGGGGAATTGTGTAAACATAATTAATCTTAAAGAAAATCATATTTGAAACATTTTGAGCGATGTTTGCACTTTGGCTGTTGGGGCATTTGGCCAAAACCCTTACCTAAACCCTTAACCCTATAAAATTGTCCAGTCATTTCAAAACGTTTTTATCATATCTTGGTTGAATATTGACCTACAGATGTAAGAATGGTATCAAATGAAAGCTTATGACTGTCCCAATAATTTGCCATAAATTTTATGCAAATTATCTCATTTGCATATTCATGAATATTAATGACATTACTTAAAACTGTGATCTTTTTAGCGGGTATTTGGTAAATACTTTCAAAAACATTGTGTTTCTTCTCAAGGGAAATCATGTAAACATAGTTTATCTTAAAGAACATTTTATTAGAAACATTTTGAGCAATGTTTGCAATCTGGCGGTTGGGGCTTTTGGCCGTGGCCATTATTTACACCCTTAACCACATCAAATTTTTCATTTGAATTTTCAAAACGCTTTTGGTCATATCCTGATTGAACAGTTTCTAACAGATGTCACTATGGTATCAAATGAAAGCTTATGGATGACTCTTTCATGTGCTATTATTTTTTATGCAAATTAGTTTATTTGCATATTCATGAGAATTAATGATTTTCCTTAAAATTGTAATTTTTCAGCGAAAACGTATTAAATACTTCAGAAAATACTTTCAGAAACAAGCCATTTCTGTTCAGGGGGAATTATGCAAACAAGATTTAACTTAAAGAACATTATATAAATAACATTATTAGCGATGTTTGCACTGTGGTAGTCGGAGCTTTTGGCAAAACCCCTTATCTAAACCCTTAACCATATCAAATTGTTCATTAAAATTTTCAATATGTTTTGGTCATATCTTGATCAAAAATTGACATACAAACGTCATAATGGTATCAAATGAAATCTAGTAAATTGCTTGTATATTGGCAATTTGCTCATTTGCTTATTCATGAATATTATTGATTCTTTAAATGTTTGGGATAAAACCACATTGATTGTGGAAAATCCATAAAATGTATTCCATTTGGCAGTGCTAAAGTATATGTTATAAAGTAACCATATAATGTTAAGTACATAGTAACCCTGTTATGTTTAGTACAATAAATGTTGCTGATTCTTTGCATTAAATAGACATTCTAGTGTTGATCTATGTCGGTTTCCATTATGATAATCTAGCCAAACTCCCAGAGTGTAAGTAATTCCAAGATCGCCACCAAGTGTAATGTTAATCATTTTTGGTCAAATTGTCTTAGAACAGTGCAAAAAGTAAGTGTCTTAATATGGGATTTCATATGCTGATCTAAACCTGGTTTAAGTTGTAGCATTTAAATATCAGGAAAGTATTGAACTGAAGATATCTATGGCTATCGAATGCCATCCTTGAAAACATATGCCATATTGAAAGATATTGTATATGTATCGCAAGGGAACTATTTTCAATCCATTGTGGGGTTCTACTATGCTGAAAGCACATATAATACATATGTATAGGTTCAGAAGAATTTTAATGTAGCATGGGCTGTTGGTAGTATGGATCAGTTCACAGTTCACATCTGTCCTGATCTGATACAGACAAATAAATGCGTCGTAAATGACTGCAATAATCTTTTGATCGCAATCGGTTATTGTCTGTACTCTAGCTACATACATACAGTGAATACATTTCTTGATTTATGCATCTGATACATAGGCTTTGCATATGGCACCCCAAGCTTAAATTATCTGAAGTTAAAATACCTCAATATAGAGCATAAAGGAATGGTAACACCAGCGTCCCTGATCTGTCAGCCACATATCATATACACTTCAGGCCAACAAATTGACTTGGCTATGAGGAATACACAAGGAAGGGCTCTCCAAGTGGAACAAAATCATGCTGTTTTCTCAATGTGAATGGCAAAAAAATGGAGCTTGACAATGTTATTCTGCTATATGTATGCAATTTGTCTACATTCCAGGATCTCTATTCAACCATAAAAATTACAAAAATAATTGAAATGATTAATTTTATATGTGTATTAGAATAAAGTCCCGCAGGTTAGACACCTTTTGCATCATTTTATGGCATTTGATAAAATGTTTATGTTCAAAGTCCTATTTTGCGGCAATTTTGGATTCATCAAAGGATAACATTTTGTCAACTAAACTAGATTTAAGCAAGAACACCAGTACAATACATGGAATCAATTAAACTTAGTTGCACTTAAACAATAAAGATTAAAAAAAATCAAATGGAAACTAAATACATACATTGATAATAAGATTTATAGGAACACAATATGATGGGTTGCACACTTTAAAATCGCAGTTACTTCCAAAAAAACATCAAATACATTTCAAACAAGGTTTAGATGTTTTTAAAAGAGTGAACATGGATATCAGATGGTTAAAAACTCACGAGAAAGAAAAAATCCCACCTTTTGGTGGGTATTTAACTTGAAAACAAACACAAATTGTAGACAAATCATTGATATACATGCATATGCAAATGAGCCAATTTGCATAAAATAACTGCATATTAAAGAAAGAGTCATTAGCTTTCATTTGATACCATTCTTACATCTGTAGGTCAATATTCAATCAAGCTATGACCAAAAACGTTTTTAAAATTCAAATGAAAAATTTGATGGGGTTAAGGGTTTAGATAAGGGTCACGGCCAAAAGCCCCAACCGCCAGATTGCAAACATTGCTCAAAATGTTTCTAATAAAATGTTCTTTAGGATAAACTATGTTTACATGATTCCCCTTGAGTAGAAACACAATGTTTTTGAAAGTATTTACCAAATACCCGCTAAAAAGGTCACAGTTTTAAGTAATGTCATTAATATTCATGAATATGGAAATGAGATAATTTGCATAAAATTTATGGCAAATTATTGGGACAGTCATAAGCTTTCATTTGATACCATTCTTACATCTGTAGGTCAATATTCAACCAAGATATGATAAAAAATGTTTTGAAATGACTGGACAATTTTATAGGGTTAAGGGTTTAGGTAAGGGTTTTGGCCAAATGCCCCAACAGCCAAAGTGCAAACATCGCTCAAAATGTTTCATATATGATTTTCTTTAAGATTAATTATGTTTACACAATTCCCCTGCACAAAAATGTCTTGTTTTGGAAAGTATTTACCAGATTTTGGTCGAAAATTGCAATTTTAGGAAAAATAATTAATATTCATGAATATGCAAATGAGCTAATTTGCATAACATATCTTAAAATGAAAGAGCAAGTCATAAGCTTTCATTTGATACCATTCTGACATCTATGTGTAAATATTCAACCAAGATATGACCAAATTCATTTTCAAAATTTGAATGAACAATTTGGTAGGGTTAAGGGTTTAGATAAGGGTCACGCTGAAAAGCCCCAACTGCCAGAGTGCAAACAAGGCTCAAAATGTTTCTAATGAAATTTTCTTACTGATAAACTATGTTTACAAAATTCCCCCAGGACAAAAACACCTTTTTTAAGAAAGTATTTATCAAATTTTCGCCAAAAAATGGAAATTTTAAGGAAAATCATTAATATTCATGAATATGCAAATGAGCTAATTTGCATAAAATAACTACAAATGAAAGAGCAAGTCATAAGCTTTCATTTGATACCATTTAGACATCTGTAGGACAATATTCAATGAAAATATGACCAAATAAGTATTGTAAATTTTGAATGAAAAAAATGATAGGGTTAAGGGTTTTAGATAAGGGTTACAGCCAAAAGCCCCAACGGCCAGAGTGCAAACAATGCTCAAAATGTTTCTAAGATATTGTACTTTATGAAAAACTATGTCTACAAAATTCCCCCTGGGGGGGGGGGGGGGGGGGGGAGCAAACATGTTTCTGGCTCAGGGACTATTCCCTCCTAAATTCTAATAGAGTATACAATTGGTACGAATATTACTTTTATATTTTAGCTCAGGAAAGTCAATTTCTTTGACCATAAATTAGAAAAATAACCTTTCCAAACTGCTTCCTACGGCCCTGCGCACGTGGCAACTTGGCATAATCTATCCAGCGATATTATTAATATGATATCATCATTATGCATGTTTCTGGGCTTCCTTAACGCTTTCCCAAACAAGACTAGATTTTGACGTCCCTGGTAGAAACGGTTTTGAGAAAATATTGAGGCAAAACAAGAAATTACTGATAAATATCAATTTCTTCCTTTTCCTCAATAGTTTCTCTGTTACAACAAATACATTATCTTCTTTTGACACCTATCATTTTGTGGCCTGCAATTCTTGCTAATTAGGACTGATGCAGAATTTCTGCCGTTCGGGAAAGGATAAATTATAATAATAAGCCATAACTAGGTCATTTGGTAAATAACGTCGCTTTTGAACAAAAACCTCGTAACTGCAGCTTGTTTTAAGCTGCAGTTACGAGATTTTTGTTGAAAAGTAGCGATAATAAGCGGTCATTTATACACCACGGAATATAACGGCCAGTTTATTGTAGACGTTTTCACGCGTCTGTCAAGAAATAACGTCTTTACGACGTCCATTTTTCACATTTAACACTTTACCAAATTGACGTTGGCCGCAAATTTTCAAGCCAAAGCGATGCAAAGGACTTATTCGTTAATCTTTAGTCGTCGCCTTTCAACGAAAGTCTCGTAACTGTAGCTTGTTATCAGCGGCAGATACGAAGTTTTCGTTGAAAAGCATCGATATATTTCTTGTCAATTTCATATGTAACGTATTTGAGGTGTCTTGAAAGTCCCAAATCCTAATCTCAGAGGCCACATTTTACCAATTCAGAAAACAAGAGGACAATCATGGTCCTAAAACGTTCACCTGAAACAAGATGATAACTACCGGTATGAGCCGCAGTTTTATTATTATCATACTGCGATCTCCGTATGTTTAACTACGATGTTTTCACGTTGGATAATCACTTAATACAATATTTTCAGAAAATCTTCAATAAATTTTGTAAATAATGGGCCGATTTGAATTCGGTTTGAAGCAGAGAATGTGGACATACGTCATGCATTAGATGAACGTGGTTGATTTTTTTTAAACTAGAAAGACCTGAAGGTCTTGAGTCGCTCCACAGGCCTGAATTTCTTGTGGTTTACTATAAAATAATTGACAAAGGGTTTATCTAAATGCTTAAACTGATATATTTTTAAATTCTTGCGATTCTTAGAGCAGAAACAAAGTAAAGAGAAGCAATTATGTGGTCAAAGCGAAAATAAGGTAAATGATTGACTAATATTTTGGAGATTTTTAGAGTGATGATAAAGTTGAAAACTGTCATTATGCCAAATTCAAGGGCACATAATTCAATATGTGAGTTAATAACTGTGGTAGACTAAGGGAAGTAACTTTTGATATGAGCAATTTAAAGTTCAGTAAGAGTTGTTTTTCTTTATGATAATTAGTTCAAGAAGTTGCGATTGTGTATGTAACATAGTGGTCATGAAAATAAAGACATTCTGATCTAAAAATATGATTTTGACTTGATAATTTATGTCTTGAACACCACAATAATCAAGCTGAATATTAAACTCGAGCAAGATCTTATGGTCTGTCCAAATTTTGTCAGTATTAATCTATACATGTGGCCACATAAGTGAAAAAAAGTGTTGAAAACTGAAATTTTGTCAATTTCTAGGGCACATAACTCAGTTTGTAGCAATGCAATCATCCTGAAAATTACACAAAAGCAAGATCTTGTTGTCAACAAGATTCTCTCCAAATATCATCTTGATTGGTTAATAATTATGGTTGTTAGAGTGAAAACAAAGTCGAAAATGGAAATTTTGTCAAATTCAAGGGCACATAACTCATGATGTAAAATTCCGATCAAGCTGAAAATTAAACCCAGGCAGGATATCATGCTTATATATATTCTGTCCAAGTTGTGTCTTGATTGGTTAATATTTGTAGATTTTAGAGTAAAAATAAGGTCAAAACCAGCTTTTTTATGTTCAAGGGCAGATAACTCAAGTTATTCTGATTCAATCCAAACTCTTTGTATGAATCTGAGAGAGGGTCACCCAAGGATCATTCCTGTGAAGTTTGGTTGAAATCCATCCAGTAGTTTCTGGGGAGAATATTTTTAGAGAAAAAGTTTACGGACGCACGCACGCACGCACGCACGACGGACACACCGCCATGACAATAGCCCGCTGGCCTGAAAGGCAAGTGGAGCTAAAAATCAACTGATAAACAAGTTATTGAAGATAAACCAAAACTTTGGTTTATCTTCAATAACTTTTTTATCAGTAGATTTTTTCAAAAATCCAACACGTCAAGCTTATGCCTGGCATTTTCCCACCTTCTCTGCTTTAAACCGATTTCAAATTGGTCAAGTATTAAAAAAGATAATGAAGATTAACGGAAATTCTGAGTCACGTGATTATACACCGTGGTTTTGGTACATGTACTTTAAGTGTTGGATTTGGCCCGGACCTGAGTGCACAGTTTGGTTTGAGTCTGTTTAAAAGTGATGTGATGTATTCTGGGATTTGTCCATGGAGAGCTTTACATGTTCAGTCAATATTTGAAATAGAATAGCTCTGTGACTTTAAGACTGACAATAGAATAGCTGTGACTTTAATACTGACAACAAACTTATGGTCACCAACAATGTGTAAAACTTTGTCTTGATTAGTAACTTTTGGTGGTTGTTATAGAAACAAGACTAGTGGTATCCATCGGAACATTTCCATTTGTGATAGGGACCATCCTTGTAAAGTTTCATGAAAATTGGGTCTTAATTCTAGCCCTAAGAGTGACAACAAGGATTTTGTCATTAAGGCCTCTTTTCCCGTAATATCCAACGGAACATCCCCATTTTCAATAGAGATCACCCTTGAGACTAGAAAAACATTCTGGCATAGTTTCTTGAAGGTTGGGCAAAAACTGTAGCCTCTGCATTGCTAACAAATTTATTATCATTAAGGCCCATTTTCCCATGATAACAAACAGAACAGTCCCATATTCCATGGGAATCATCCTTGTAATAGGCAAAGACTCTAATGAAGTTTCATAAAGAATGGGTCAAAATTGTAGCCTGTAGAGTGCTAACAAGGATTTTGCCATTAAGGCCACTTTTCCCATGATAACTTACTAAACATTTCCATTTTCGGTAGGAGTCATCCTTGTGACCAGACATACATTCTGTTGAAGTTTCATGAAGATTAAGCACAAGAGGGCCATGATGGCCCTGTATCGCTCCACTGGCTTTTAGACTTTTTGACTACAAAATTCTTCAAGGAATACAATAGAGGTCTATCAAAAGAAGGTTCACATGTTTCATATAGCGAAAAATAAGCCTAGCCCAGAGCGGCCATGTTTTTCATCCAATCGATTTTTTTCTTCAAAGAATCTAATGGAGAACTGTACATTGGACATTCACGCTAAATTACAATGAAATCCAATAAGGCGTTATGGAGAAGAAGGTTTTTCAAGATTTTTCGAAAATTTAATTTAGTTACATTAATTAAAATTTCAGTTCTACACCGATTTTATTTTTAAGCAATTTGGGACAGATTCATGCAAGAACGGTTACTGTGAAGTCTGTTTGGAATTGGTTCAGTAGTTTTGGAAAAGAAGATTTTATATGAATTTTCGAAAATTTAATCAAATTAAGATCAATTAAAATTCAAGTTCTACACGTAATCTATTTTTTGAAGGAATTTGGAAGAGATTCATGCAAGGAAGATTCCTGTGAAGTTTGGTTGAAATTGGTCGCATAGTTTTGGAGAAGAAGATTTTTTAAAGATTTTTCGAAAATTGAATTAAATTAATTCAATTGAAATTTGAGTTCTGCATGGAATCTATCTTTTTGAAGGGATTAAGATAGATTCATGCATGGAAGATTCCTTTGAAGTTTGCTTGAAATTAGTCAAGTAGTTTTGGAAAAGAAGATTCTTCAACAATTTTCGAAGATTTAGTTTAATTAAATTTATCAAAATTTAAGTTTTACATGGATTTTTTTAAGGAATTTAGAAGAGATTCACACAAGGAAGATTCCTGTGAAGTTTGGTTGAAGTTGGTCCAGTAGTTTTGGAGAAGAAGATTTTTTAAAGATTTTTCGAAAATTTAATTTAATTAAATTAATTAGAATTTAAGTTCTGCACGGATCTTTTTTAAGGGAATTAGAAGAAATTCCTGCAAGGAAGATTCCTGTGAAGTTTAGTTGAAATCGGTCCGGTAATTTTGGAGATGTTTGAAAATTGTTTACGCAGACAGATGCACAGACGCGCGATGGACACAGAGCCATGAGCTAAAAACTTTTGGCCTCTAGAATGCTAACAAGAATTTTGTCAATAAGGCCCCCTTTCCCATGAATCCAACAGAGCATTCGCAATTAAATAGGAATCATTCTTGTGATTAGACAAACGTTCTGTCAAAGTTTCATGAAGAGTAGGCAAAATTGTGGCCTCTAGTGTGCTAACAAAAATTTTGTCGCCAAAGCCCCTTTTCCTGTGATATCAAAAAGAACATTCCCATATAAAATAGGAATCCTTCTTGTGACTAGACAAACATTCTGTCCAAGTTTCATGAAGAGTAGGCAAAAATTGTGGCATCTAGTGTGCCAACAAAGATTTTGTCGTCAAAGCCCCTTTTCCCGTGATATCCAACAGAGCATTCCCATATTAACAAGAGCTGTCTGAAGACAGCGCGCTCGACTTTCTAAGTTGCTTAGTAAAAAGGGGGCATAACTCCAAATATAGTGGAGCCAGGGTCATGGGCCCTGGTAGTAAGGTAGAGGGTGTGATGGTGAATAAGTATTCCAAGTTTGGGTTGAATCCCTTTGATAGTATGGAAGTCATTGATGTTTGAAAAACCTTTAACCTTTGTTGCAACGCCGACGCCAACGCCCGGGTGACAGTATAAGCTCTCATTTTCTTCGAAAAGTCGAGCTAAAAAGGAATCCTTCTTGTGACTAGACAAACATTCTGTCCAAGTTTCATGAAGATTTGGCCATAATCAAGGCCCCTAGAGAGCTAACGAAGTAAATGTTGACGACACACGGCAGACATACAATGATCACAAAAGCTCACCTTAACATTTTCCCAAACAAGACCTGGTTTTGACGTCCATAAAAGAAAAGGCTAGGAAAAACAGCAGTTTCTCCTTTTGCCTCAATATTTTCTGTGCCACATTTTACATAAATCCTATCTTTAACAAGAGGGCCAGAATGGCCCTATATCGCTCACCTGAAAGAAGTTTGTGACATGCCCACTTTTTTGTACAAATCATAAATTCGTGAACAAATTTTGAAAAGGGTCACTCAAGGAACATTGTTGCCAAGTTTGGTTCAAATTGGCCCAATGCTTCATTTTTAAAGAGTTTTCGTATGATTTCTCTAAGTCTGATAACACTGCCCTTCCACACCCACATTTTTAGACGACAAAGAAAATTTGTGTACGCATTTTTAAAAGTCTCTCAAAGAAAATTCTTGCTAAGTTTCGTTCAAATTGGCCCAATGTGTTTTTAAAGAATTTTCTTAGGGTGTCTCTAACTTCGATAAGCCACGCCCTGCCACGCCTGCTTTATCTGACGAATCAAAATCCGCAAACAAATTTTAAAAAGAGTCGTCCAAAGAATAATTCTGTCAAGTTTGGTTCAAATTTGGCCAACGGTTGATTTTTGAAGAATTTTCTTAGGATTTCTCTAAGTCCGATAAGCCACGCCCTGCCACGCCCACATTTCCTGACAAATCAAAAATTCACCAACAAATTTTGAAAAGTGTCACCCAAGGAACATTTCTGCCAAGTTTGGTTCAAATTGGGCCAACGGTTGATTTTTAAAGAATTTTCTTAGCATTTCTCTAAGTCCGATAAGCCACGCCCTGCCACGCCCACTTTTTTTGACGAATCAAAAATTTGCGAACAATTTTTGAAAAGGGTCACCCAAGGAACATTTCTGCCAAGTTAGGTTCAAATTGGCCCTATGGTTGATTTTTAAAGAATTTTCTTAGCATTTCTCTAAGTCCGATAAGCCACACCCTGCCACGCCCACATTTTTTGACGAATCAAAAGTTCGCAAACAAATTTTGAAAAGAGTCACCCAAGGAACATTCCTGCCTAGTTTGGTTCAAATTGGGCCAACTGTTGATTTTTAAGGAATTTTCTTAGAATTTCTCCAAGTCCAATAAGTCACGCCCTGCCACGCCCACTTTTCCTGACAAATCAAAAATTCACCAAAAAATTTTGAAGAGTGTCACCCAAGGAACATTTCTGCCAAGTTTGGTTCAAATTGGGCCAATGGTTGATTTTTAAAGAATTTTCTTAGGATTTCTCTAAGTCCGATAAGCCACGCCCTGCCACGCCCACATTTCCTGACAAATCAAAAATTCACCAACAAATTTTGAAAAGTGTCACCCAAGGAACATTTCTGCCAAGTTTGGTTCAAATTGGGCCAATGGTTGATTTTTAAAGAATTTTCTTAGGATTTCTCTAAGTCCGATAAGCCACGCCTTGCCACGCCCACATTTTTTGACGAATCAAGAATTTGCAAACAATTTTTGAAAAGGGTCACCCAAGGAACATTTCTGCCAAGTAAGGTTCAAATTGGCCCAATGGTTGATTTTTAAAGAATTTTCTTAGCATTTCTCTAAGTCCGATAAGCCACGCCCTGCCACGCCCACATTTCCTGACAAATCAAAAATTCACCAACAAATTTTGAAAAGTGTCACCCAAGGAACATTTCTGCCAAGTTTGGTTCAAATTGGGCCAATGGTTGATTTTTAAAGAATTTTCTTAGGATTTCTCTAAGTCCGATAAGCCACGCCTTGCTACGCCCACATTTTTTGACGAATCAAGAATTTGCAAACAATTTTTGAAAAGGGTCACCCAAGGAACATTTCTGCCAAGTAAGGTTCAAATTGGCCCAATGGTTGATTTTTAAAGAATTTTCTTAGGATTTCTCTAAGTCCGATAAGCCACGCCCTGCCACGCCCACATTTTTTGACAAATCAAAAATCCGCCAACAAGTTTTGAAAAGGGTGACCCAAGGAACATTCCTGCCAAGTTTGGTCAAAATTGACCAAATGGTTTAGGAGAAGAAGATGTTTAAAGAAATGTGAACGGACAGACGGACGGCGAGTGACCACAATAGCTCCCCATGAGCACTTCGTGCTCAGGTGAGCTAATAACATCCCTTTTTGTCATTTGTGGCAGTTTTTGAAGTGGATCACCCAAAAATTTTGTCATATGGGAAAGGGTTAAGCTCGCAGAAAAGGGTTGGGAAAACGTTGATGCCAAAGAGGTAAACATGCAGCTGGTACAGCATTTTCTCCTTCTGTCTTAATATTTTCTTTGCTATAATAATCTTAAGCTGTAGTGGCAGTATCGTTGAAGCTTAGAATATAGCGTTTATGCAAATAATTGGGTAAAAACATAATGGAAAAAGAAGAAATTGCTCATCTTGAGCAATTACTACTTTTCTCATTATGTTTGTATGCATTTTCATTGTACAAAATACCTTAATTCAACAGTTTTTGACATGAAATAACTCAAATTCCTACATTTGGTGACCATTTTGAAGAAATTAAGATGTGGGCAGCTTTTGAAGCTGTAGGAGCATAACACTGATTCAGATGAAGTTATAGTGGGGCCAATACAGCTTATTGGGGTGGGGGAGAACACTGAATACAAGTACACATCTTTTCTTTTTCATTTTGTCCTCTGCACTAGCTATCATTCTAAAGTAGCATTAACCCATAATCAAAAGGCAAAGTTTTAGACTTGTCCAAATTCAAAAATATTGCAGACGACAATATCAAGTGAATCAAATTCCACATTTTTGTCTTTTATTATTTTTGTCTTTTTTTGTAGAAAACATTATGGAAATGAAGAAATTGCTTGTGACAAGCAATTTCCTTGTTTTTCACTATGTTTTCCAAAGCATTTATCATATGGGGAGTCAAAAAGGGTTGTTGTGTTGAAATTGGTTTAAATTTTACCTTTTTGTAAAAAGGCTAAGGCATTCAAAATCCTATAACTTTGAAAATGACCATGTACAGCTTGCGATAAATGACATGGCAGAGCATCTCTAGCTAACAGCTAGGGATGCTCGGCCATGTAATCTATCGTGAGCTATATTTATCAATTACAAACACAACAAAGAGTGTAATGTGAGGTCATTTTTATTTAGTACATTGATTATGTCAATTATAAGTTATAATTATAAATACTAAAACACATCATTCGATAACATAATCTTGTAACTACAACACAGTGTATAATCACGTGATACAATATTTTCAGAAAATCTTCAATAATTTTGTTAATATGCGAGCGATTTGAATTCCGTTTGAAGCAGAGAATGTGGACAGACGTCACGCATTAGATGGATGTGGTTGATTTTTTAAAAATCAACTGATAAACAAGAGGACCCTGAGGGCCCTAAATCGCTCAACTGAGTAATGTTTTAATAATGCCGAATAACTTTGCATAATTTGTTACTCATTGTTGTCCCAGAGAAGAATTTGGCCATGTAGTTTAGGAAGACATGTTGTTTACAGAAATTGATCAGCTTTTATGACATTTCCCATTTTCTGATGCCACAGCAACCAGAGTTTTTCATAGATTTCAATTCTATTAGCAATTTTTATAAGGGACCACCCAATGAACATTACTGCCAAGTTTGGTTGATTTTGACCGAGAAGTTAAGGAGGAGATGTCGTTAAAAGAAGTTGTTGAGCTTTTGTGAAAATTCCCATTTTCCGATGCCACGGCAACCATAGTTTTCCATGGATTTCAATTCTTTTAGCAATTTTTATAAGGGACCACCCAAGGAACATCTCTGCCATGTTTGGTTAATTTTAACCCAGAATTTAAGGAGGAGATGTCGTTTAAAGAAGTTGTTGAGCTTTTGTTAAATTTACCATTTTCCGATGCCACGGCAACCAGAGTTTTTCATGGATTTCAATTCTTTTAGCAATTTCTATAAGGGACCACCTAAGGAACATTTCTGCCAAGTTTGGTTGATTTTGACCCAGAAGTTAAGGAGGAGATGTCGTTTAAAGAAATAATTGAATTTTTGTGAAATTTCCCAATTTCCGATGCCACGGCAACCAGAGTTTTTCATGGATTTTAGTTCTTTTAGCAATTTATATAAGGGACCACCAAAGGAACATTTCTGCCAAGTTTAATTGATTTTGACCCAGAAGTTAAGGAGAAGATGTAGTTTAAAGAAATTGTTGAGCTTTTGTGAAATTTCCCATTTTCTGATGCCACGGCAACCAGAGTTTTTCATGGATTTCAATTCTTTTAGCAACTTTTATAATGGACCACCCAAGGAACATTTTTTGCCAAGTTTGGTTGATTTTGACCCAGAAGTTAACGAGGAGATGTCGTTTAAAGAAATTGTTGAGCTTTTGTGAAATTTCCCATTTTCCGATGCCACGGCAACCACAGTTTTTCATGGATTTCAATTATTTTAGCAATTTTTATAAGGGACCACCCAAGGAACATTTCTGCCAAGTTTGGTTGATTTTGACCCAGTAGTTTAGGAGGAGATGTGGTTTAAAGAAATTGTTAACGCCGTGACGGACAGACGGACAGATGGACAGACGGACGCCGGACATTGATAGATCACAATACCTCACCTTGAGCACTTCGTGCTCAGGTGAGCTAAAAAGTTATTGAAGATAAACCAACATTTTGGTTTATCTTCAATAACATTTTTATCAGTTGATTTTTCAAAAATCCAACACGTCCAGCTTATTCCTGGCATTTTAATACCTTCTCTGCTTCAAACCGAATTCAAATTGGTCAAGTATTAAAAAAGATATTGAAGATTATTGGAAATTCTGAGTCACATGATTATACACCGTGTACAATACAACGTAAGGACATTGCAGGGAATCATGTGATTCAAAACTACAACAATATCAATGACATTTGTGCTTAACCCTTTCCCAAACGACAAAATTTTAGGGTGATCCATTTCAAAAACTGATACAAATGACAAAATGGATGATATTTAAGATAAAATTTGTGTAAAATATGACCCAGAAAATATTGAGACAAAAGGAGAAACTGCTGGTTATCAGCAGTTTCTTCTTTTGTTTCAATGTTTTCCCAAGCCTTTTCTATTAGGGAAGTCAAAACCAGGTCTTGTTAGGGAAAGGGTTAAAATAGACTAAGTTTACTGTTATCTTTTAATAATCTATAGATATAGTTATAAAATCTAGTAAATACAGCTTGGACCAAGCTGTGTTACAAGGTTTTATAACATCATTTTTGACATACTATTATTTGTCCATAGTATGTCACGTTTAACTGGATAAAATCATTCCCTATTGCAGAAAATAGTTCTGTAAATCTTTAGATATAATTGAATTAGGTTCGAAGCAATTGTTTGAAAATGTCAAGGATTCGTTGGATGTGACAGAATTATAAACAGCACATGATAATAAGTTTTTAACAAGCAATTGAGCCAGGATCTGGAAAAACGTCCCTTAAAGCATTTTTGAAAATCGAGTTTCCAGATAAGCCTGTCGTCAAATGCAGTCCAATGTGCGTCCATGCTGCTCTATTTAAGCTACTACAGGTCACGATGAAGCTATTAGAGAACAGCATGGATCCTGATCAGACTGTGCGTAAGCACAGGCTGATCAGGATCTATGTTGAGCTCAAAAGCCTTAAGGGACGTTTTTCCAGATCCTGGCTCAATTATTTTCATCAGGAGGTGTTAGAAGATCCACCAAATCCAGTAAATTTCACCTTTTTCTCTTCTCTGCTTCAAACGATTTTCAAATCGGACACATAGAATTGAATCATTGAAGATTTTCTGCAAATGTTACAATAATTTTAGAAAATATTCAATAATTTTGTTAACACGAGACCGATTTGAATTTGGTTAGAAGCAGAGAAGCTGAACATTTTGGTTGATCTTCAATAACCTTTTTATCAGTTGATTTTTCATAAATCCATCATGTCAAGCTTATTCCTGGCATTTTTCCACCTTCTCTGCTTCAAACGGAATTAGAATTGGAGATTTTTGTCAAATATTGAAGATTTTCTGAAATTCTGAGTCACATGATTCACCACCGTGATTTCTGTTGTCACATGATTCTCTACCATGGAAGAAGATCATACCAACATACGACTACCCTTTGCAGCGTATGAAAACTGGAATTTCTGTTTTAACCCATTGTGGAAAATGAAGAAATTGCTTATCACAAGCAAATTCTTTACTCCCACGATGTTTTCTATCCACTTGAAATTGTCGGCTACATCTTTGAACTTTGACCAGTCCAGAATTTAGCCATTTGGGAATGGGTTAAACATACATTTGTGTCTTTCCCAAAATACAAACAAATTTGCGATACCCCAAGTTTACAAAAAGAACATAAACATTCGCTCAAAATAGCTTTGCACTAATCCCCTTAAAATGCATCAAATATTGATTGGTTTATAATTTAGCATGTAAACAATTTATAAAACAAAATATAGATGTCAAATGCATCAATCATGTACAGTCCAGCAACATTAACCCGTCCGTTAGTTGATCCACTTAACCCATTATCGAACGACAGAATTTTGGGTTGGTTCAAATTCAAAGATGATGCAGACGACAATTTCATGTGCATGAAATTTTACATTTTTGTGTCTTTTTACTTCGAAAACATTGTGCGAAATGGAGAAATTGCTTGTCACAAGCAATTTCTTCATTTACCACCATGTTTTCCATGGCCATTATTTTGTGGGGAGTCAAAAAGAGTCATTGTGTGTTAATGGGATAACAAAACATTACCGAAGTGGGGTCATTACATATGCAGATGTCCTGGGTTAATGTTGCTGGACTATAACTACAGTCCAATCAAGACATTATAACAAATATTTACAAAATTTAGCAATGTAAACAATGCAGTGTATTACACTTAAAACTACTATAACTTTGTAAGTAATGGATCCAATCTCGTGTGTTTCCGACATGCAAGATACAAACCAACACATGCAAAATGGTATTGAACATTCAGCATACCCTTTTCCATTATTTAGATAGGTAAAATTTGTAAACACAATTATCATAATTGGACTATACAAATACTGATTTAACCCTTTCCCGAACAAGACCTGGTTTTGATGCCCTTCATAGAAAGGTCTTGGGAAAACATTGAGACAAAAGAAATTGCTGATCATCAGCAATTTCTTCTTTTGCCTCAATATTTTCTGAGCCATATTGTTCACAAATCCTATCATTATCAACACCCATTTTGTCATAGCAGATTAGCAGCTTTCAAGTTGGAAGAGTTTTTTGTCGTTTGGCAAAGGGTTAAGTAATGTAATGAAGAAGCTATAGAACAATATGGATACCAATCAGACTGTGCATATGAACAGGCTGATTCACATCCATGTTGGTCTCAATTGCCATTATCCATTTTTTCAAGATTTTGGCTAAAAATATTTGTGTCAGAGATTAGTGGAGATATACATGTAATTATTTTTCAGAACAATCCCTGGTTTTGATCAGCCCTATCAACAAAACTGTCAGAAAACATTGAGTGAAAAAGAAGAAAATCTTGATTGCCAGCTTTTTCTTCTTGTCCCTCAATACGTTCAATTAATATCATAACTTGTGTATATTTTCGTATCATTTATTTCGTCACCTTAAAAATTGGACCAGACAAGACTTTTGTTGTTATGGATAGAGATTACACAGGAGATTCATATTAAAGATGAAAATAAACTATATATAAAACATGGCTGGATTTCAAATGACTAGAAATCAATTTGACTAATACAAGTATAATGATTGATTGGTTAATTGATGTTTGGATGGATTGATTGATTGATTGACTAATAATTGCTTGGGGTTAAAAGACTCTTTCAGCTAATATGGTCATATTGCAGCATCTCGAACACCGTAAATAAAAATGGCTGGATTTCATTTCACTAGAAATCAATTTGACTTATATATGTAAGAATGGCCATTTTACACATTAAATCATTTCCCCAACAAGACCTGGTTTTAAGTTCCCTAAAAAAATAAAAGCTTGGGAAAACAATGAGACAAAGAAGAAAATGCTGATAACCAGCATTTTCTCCTTTTGCCTCAGTATTTTCTTGGTAATAATGTACAACAATTCTATATAATTTTTTTCTGCAGCAGCAGCTTTCAAATTTGACCTGGTAATGGGTTATTAAACCTTTTCCAAAAGGCAAAAATTTAGAGTGGTCTGACTTATTGGCTGCTGCGGAGTACAAAATGGATGTATCTAAAGGTACAATTTTGTGAAAATTGTAGCATAGAAAACATCGAGACAAATATAAAGAAGAAAATGCTAATTTTCAGCATTTTCTTTTTTTGCCTCAATGTTTTCCCCAACTAAGTTTTGCCCTTATAGAAACGGCTTGGGAAAACATTGGAGGGAAATGCTGGTATAAATCAGCATTTTCTGCTGTTGGCTCTGTATTTTCTCTGTTATAATACGCTTATTTTCTATTTTCAACATCAATTATTTTGTTGTCTGCAACAGTTTTCAAATTGGAGCAGTCCAAAATTTTGCTGTTAGGGAAAGGATTAATGTAAAGTCAGGGGTAAATGAATAAATATATATCACTGCTTTACATCAGATTTGTTTTATGCAACTAGCTTTTAAAGTTTGACCTGGATATGTAAAACATACAGGACTAATAGTTCATGATTTGAATTATTGTGAATTCAAGCACACATTAAATCTAACTCCAGGGCCTTCATTTAAATAACATTTGATGACATGAATGCATAATACAATTGTGGCAAATTTTGAAAATGACCTATATGGCATTTTAGATCAGCATGGATCAAGATCAGCCTGCACATACAGGCAGTCTGATCATGATGCCTGTTGTTCTGTTATATATTCTTAACCAAGGGGTCTCGTTTGCTATTTGGGGCCGTTATTGGGCCCCATTCCCAATGGCAAAAATTATCTTTTTCCCCAATTCTCTGGTGAAAATTCCCAATGAGGACCCAGAATGCCCCATGTTAAGACTTCATCTTGATTTACAAACACTTTGAAGACAGATAGAGTAGATTCTTAAACAAGAGTATGTACAAAATGCATTTTACATCACTACAGTCTAATTTGCAGCTGAAACTGAGTGACAGTATGAATACAAACTTGTTTTAGTTTTTCCCAATATAATTAAAAACACCGCTATTTTTCCCAATTTCACTGGCCCCTGGCCCCAAACAAAAATTAGAAGCAAGACCCCTGTAACCCATTAACAAACAGTGACGCTTTTTGAAACCCAACTAGATAAAGGCTTTGGAAAGCAAAGTGGAAAATGAAGAAATTGCTTGTGACAAGCAATTTCTTCATTTCCCACAATGTTTTCTACCATTAAAGACCAAAACATTTAAAATTTCGTAAACTTGAAATTGTCTTCTGCAACATCTTTCAATTTGGATCAGTCTAAATTTTTGCTGTTTGGTAAAGGGTTAAAGAGCAGTTTGACACAAACAAGAGGGCCAAGATGGCCCTGCATCGCTCACCTGAGAGGACTTTGAGACAAACATCTTGCAAACTTCAAACTCACACTTTTTACATGACCTAAATATCATCAAGATAAACATTCTGAACAATTTTCACAATGATGAGTAAATATTTAGGTTCTTATAGCAAAGAACAAGACATGACCTTTTGACCTAGGTTTTGACCTAACATTAGCCACTTTCTACAAGACCCATTTATCATCAAGATAAGCAATTCTGAACTATTTTCACAATGATGAATAAATGGTTTGATTTTTTAGAGCAAAAACAAAATTTGACCTAGGTTTTGACCTCCCATGACCTACTTTATACATGCCCCAGATATTGTCAAAATAAATATTCTGAACAATTTTCACAATCATTCCGATATCATTATGGTTCTAAATGCAGAAAAAAGATTTGACCCTGTGACCTAGTTTCTGACCTCACATGACCGATTTTTAAAATGACCCAGATATCATCAAGGTAAATATTCTGAACAATTTTCACAACGATAAAGTAAATATTTTGGTTCCTAGGGCAAAAACAAGATTTGACCTAGTGACCTAGTTTTAGACCTTGCATGACCCTTTTTTCTCATCACCAAGATATCATCAAGATAAACATTCTGAACAATTTTCGCAATGATAAAGTAAATATTTTGGTTCTCAGGGCAAAAACAAAATTTGACCTAGTGACCTAGTTTTGAACCTCGAATGACCTGCTATTCATATCACAAAGATATCATCAAGATAAACATTCTGAACAATTTTCACAATGATTGAGTAAATATTTTGGTTCTTAAAGGAAAAAACAAGATTTGACCTATTGACCTAGTTTCTGACCTCACATGACCCACTTTTAAAATGACCCAGATATCAAGATACATATTCTGAACAATTTTCACAGTCATACAGTAAATATTTTGGTTCCTTGAGCAAAAAAAAAAAAGATTTGACCTAGTGACCTAGTTTTAGACTTCCCATGACCCACTTTTCTCCTCACCAAGATAAATATTCTGTACAATTTTCACAACGATAAAGTAAATATTTTGGTTCCTAGAGCAAAAACAAGATTTGACCTAGTGACCTAGTTTTAGACCTCGCATGACCCATTTTTCTCATCACCAAGATATCATCAAGATAAACATTTTGAACAATTTTCGCAATGATAAAGTAAATATTTTGGTTCTCAGGGCAAGAACAAAATTTGACCTAGTGACCTAGTTTTGAACCTCGAATGACCTGCTATTCATATCACAAAGATATCATCAAGATAAACATTCTGAACAATTTTCACAATGATTGAGTAAAGATTTTGGTTCTTAGAGGAAAAACAAGATTTGACCTATTGACCTAGTTTCTGACCTCACATGACCCACTTTTAAAATGACCCAGATATCATCAAGATAAATATTCTGAACAATTTTCTCAAAGATAAAGTAAATATTTTGATTCCTAGAGCAAACAAAAAAAAATTGACCTAGTGACCTAGTTTTAGACCTCGCATGACCCACTTTTCTCATCACCAAGATATCATCAAGATAAACATTCTGAACAATTTTCACACCAATAAAGTAAATATTTTGGTTCCTAGAGCAAAAACAAGATTTGACCTAGTGACCTAGTTTATGACCTCGCATGACCCACTTTTCACATCACCAAGATATCATCAAGTTTTAAACATTTAGGACAATTTTGACAAAGTTTGAACCAAAATTGGCACTTCCAGAGCAAAAGTGAGGATTTTACAAGATTTGGCCTCCTGACCTAGTTTATGACCTGGCATGACCCACTTCTACACATGACTTAGATATCACCAAGATAAACATTCAGGACAATTTTGAGAAAGTTTGGGCCAAAACTGGCATGTTTAGAACAAAATGAAGGATTTTGAAAGATTTGACCCTCTGACCTAGTTTTTGACCTTGTATGACCCACTTTTGATCATGTCATAGATATAATCAAGATAAACATTAAGGACAATTTTGACAAAGTTTGGACAAGAATTGGCACTTCAATAGCAAAAGAAAGGATTTTGTAAGATTTGACCTCTTGACCTAGTTAATGACCTAGCATGACCAACTTCTTGACTTGACCTTGTCATCATAAAGTAAAAAGATGGATTTTACAATATTTGACCTAGTGACCTAGTTTTTGACCTGGCTTGACCTATTTTTTATCATGGCCTAAATATCATCAAGACAAATATTCTGATCAATTTTCACAACAATTGAGCAACAAATATGGCCCCTAGAGCAGAAAGAAGATTTGACCTAGTGATCTACTTTTTGACCCCATTATGGCCCCGATTCAAATTCTTTGAACGATTTTGAAAAAGCATGACCCATAGATCATATGTGTGAAATATGATTGAATTCTGCCCAGTACTTTAGGACGAGAAGATTTTTTTGTGAAAAGTTGACGGATGGACAGATAGACAGATAGACAGATAGACAGACGCCGGACAACAGACCGATCACAATACCTCACCTCGAGCACTATGTGCTCAGGTGAGCTAAAAACAACAACAATATGATTTGAAAACATAGAAGCCACAAATGCTGCAAAGGAACAAATTACCACATCATCAAGAAATTCCATTGTAGCATGAATCTCAAGAAGAGGTTTTTACCCAACTAGACAACAAGATTTTAGAGTGGTCCAAATACAAAGATGTTGCAAACAATTTCAAGTGAATGCAACTTGACATTTTTTTGTCTCTCCAGGAAGAAAACATTGTTGGAAATTAAGAAATTGCTTTGTCAAAAGCAAATTCTACATTTTCTAATCTACAATGTTTTCTCAGGCAATTTCTATTATGAGGAAATTCAAAAAGTGCCACTGTGCTGTGTGGTTTAAAAGAAACAAAGAAATGATGAAATGATGCTTATATGGCAATAAATTAACAATTAATCTGTTGACTAGATTGAATAAAGTGATTTCCTGACAGTCACTCCTTTTGACGACATAACTAGATATGGCATAAGAAAACCTCTAAGCTGAAGAAACTAGTAAATGTTGAATAATCAGCAATTTCACCTTTTCATTTAAGTACTACACAAATAAGCATTACTTTTGTGATCTGAAACCCCTTATTATATTGTTGTTTGGGAAAAAGTTTAGTGAAAACAAATTTCATAATGATTGTTTGGTTAAGTGATGTGATGTGATGGAAAGAATACTGAGAAAGGTTGGAGAGAACACTATGGAACAAGAGCTGTCCAAAGACAGCACGCTCGACTTTCTAAGTGCTTAGTATAAAGGGGGCATAACACCAAATATAGTGGAGCCAGGGTCATGGGCCCTGGTAGTAAGGTAGAGGGTGTGATGGTGAATAAGTATTCCAAGTTTGGGATGAATCCCTTTGATAGTATGGAAGTTATTGATGTTTGAAAAACCTTTAATCTTTGTTGCAACGCCGACGCTGACGCCAACGCCGACACCCGGGTGACAGTATAAGCTCTCATTTTCTTCAAAAAGTCGAGCTAAAAATGAAGACATGTGCAATGTTTTCATTTCAAACAAGGTTTTCTAACCAGAAAGTTGTAAAGTTTCAAAATTTATCGAGATTGAAAATAATGTTTGCAACTGTGACAGTGTTCTTTAACCCTTTCCCAAACAAGACCTGGTTTTGACTCCCTGATAGAAATGGATTGGGAAAACATTGAGCAGTTTCTCCTTTTGTCTCAATATTTTCTGTGCCATATTTTACACAAATACTATATTTATCAACATTTATTTTGTCGTCTGCAGCAGCTTTCAAATTAGACCAGGCCAAAATTTTGTCGTTTGGGAAAGGGTTAAATATGACTGCAGTTTGGTAATGGGTTACTGCAGGAAGACAATCATTATCTAGATAAAGAACCAGTCGAGAAAGATAACTCTGATGTAGCTACAGATGATCTGGGGGAGTGATCTCCCCTACTTAATCCTCCATCTTCTCTGAGAAAATTACCTCCTGGCTGTAGAGAGCTTCTTCCAAAGGGGGATAACTCCCTGCTGTTTTCCAGCCCATTATTCAACCTCTCAGTTGGAGAACCTTGTATCTTTTCCTCTGGTGTTGAACGCATCGGACTGGCTTCTTTAACCCCGAAATCCATCTTAAAATGGCGTTGGAGTTCGGTTTTGAGTTGATTCGTTGATTTGTGAATTGAGGTGTGACAGATTTTGGCCTTGTGGATATAGTTTGAGTTGCTGCTGTCATGAACAAAATCTCGGAGTACTTTACATATCTGAACACATCCTGATACTATATTCATACACGGACCTGTAATTATAAACAAAATGTCTGAAAGCAAGTTAACCCTTTCCCAAACAAAAGCATTTTCAGTCCAATTCAAAAGGAGTTAAACAAAATGTCTTGAAACATCTTTAACCTTTTCCAAACAACAAAAGTTTGAACTTTTTCAATTGAGAGTCCCACTGCACTTTCGGATGCAAAGAGGATATAAAACGTACATAAAATCTTACTTTCCGTTAGACGTCTCTTGCCATCCGTTGGAAGTCCGATGTGTACTTATTGCATACGTTTTATCCAACGGGCATCCGTCAACCGTAATTTCATCCGCACAAGAAGTTTCGAGCTGCCTAAAACTTTTAGAACGGATGAATCTTCCGTCGTGTGCGATATAAATCCACAATATATACGAGCAACAGACGTTCTATGATCGTTATCAGTCCGTTGTATCCTTTCTTCATCCTATAGGCATCCTTGAAACTTAAATTAACCGAAACTGAAAAGGGATTGATAGGTGAACGATAAGGTACATTGAACGTCTATAGGCCTACATCGTTAGCAGCACGGAAATAGAAAGGATGTAAGCATATGCATCGCGCATATAAAGCACACAAATGGAAAAAAGAATTTTTTTATCTGGGATGTATTCCGTATATTTAGCTGACATCCGCTACCATCCGCCAGGCTTCCCACGAATATCCGTTTAACATCCCCGCTATATACTACTGACGTGCTAGATCTTTTCCGTTATATTTTCGCCATTTTCTAAAAGCGGATGAAAACGGATGGTACCACTAAATTTTGCTCGTCCGCTGTGTCCTTTTTGCATACGTTTTTGTCAATCGGCCAGTGGGACCGGGCCTTTAGTATTGACGTGTTGACCACACAATTTTTACTTATTCTTGTTCAAAAATATACAACACGACAGGATCTCGATTATTTTCAGACGATTTCCTCAAATTGTCTTATTTACGTTCGAGAAAAAGATTCATAAAAAAAGTGAGATTGAGTTAACGTATGCCATAACCAAAGTGATAATCAAGTTCATCAGAAATTTTATATCAGTTTCATTCACAGTTTATCATAAAAGTGACATTTCACATTTATTTCATTTTTTAATTCTAATGCGTAGAAATGCTATCAGTTTTTGGAAAGCAAATTTGCAAAATTTGCTTTTCTTTCCAGTCGTGCTTCTCTGCACTTTAACATTCTCTGCATACCACACAACATCTCCCGGTCCTCCTCACTATAAATAGTTCTATCAAAAGCAAAGATCAATGACAAGAACAACCTTTCGAATATTCAATATTGAATTCTATAGTTGTACACAAGATATTCAATTGTGTGACCGATGATAAAACATCCAATTAAACATGTGTTAAAAGAGGAGAAGCGATCACGTAGTAATTTGCTTTCATTACGGTTCAATAGCCAGTCCAATATCTTTCGTTGAAAATGGGTCAGTCAAGTTTACTGAACTATGAAATATGCGACCCACTTCAAGCGCTAAAAATAGGAACTAGGACACGTCTATTTTTAGAATCTTTCTATGCCCAAATTCTTACACGTTTTAATGTCCGAAACTAAACAATGATATTCGATAAGCCATGCATTTAATCGCGTTCACAATAATTGATTGATCAACTAAGTGGTTATTTTGAGGTTAATGACATAGACATCTTGTCTAATAGGCCTTGCTAGTATTCGCGTGTAGCTATAGGCATTTCAAAGCGAAAGTAGAAATCTGGGAAACCAGAATATGTGATGGTATGTTCAAAATGCATAGAAATCAGACTAGCAATCCTTTCACCACTTGGTTTAAAAAACGGTGTTAACTTTTTAATCTATAGATATCACGGTGGATAACCCATGTGACTTTTGGGAAGCGTTAACACCGAAGAAATCGTCCGCTTCAAGGTATGTTCGGTTTAATTTCTCAGCTTATACTCTGTTGATTTTGACGAGATAAAGTGCACGGAACGCGCATTTGAGAGGGCTATTCCTGTTTGTAACTCTGCTCCGATCCGTGATTTCTTCAAACATTCAAGCGAAAGTTTTCTTCGGTGCATGTGAATGCTTCCCACTTTCGTTTTGCACTTACAAACACTTTGGCTCGAATGTTTGAAGAAACCACTGGATTTGGAGCAGAGTGAGTTAGAGCCGGGAATAGCCCTCTCAAGGGCGCGTTCCGTGCACTTTATCTCATCAAATCAATAGGGTACAAGCTGAGAAATTAAACAAAACATACCTTGAAGCGGACGATTTTTTCGGTGTTAACGCTTCCCTAAAGTCATGTGAGTTACCCACCGTGGATTTAGATCTAGATGAATAGGCCTACATAGAATCAAATCAATTTACATTGTTGGTATGTTAACCATTTCCCAAATAGAAACATTTCAGATTGGTCAAAATAAAAAAAGCCGTATATATATAGCAGACGACAAAATTGGTACATACCTAGATAAAATTAGAACTATTTGTAGATAATACCAAAGACAATATCGAGGTTAAAGTAGAAAATTCTGATTATCAGCAGTTTCTTCTTTCATCCCAATATTCCCCCGAACATTTTCTTTTCGGGCTGTCAAACCCGGTCTTATTTGGGAAAGGGATAAAGTAGTGACGGAACACATGTTTTAGCAAGTAAGACATGTAGTTTTCAGAGATCAAATGCTTTCTAATTAGGGTATAGACTCCTTTCATTTATGTTTTAGTCCGTACCCGCAGAACACTTCCGGTAATCCGAGACTCGATGATACTTGGATGTCGCTATTTATTTGAAGTTGTTATTTATAAGCGAAAAATACACCTTTAAAGTTGAGACAGAAATGGCAAATTCTATATAAATCTGAACTGTTGTCCACAACAATTTGTTTAAAAGCACAAAAATATATATTTCTCGTAAGCGGTTTAATATTATGACATGGAATTTTTTAGAACTTTTATACGAAAAGATGCTCTTTCAGATAGAATAAATGTAAAAATAATTGTGAAATGTCACTTTAAACAAGTCTTCCAGTAAGATATAGAGCTAGTTAAAATTTTCAAGTAATAAACTCTATTTGCATATGTACACTTATTTGCAGTATAGCCCAGGAAAAAATGACATGACAGAGCACACCGAGCTCTGCCACGTCATATATCCTGAGCTATAACAGGAATCGAAATTATATTGATATCATTTTTCTGAATACAGCATTTTGGCCAAACAAGATACCTCTATCTTTCAATTTATCCCTCTGTTAATATTTAAGAAATATTATCGGCATAGATTTAGGACATAAGTTAATTATGTTAATGACTCATTTTCGTGATTCCAACGTCTTATTCGTTATTTCGTTTTCTTTTGTGTTTATATGTAGGGCCTATTCAACTTTACACAATGTACATTTTCTAATAAAAAAATAACTATTCAAGAAATTGTGGGCTCGATTTCTTTCTTTCTAAAGCAACAATTATCTGTACAAGCGGTATCATATTTATGTCAAAATGATTCTGAATAAATCGGGAAATCAAGAGAATAAGACAAACCACATGGGCCACTTTTTCGTCCCTTGTCCACGTGCGAGCTCAATTATGATTATTAATAACACAGATGCGCATACATCACTTAAACTGTCTATTGTAACACGCTTTTATTTCTCATAATTTCCATAATTGATTAGAATTGCACATGACCTTTTTTGACGCACGTATAGGCCTACCTACGATTGTCAAAATGTTCACGTGTACGCGAAACATTTGGGTGATGAATCAAATTATTCGCGTTTTCTCATTCTTATTTATTGTACTTTTTTTCAATGTGCATATTATACTACAATCTTTTTCAGACAATTACTGGGTTGTGTTCATATGGTGTATGCTTTCTTTTAGCCATAACATTGTATACTAGTCAGTTCAAGTTGGTAGCTGATTATTTGAATAATGTGAATTATGACAAAAATTAAATTGAACAACTCGACTAATTTCGGGAGCCCGACAACCTCCAAGTATGCCAAACAATCCACAATATGACACAGGCATGCGACGGTGCGCTGCACGCGCCGTACTATTGGTATGATATTGGGGTTTAGTCACTGAAGGTGTAAATTAGCTTATATCATTAAGACCCACCCACCCACACACACAGCAGCCACCGGAAGTCGTCCATTGATGACAATTATGGCCAATCATCATTCGTTGCCATTGCACGTGGGGTGCTTTGCTCGGAAATAGGTCGGAGCCTCGATCTGGCATAAAGAAACCGGCTGATGTGTTGTTATTTTTAGTAACAAATTGGAACCGTGTCTGTGTGTATACATTGTTAATTTCCCATAACCCCATTGTTTGACACCGGAAGCGGCTCATAGGTACGGACTAAACGATAATTGAAAGGGGTCAATTGAAAAAGGAGATGGAGTAGAGAACAGTTCCGTCACATCTTTTTTTAGAAGTCTGCAACTGTTCATAACTACATCTTGGCCGACCCATTTTAATATTCAACCCAATCTGTGCCAGCCAATTTTCAAAATTCAATGTTTATCTGGACACTGATTGGTTTGATGTTATCGTTTAAGCTAAATGGGTCGCTTTAAAAAGGGAATAATTGATGAAAAAACCTCAACTATTTTTTTTTTTTTTTTTTTTTTTTTTTTTTTTTTTTAGTTTTTTTTTTTTTTTTTTTTTTTTTTTTACAATTTATTTGTACCAATTTACAAGCATATAACAGCATGTCGAAAAATATACAGTTTTTTTAAACATTATATACATGTAATCGACTATTGCATTTATTGTGATTGGAAAAAATTCGTGTTGGTTTTGTTTTACAAAGCATGGTTTTGATTGTTGTAAGCATTGTCAGATAAAACTGAAGAGAAAAAAAGATAAAAAAGTTGAAAAGAGGCTGTGTTACAGCATTTTTTGTCCTTTTTACCCTTTTTGCATTATTCTATACGACAGGACATTCTTTCTTTTTTGTTCCTTCTGGACCAATATTCAATTCTATAGTATTTCAAACAACGCAATCAGACAAAAAAAATCTTATATGTACATCCAATCGATACAACAATATCATGCTAATGATTTTTTACATATGAAAATCTGAGTTATTTTTTACTACATAGGTAAAAGGTACAACGTAAGTGTATTGATTGATTATTTGAAAAAAAAGCAAGTGTGAAAAGGAAAACAAAAGAATACAAAGTGCTAGCATATCAATTATATTTTAAATTGCTTATGCATTTTCTGTTGCAATTAGCTTTGATTATGGCTCTGTACCAGCCTGTTTACAATTGCCCAATTTTCTCTGTCGTGATCGCTACATTTTCTGTTTGTGTTAATCTTTAAAATTAAGGAAATGTGTTTGATAAAACCGTTGATAGATGGTATAACTTTTTTGTATTTGCAGTTATATACATATCTTTTAAACTCAAGACACATTAAGTCAACTTTAGGTTTGTTATCGCATCCAAGGACAATATCGATACTTTGTAGAGAGAAATTTGTATAAAATTCTTGTATTGTTAGTTCCATATCTCGTAGAATCGGTTTTATTTTGTTACAGTCAAAAAATATATGCATCAGAGTTTCCTCTGATAACTGACAAAAGTTACAAGAACTGTCATTAACTAAATTCATTTTTATTAGAAGCGAATTCGTTGGTAATATTCTGTGAACAATTCTTGTTTGTAGCCATTGTAAATATGTATCTTTTGTTAATGTGAATACAGATTTATGTATCTTGCTCCGTTCTCTGTTCAGGTGGGGATAGATCAAAGACCATTTTTCTTGACAAGTGGGGAGTTCTTCATTTTTGGTCAGTAATGAATAAACATACTTATTGAAATTTGGTTTTGTAAGTAGCGGTAACATATAATGATTTACTGATGGGTTATGATTCTTGAGAAGAGAGCTAAAATCTATTTGAATATTACTTTTTCGAATAAAGGATTTAACAGCACTTCTGATGCTAAAATATTCTAGGAAGTTTAGTTCCCCATTGGTTAGGTTTTTGAAAAAATCGAATGTCTTAAAATTTCCATTTTCTTGGAAAAGGTCTTTGATCAACGTTACTCCTCTTTTATAAAGCTTATCATTGTAGATACATTTCGAGCCAATTGTAATAGAGTCATTATAAAAAATAGGTGTGTTTAGTAATTGTTCTCCATTTTCTAGGTTTGTATTTTCAATGTATGATACATATGCATTCAAAACATCTTCCCAAAATTGGTTATCTAAACGTTTTATTACATTTTTACAGTATAATTGTCCGTTTTGTATGATCTTGTTTATGTCAAATAACATATTTGGAATTTTATAACAAGATCCACTATGGTTCGTTATCATGTTTTTTAGCCATTTTATTTTCATACTTTTTATAAAATGTGTGATATCTGGTGCTTTTAAACCTCCATCTTGGTAATCTTTTGTAACTATTGAAGCTTTAATTTTTGCTCTGCCATCCCAGATAAAGTTTGTAAAAAGGTTATTGATTTGGTTCACGAACTCGTTTGAAGGTGTAGGAAGGCTTATGAATAAGTGATTTAACATTGGTATCAGAAGGCTTTTAACAATTGCAATACGACCAATTGGAGTTAATTTACGTCGTTTCCAAAAAGAAATGGTTTTGTTGATACTTACCAACTTGTCATCAAAGTTAAGATGTATCATTTTAGTTAGGTTAACGTCGAAGTGGATGCCTAATAACTTGAATTGTGTGTCGCCCCAGGATAGTTTCCAACGCGTCTTAATTGACCTAGTGCTATATTTCATCGAACCGATCCATATCAATTTTGTTTTATCAAAGTTTACCCTTAAACCGGAAATTTCTGAGAAATGATTAAGTATTTCTAATACTGAATTAAGAGACTGTTCTGACCCATCTAGAAGGAGAGTTGTGTCATCTGCAAACTGTGAGATTAAAAATTCTTCTCTTTGTATTTTTATACCTGATATATTTTTGCATGACTTTATTTTTAAGTTTAAAACTTGGGTGCAAAGGATAAAAATGTATGATGAAATTGGATCACCTTGTCTACAACCTCTTTTCACTGTGAAATAATCAGAAATAAAACCGTTAAGTTGAACAGAAACTTGAGTATTATAAAGGAAAAGTTGAATCCATCTTATAATCATTTCTCCAAAATTGAAAAATAATAAAGTTTTTTTTATAAAATCAAAAGATAAAGAGTCGAATGCCTTTTCAAAATCTATCAGCATTAAGAGACCAGGAATGTTGTTCTTTTCACAATGATGCATAATGTCATACACGATTCTAGTATTTTCTCCGATATATCTGCCTTTGACAAAACCGGTTTGATCTTTGGACACAATGCAATCTAAAACGGATTTTAATCTATTAGCAATAGTACCTGAAGCTAATTTATATAGGACATTCAGTAATGTGATTGGTCTCCAGTTTTTTAGGAACTGTCTAGGCTTGTTTTCCTTTGGTATGCAAATAATGTTTCCTAATTTAATATTCTTTGAAAATGATTCAATTATATAAGCATGGTTAAGAGATCTGACGACAAAGTAGCCAATTTTGGACCAGAACATTTTGAAAAAATTTGATGTAAAACCGTCACACCCAGGACTTTTATCGTTTTTCATTTGCCTGAGCGTTTGTGTTACCTCACTATATGTTAATAAACCTTCTAAATTCTGTGACTGCTGTTCATTAAGTTTATTATAATCTATATTTTGAAATTCATAATCTAAGTCTAAAGTTTTGTCATTACTGCGTTCATCATAAAGATTTTCGTAAAATAGTTTAGTTTCACTTAGAATTTCGTTCTGAGAATATATTTTTGACCCATCTTCTTTTTCAATGAAAGGTATGGTTTTATTTGTCTGTTGACGTTTTTCTAGATTACAAAAGAAATTTGTTATTTTTTCACCTTCGTCGATCCATTTTGCTCTAGATCTGACGAAAGATCCCTCTAATCGGGATTGTCTAATTTCATTGAGTTCTGATTGGAGAATCAATAGTTCTTCTTTGTTTCTTTCATTGAGGTTGGACTCTATGGTGATTATCTTTGAAATTAGTTCATTTTCACGGTTATTTACTTGGCGTTTTTTATATGTTGCGTACGAGATTGTTTTGCCTCTTATTTCCATTAGAAGTGTTTCTAAGAAAAGTTCATCATTTATACTAAATTGTATTTCAGATTTTTCAATATTTGAAATATTATCATAGTTATAAACAGGTAGAGAATATTGTATTATAATATCATTTATTTTCTTCTTAATACATTCAACATAATCGATGTCTTTTAATAAGGAGTTATTAAATTTCCAATACCCTTTTCCATGTTTACATTCCGAAAAATTGAGGTTTAAAACAATAATTGAGTGATCTGACCTATAGCTAATATCAATATCACAATTTTGAACGAATTCCAGCAAAGTATTTGTAATAAGATAGAAATCTATTCTGCCTTGTTGTACAGGATTAAGTCTTTTCCATGTAAATTTTTCTGTGTTTCCATGTATCATTCGAAATGGATCGTTTAGGTCTCTTTCGGATACTTGTGATTGTAAATATTTCCTGGAATTAATATGGTGGTTAACATTTTTGTAATTTTTGTAATCCATCAGAGGGTTTAATACCAAGTTAAAATCTCCACATACAATGAACGAGTCGCAGCTATTGTTTTGGTCAATAATATCGAATACATTTTGGAAAAATCGTGGGTCATCAACATTAGGGGCGTATATATTTATCAGCAAAAAAGTGGAATCCATAAAATTTACTTCTAATAGAAGTAGTTGCCCATTATTGTCTTTGCATATATTTTTCACTTTAATATCGGATTCCTTTTTTATTAAAACACAAACACCCCTGGCGTTTGTTTTTCCATGGCTGAAGTAACAGTCTCCGTTCCATTCGGAATAAATAGATTTTTCAATATCAGAAGTGAAATGTGTTTCTTGGAGACAAATTATGTCTGACCTTTTTTCTTTAAACAGAGAAAATAAATCAAACCTTTTTTTCCCATTATTTAAACCACGGCAATTGTATGAAAGGATTTCTAATTTGTTCATGATAGATGCAAGTGTTGATTTTGTTCAATGAGCGGTTGATTAAGAGGAAGGTACAGAGTCATGAAATGTTTTGCATATTTGCAGCATTTTCCATAGATGATCTGGCAGCACAATGTATTTGAAAAGGTGTGATAAAAAACAATCGAACAAAACATGATGAAAATTGATAGAATACACATACACTTGAATTGATAATGGGCAGAATACTTGATGGCATTTGGACTGCATTTTGGAGCTAGAGTTTTTCAGGTGATATAACGATTATCTAAAGAGGAAAGACCTTCTCACTGGGTCTCCACCCTTCTCAAGGGTTTGACCTTCAGTGTGACAATCATAGCATTACAAGTAAAGCTGTTATGAATTAATGGGAAAAAATAATAAAAAGCATTTAAGAAATTTAGAAAAAAAGAAACTGTTGAACAGCGATATTTTCTCTTATTCCCTCCATGCCGTATGTCCATTAAAAAGACTACTTTTAGAAGAAAACACTAAAAGAAAAAGGAAGCTGTTAGCAATAGTTTCTCTTATTCCCCCTGTGTTTTCTTTGTTACATACACAGAACAATCAACCAAAGTTGTTTAAATTCTGTTAGAACGTGGCATATGGCACAAAGTCACTAGAACAACATTCAACTTACGTTCATATCGTCGGTGTAAATGCAAAACCCCGTATGTCGATTGTTGCGATTTTCAAAGTCAAGTATTGTATGCTCAGTTAAGACAATTCTTGAAGGTTTTGAGGTATTTTACTAATCAGTATTAATGACACATTCTTCGTAAAGAATATGGCAAAATTTCAAGTAAATCCTTTCAGTTTAGGAAAAGTTATTACACCTTTTCCCGTCCCCTCTAAAAATTTCCAAAACACGAGATACGAGGTTTTGCATTTACAACGACAATATAAAAACAAAATCCATATTTTTTGTAACAAAATAGAATGAATTCGGTTTACAAATATGCATGAATAAATGGAAAATTTATTTACAACATCATCGCCTTCCATCAGAAAACCCCGAAACTGCAGCTTAGAACAGGCTGCAGCTACGAGGTTCTCGCTGAAAAGCGTTAATATATATTCAGGTATGCCTTTTAAATCCATTAAATCAATAACATGAGAAGGTGGGGAAAACGTGTTTGATTGGTCAATGGAAGTACATCCGATTGGTCAATCAATGAAAAAGCCATTATGACGTCTAGGTCAAAGACCAGATTTGGTAAAAACATCGTGATTCCCACGTGCATTTCATGGACAAGATTGACCCCGTTGCATAATGTGATTATAAGTTATTGGTAACTCCTTTTCAAGTGTGTTCTAACTAAATGGATAAAGGCAGAAACTCTTAGAAGTAAGTAATATTTCTGTAAATATTCTGTAGTCTTGAATGATTTCGATAGTGGAAAAAACATTGATGAAAGTGATCAAAACGTTTGAAACAATCTTTTTCTCCATTTTCGTCATTGCTTCGTGTGTTAAGGCAATTCTGTAAGATTGTCGTTTGGGAAGGGGTTACAGTAAAAAAAGCATGCATAACAGGTTTTCTTCAAATGTTTGTACAAAAGGGTAAAAACTCCACCAAAAGTAACCCGGGACAACTTATGTTCGTGTGCAAATTCCGCTAGTTGAGCGTCTAGACAAAACCATTGCCGAAGCGGGGTCATTTCATATGCAGATGTCCCGGGCTAATGTCGCTGGATAATAATAATCAAGATAAAAATTGTATGTAGGCAAAAAACACAACATATCTCTTAATCAGTAGAAATTTGCCTTTCCAAAATTCAATACCTGGCTATGTTGTAGCATACTTTTATGATTTCTTATTTTGTCGTCTACGTATTTTTATATTCATTAACAGTCTTTAATTTTGTAGTTTGGAAAGGTTGAGACATAAGATTTTATATTGTAACGGCATGCATTGTATACAAAGGGTAATGTACTAAACCAACATAACTGAAATTAACCCAATGCCAGACGACATAATTTTAAACTAATCCAAATTGTAAGATGCTGCAAAAAACAACTTCCAGTGAATGAAGTTTTCGGATAAGAAAAACAATGTGGGAAATAAAGAAATTGCTTTTCACAATAGGGAGTGAATTTATATAGTTAACCGTGACATACTTTCGGACAAACACTAGTTTTTCGTATGTGTTGTTACAAAATCTCGCAACCACGGTTTGATTCAAGCCGTAGTTACAAGATTTTACAACAACAACAACAACGATTTGTCAAAATCATAACGGTAAACATAGTGTAACATAACATTTCGAGAAATGTGAGAGGGTAATGCAAAACAATGTGGGAAATAAAGAAATTGCTTTTCACAATAGGGAGTGAATTTGTATAGTTAACCGTGACATACTTTCGGACAAACACTAGTTTTTCGTATGTGTTGTTACAAAATCTCGCAACCACGGTTTGATTCAAGCCGTAGTTACAAGATTTTACAACAACAACATCAACGATTTGTCTAAAACATAACGGTAAACATAGTGTAACATAACATTTCGAGAAATGTGAGAGGGTAATGCAAAACAATGTGAGAAATAAAGAAATTGCTTTTCACAATAGGGAATGAATTTATATAGTTAACCGTGACATACTTTCGGACAAACACTAGTTTTTCGTATGTGTTGTTACAAAATCTCGCAACCACGGTTTGATTCAAACCGTAGTTACAAGATTTTTCAACAACAACAACAACGATTTATCAAAATCATAACGCTAAACATAGTGTAACATAACATTTCGAGAAAAGTGAGAGGGTAATGCAAAACAATGTGGGAAATAAAGAAATTGCTTTTCACAATAGGGAATGAATTTATATAGTAAACCGTGACATACTTTCGGACAAACACTAGTTTTTCATATGTGTTGTTACAAAATCTCGCAACCACGGTTTGATTCAAGCCGTAGTTACAAGATTTTACAACAACAACAACGATTTGTCAAAAACATAACGGTAAACATAGTGTAACATAACATTTCGATAAATGTGAGAGGGTAATGCAAAACAATGTGGGAAATAAAGAAATTGCTTTTCACAATAGGGAATGAATTTATATAGTAAACCGTGACATACTTTCGGACAAACACTAGTTTTTCGTATGTGTTGTTACAAGATCTCGCAACCACGGTTTGATTCAAGCCGTAGTTACAAGATCTTATAACAACAACGACGATTTATCCAAAACATAACGGTAAAACATACATAAAGTAATATTTCGAGACATGTGAGAGGGTTTGACAAAACACTGTGGATTGAGGAATTTATGACATCACTAAAATGTATTTTCCCAGTGATCTTGGTCATTTACTTAATCCTTTCCCATATCAGACTTTCTTTGACATCCCTTACTAAACAGGCTTACGAAAGCATTTAGGCAAAAGAAGAAAAAGCTGATAGTCAGCACTTTCTCCTTCTGCCTTAACATTTTCTGTTCCATATTACACACAAATCTTAGCTTTTTCAAGGTTCACATTGTCATCTGTGGAAGCTCTTGATTTTGAGAACTCTGAGATTTTGTTCTATGTGGAAAGTGTTAAGTATTGTACAAACGTTTGTACAAATCAGTGTAATAAAAGCAGAGAAACGGTGAAATTTGAAAAAAAAAGCTCATTGGTTTTGTATTTCCGTCTTATTTCGCATAGCTTTCCACAAGTAAAACAATTTTTGAGTATTTGAAGGTGAAGTGTTTTAGGGATGAGACGAATCTCTAAAAATTAGATTTTTACCCCTTCCCTCAAACACTTCACACTTTTTCGTAAGAAGAGTTTACAACTTGGAGCCTTTACTAAAGAATTATATAAATGCTTTTACAGATCAGTGTATTAACCCTTTTTCCAAACATGACCTGGTTTTGACGTTCCTACTGGAATAGGCTTTGTAATTTAAACTTTGAGGCAAAAGAAGAAACTGCTGATGACAAGCAGTTTTTCCTTTTGTCACAATATTCTCTGTGTTATACACGTATTTTACTCTAATCATATATTTATCAACCTCAAATTTGTTATTTGCGGTCATTTTCAAAACTTAAACGCCATATTTTTTGCCGTTTGGGAAAGGGTTAAAACAAAATGGATCTAATGGGGGAAATGTGAGAAGACGCAATAATCTTAATTATCCATCTTATTTTGCAGAGCTTTCTACAAGAAAAACAGAACTTTTGTGTATTTGAACCAGAAGTGTTGTAGGGAAAAGATAAATCTCTAAACATTAGAAATTTACCCTTATCCTCAAAACACTTTATATTTTTTGGAATTAGAGTTTAGACTTGGTTTATTTAATTAAGTATTATATAAATACTTATACAAATCAGTATAGCGAAAGAAAAATTGAAAAGGCGCATTGATTTTGATTTTCATCTACAAGAAAAGCAGAAATTTTGTGTAGTTTAGAACTGAAGTATTGTGGGAAAGAGACAAAACTCCAATTATTAGAATTTTATATCTTTCCTTCAAACTTTAGGCATTTTCGGATCTAGAGTTTTGGTTAGCGATTACCTGGGATACATCATCAAATATGTCAAATTTGAGTCTCTTTCCCTGAATTTTCTTGCCAAACACAGAACCGTTGAAAAACCAAGCGGATTCTATAAGTTCGTGCTCGTTTAGTCTGTTTATGAGAACCGTGTTTAGTCTGGTAACGTCATCTACTATACGATGTCCCGAATCCTTCATTGACTTCCTTTGGCGCATAATTTGAGTTTTAACATTATTATTTGTCACTTTGATGATAACCGGACGTGTTTGACCATTTTTTGAAGGTAGTCTGTGAATGGCCAAAACTTGACTCGCTCGCAACTCCACGCCTTGGTCACCGAGTATCGTGCCGACTTTTTCGAGTAAATCGTCTTCGGTCTCCTGTCTGTCTTCCGGGACGTTCATTATCTTTAAATTATTTTTTCGAGAGTACTGTTCATTATAGTTACCGAGCTTTATAGCGTCATTAACTCGACTCCTATTCTCGTCAATCTTCTGGTGGGTTATGTCATTACTCTCAGCAATCCTAGTTATCTTCCTCTCCAGAGCGTTTTTCAATTGTTCATTATCAAATCGAAGGGATTTTATTTCATCGTGTAGACTCTCAAACTTGGCTTCTATCTGCTCCTTAACTTGGTCCATTATTTTCTTCTCCAGTTGTTGGCTTATTTCTGTAATTGTCTTTACCACTAGCTCTTGGAAGTCTTCCTTTTTGACAACCTTTCCCATTTCATTCCTGATTTTCTTGATTTCTGCCGACATAGCGTCTAGCTTCGCATTAAACTGATTGTCTACTTCAAGGATAGAATCCCCCTCAGAAATTTCTGTAGCACACTGGCTGTCGTTTGGTTTAGTCTTCTTTTGTTTTTGGCTCGCTTTAGTTAGACGCACAGTTTTTTCGCCTTGCTCTCTACTCGACATTCTTCTAAATGTGTATTAGTGACGTATGCGACGTAATGTGTATGCACAAAAACTAACGGTATTACCGGTTTGGTAAGGATAACTGATTACTAGTCTGATCACAGTTCACTCAGGAATATCGCTTGCTTTACACGTCTATTTATAGTACTTCTATCATTTGAATAAAGGAAAAATGAAATTGCTTACTACAGCACTAGTCCAAATATTTCCTGAAAATCCACCACAGCAATATTTAGTCCATACTAATCCCTTTTAGTCCATATCAAATATTCCACTGTTATTTCACTATTTTATGTGTATTTTGGACAAAAGACTCAGAGCAACAAAATCATGACCGATCTGAATTGGTCACGTGACTTTTTTCTTACTGAGAAAAATATTTTGGGCTAATGTGATTTCCGACTTGATCGAATGGGTACATTTTGGTCAATCGATTTGGCACCGTACCATCATTTCGCCGTGTGACATAATGGGAACGATTTATTATTCAGTTAGCCGTGACATAATTTCAGACAAACAATATTATTTCGTAGGTGCTGTTACAAAATTTCGTAACTACGGCTTGAGTCAAGTCGTAGTTACGAGATTGTATAACAACACCGACGGTTTATCAAAACATAACGTTCGGTATTCAACCTAGTATATTTTTAGTCCAAAATTCATTGCTATAATGCATGGGTTGATGCCCTTTGCATAACCGTTGGTTGGAGGTTGACATTATAAATCAAGTCATTATACGGAAGGACTATAATTATGGACATAGAGGCAATAAAAGAACTATCTTTGGTAATTCAGGGTCAAGGCAAATTGTCGATGCTATTGCAAAACCTCATAACTCCAGCTTTACTCCAGCTTTACTCAAGCTGGAGTTGCGAGATTTTGCATTAACACCCACGAAATGTCGTTCAACGCTAGGTTATCGAGCATAGGCCTCAGGCCTGCAATCAGGTAAAAAAAATCTCAAGAAATATCACACGAATTTCAATGGATTTTATGCTAAAATAGACTAGGTTTACAGTTATGTATTGATAAACCGTAAGTGTTTATTATAAATTCTCGTAACTACGGCTTCATTCAAGCCGTAGTTACGAGATTTTATAATAACACCTACGAAATACAATTGTTTGTCCGAAATTACGTCATGGTTAACTGAATAAAATCATTCTCTATTAGTCAACCTGAATTTCTATCAAGATCATTTCAATCCAAGGAAAATTCGAATAAGTTCATTCAGTCCTCCTTAATCAAGATTTTATGTAACCTTCCCAACCTGCACTATCAATAATTTAAAGTTGCATTTATGGGATAAATAACGCAATAACATATTCCTGCATTCATAGAACTGACTTTATGATGAGATCTTTTTCGGTACGTGGCATGAAATATTGGAATTCAATCCCGTTGAATATAAGAATGATTTCTAATGTCGCATGCTTCAAGAAAAATCTAAAAAGGTACTAGTACTTAATGTCAGTTAAAATTAATGACTTTTCTTAAAATTACATATTCAACTTAATATGTTAAATCTGCAACAAACACATATGCCCAAATTTGATTTGTTATTTCGTTAATTTACGTAATGAATGTTTTAAAATCGTAATTGCATGTGAGAATGTATGTGATTACAAAGTAAAAGTGCCCTTTCCAAACGCATTCCCTGGTCTTAGCGTCATCAGTAGAGAAAATATCTTAACCCATTACCAAACGACAAAATTTAGTAGTCCAATTTGAAAGAAGTTGCAGACGACATTTCAATGTGAAGAAATTTCAAACTTTCATAGCTTTTTAGGAAGAAAACATTGTGGAAATGAAGAAATTGCTTGTCACAAGCAATTTCTTCATTTTCTACAATGTTTTCCAAAGCGATTATGTTGAAGGGGGCCAAAAATAGTCATTGTGTGGTAATGGGTTAATATGACCGAGAAGAAAATGTTGATAAGCAACCTTATAGATAATGAAACTTGGAAGATGTAGCAGAGGTCAAGTTGATCGGTATGCAATACCGATCGCCAATGCCAGCAGAACTCGATCGTTTTAGATTTCGGGCTTGATCGAAATGATAGGATCGCCAGTGGGAACATGGCATTCGCTCCTAAAATCTAATAAGAGTATACAATTGGTACGAATATTACTTTTATATTTTGGTTCCGGAAAGTCAATTTCTTGGACCATAAATGAGAAAAAATAACGCTTCTAAAATGCTTCCTACGGCCCTGCGCACGTGGCAACTTGGCATAATATATCCAGCGATATTATTAATATGATATCATCATTATGCATGTTTCTGGGCTTCCTTTACCCTTTCCCAAACAAGACTAGATTTTGACGTCCCTGGTAGAAACAGTTTTGAGAAAATATTGAGGCAAAACAAGAAATTGCTGATAGATAGCAATTTCTACTTTGCCCTCACCACTTTCTGTGCCACAACAAACCGGTATAAATGATCTTCCTTTGACATCAATCGTTTTGTGGCCTGCAATTCTTTCTAATTAGGACTGATGCAGAAATTCTGCCGTTTGGGAAAGGATAAATTACTATAATAAGCCATAACTAGGTCACATGGTAAATAACGTCGCTTTTGAACAAAAACCTCGTAACTGCAGATTGTTTTAAGCTGCAGTTACGAGGATTTTTGTTGAAAAGCAACGATCATAAGTGGTCATTTATACACAACGGTATATAACGGCAAGTTTATTGTAGACGTTTTCACGCGTCTGTCAAAAAATAACGTCTTTATGACGTCCAGCTGTCATTTTCAAACCTTTACCAAATGGACGTCAGTAGCAAATTACTAAGTATAGCGTTCAGGCGTTGCGTATGACAAATTCGTAAAGGACCTTTATGGCAAGGCGAGAAATCTCCCTAAAAGGCTCAGCTCGATGTGTCAATTTTCAAGACTTACAAATTGAAAAACAAAATTAAGATTTAAACAAAATTAATGAATACATATTTTATGTCATTTAAAAAGTTCTATAGGTGCAGATAACTCTTGAATTTTGTACCCACCTAAATAGTTTCATTTTCTTACACTACCAGTATTCATAGAGGTAAAATGAAGTTTCTTTTTGTTTAATTTGTTATTTATTTTCTACATATACAAGGATAGATGGTGTTGACATCATAATTATGGCAGCTTTGGTTTTGTCCGTATTGCGCATGCACATCATTGAAACGACTTTAAAAGCGCACTTTCCCGCCAAAAACCGAGGAATACCTACCTTCCATGGGCTGGCGAACATCGCCCCCCCCCCCTTGACCCAGGTTCCCATTGACATATGTTGTGTAACTTGACTATATGTTTCCTTGGTTAAAAGGATTTCCTGGGTCACGGGGGGGGGGAAACATACTTTTAAACTAAAAATAGTACTCATATACCAATTGTCAATTTTTTGGCGAGAGAATTTCACCTTTAAATTCGTTTCAATGATGCGCATGCGCATTACGGACAAAACAAAAAAAGGTTTGACCTTACATTTACAGAAAAAATCTTGCTAATATAACAATAGAAAACTTAAGTCTGTTTAAATGAATACCGGTGGGGTAAGAAAATGTAATTTTAAGGGTAGGTACAGAAACCAAGAGTTATCTGTACATTGTCGAATGGTTTTGATTGTACAAAATCATTTTCATATGATTTAGATATACACTGACCACATAAAGAAACGCAACACTCATTCAATATCAAATATCTCAAAACATATCAATAAATCTAAGGATATTTTTGTTTGACGTCATATGTAATATTTCCTCAAACAGTAAACGAAAAATCATTAGAATGCTTAAATATTTACAGTCAAAAAATTAAATCCAAAGACACCTGGTGTCAATTCAAAAGTCACAAACAAATTTATGGTTAAATCATCCCCTGTATTCATCAACAACTGACATCTTCGTCTCATTGACACCATTTTTGAAGCGCTTTGATGTTAAAGAAACTTAGTTCACTCATCCTGAAGAGATGTTCAATCGCGAAACAAGTTTGTTGGGGGATTATGACTACCACGAACGCACCAATTAAGATTATCCAAAAACTGTTCGATAGAAGACCTATCCTGGAATAAGCAGTAACCTTGTTTTGCTGCACAACTGTCGTGTGAAAGCAGCAGTGTGTGCAGGAATGAAACCCTGTGGCAACATACCATTGACTTCTCCTACATGATGCCAGGGACAACAGGGCGCAACACATTGTCAACGTTCATACGATTATCGACTTTGCCATTTCAAATGTTTGTCCCAGCCCGCCAGCCTGAGCATTGGGGCAAGTTCCATGACTTTGTGTGGACATCCAGCCCACAGATCTACAGCTCTTAAACTGGATCAAACCGTCTTCGAATGGATAAGTTGTCTTAAATAGCGAAAGTTATCCCAAAATTTAGGCAAATGCAGATATAAAACTGGTTACTTCTGGTCGATTCATTCATTTGCGCTGGCTTACACATCTATGTCAATGTTCATTTATATGGAATCTGCTGCTATTATGAATCTTTTCCAAATGTTCAGGGCTCTTTGGCTAATACCCTACCGACAGATTGTAACTGGTCCAGTCGATGATCTGGGTCGACCCTGCACACTGGCATTTGCAATGAAATGGTACAACAACCTTGGAATTGCAGATAATTTGGAAGCCAATCTTTTTGGTCCCTGCCAATTGAATATTCAATAACGCAACATTCAAGTGTTATTTGGACGGCTGTTTTCCGGAAGTTACGACATGACGCTTAGTGCACACAGTGACAATTTTTCGTGTTTTTACTTGTAACGGACGACATAGGCTACTATCAGTACAACTACCTTTGAGGATTCTTTTTTAACTTGCAAGACGTTAGGACGAATTTAACGTGAAATAATAAAGGGGTGTAATTCTGGCAGGTTCGTTGGAAATTTGAATATTTTATTAAAACTAGACAGCCCTGGCGGTCTGGAAGCGCTCCACAGGCCTGATTGTTTGTCTTGTTGAATGCAATTTCAAAGGTTCAGGCTGCCCAAACAAGCAAATGCATGACCAAGCTGAAAATTACAAGCAAGTAATATTGTATGGTCAGTAAGATTCTGTAAAAGTTCTGTATTGATTAGTAAACACTAATGGTTGTAAAAGTGAAAATAAATCCGAAAATATCAATTTTGTAAATTGCAAGGGCACATAACTCATGATGTAAAATTCAGATCAAGCTGAAAATCATACCAAGGCAAGATCTCATAGTCACCAAAATTCTGTCCTAGTTTAGTCTTGATTGGTCAATATTTGTAGTTGCTAAAGTGAAAACAATATCAAAATAGAGCCGAAAATGGCAATTTTGTCAATTTCAAGGGCACATAACTCATGATGTAAAATTCAGATCAAGCTGAAAATTACACAAAGGCAAGATCGTATAGTCACCAACATTCTGTACAAGTTTTGTCTTGATTAGTCAATATTTGTAGTTGCTAGAGTGAAAACAATGTCAAAATAGAGCCGAAAATGGCAATTTTGTCAATTTCAAGGGCACATAACTCATGATGTAAAATTCAGATCAAGCTGAAAATCATACCAAGGCAAGATCTTATAGTCCCCAACATACTATCCTAGTTTTGTCTTGATTGTTTAATATTTGTAGTCGCTAGAGTGAAAACAATGTCAAAATAGCGCCAAAAATGGCAATTTTGTCAATTTCAAGGGCACATAACTCATGATGTAAAATTTAGATCAAGCTGAAAATCATACAAAGGAAAGATCTTATTAGTACCATCATTCTGTCAAAATTTTGTGTTGATTGTGCCATATTTGTAGATTTTAGAGTAAAAATAAAGTCAAAATCAGTTATTTTTGACATTCAAGGGCAGATAACTCAGGTCATTCTAATTCAATCCAAATTCTTTGAAGGAATCTGAAAGAGGGTCACCCAAGGATCATTCCTGTGAAGTTTGATTAAAATCCATCTGGTAGTTTCTGAGAAGAAGAATTTTAAAGAAAAAGTTTACGGACGGACGCACGCACGAAGGACACACCGCCATGACAATAGCCCGCTGGCCTGACGGCCAGTGGAGCTAAAAAACTATCACAAACCTTCCTTGCAAACTATAAATAGTACCATTTTAGATCCTGGTTTGTTTCAAACACTTAACATAATTATTGAAATTTGAAAATTTTGCGTTACTTAATGTGGTAAGTGTACATCTAACAATACAGATAGAAATGATTGTCAATTTGCATGTTTTGAACATTGACTTTTCCATTTGAGCCTTTTAGGGCGATTTCTCGCCTTGTCCATAGAGGCCCTTTTATACCGTCGCTTTTCAACAAAAAAAAATCAAAAAAAACCAAAAAAAACCCACGTAACTGCGGCTTGTTATCAGTAGCAGTTACGAGGTTTTCGTTGAAAGCAGCGATATATTTCTTGCCAATGCCATACAACGTATTCGTGGTATCTTGGTATATACCATCATGGCCAAAACAATGACCTACAGATCTTCATGACCTACCGAAAAAAATTGCAGTCGATCCTAGTGGCGTCGAAGTCATAGGGGCTGTCAAAATTCCTCGACATATCCAGAGTTCGACTCATCCGATTTTGATCATGTAGTTTCTTTTAAAATGCCATTAAAACCATGTTGTTACCTATCAAGTTGGTTGATAATTGAATCGTAGTAGGAAAAAGTATGACCCTTTCTGTGTGAGGTTCAAAACCTGTTGATGCCATCGTATGTTTCCAATAGCTATATTTGTTTCAAAATAATTTTGTTTAACATTTTTGGATATCCTTTGATAAGACCGGGACCACATTTTCACTTCGACTTAAGCAGCAAATAGACTTAGCTTACGTCGACAGACCGAGTGTCAACTGCACTGGATTAAAGTATACACCGTAAACATTCGTCGGCATCTCATACGGATAAGTTAGGAAGAGGAAACAAGATGTGTTTGTGAAACACAAATGCCCCCGAAATGGCCATTTTTGTAAAATGTAAAGTTTTCGTAGAGTAAAGGGTTGATAAGGGTTAACGAATGACCTTGGGGAAGGTCAAACTGCATGGAACAGATAGATATCATTGAAAGGAAGTTGCATACCAAATTTGAGCTTTGTATGTCAAATACTTTTGGAGAAAAGGCCAATGTTAAGTTTTCGGAGTAAAATGTTAAGTTTTCGTAGAGTAAAGGGTTGATAAGGGTTAAGTGATGACCTTGAGGAAGGTCAAATTGCATAGAACAGATAGATATCATTGAAAGAAACTTACATACCACATTTGAGCTTGGTATGTGGAATACTTTTGGAGAAAAGGCCAATGTTAAGTTTTCATGTTAAGTTTTCGGACAGACAGACGGACGGACGGACGGACAGACGGACGGACATGAGTAAAACAATATGCCCCCGATCTCTCGATACGGGGGCATAAAAATCACTCTTTCTGGTACGCAATCAGCATTCTCTTCTTTTCTCTGAAGATATCTTTAATATATACTCCCCGTCATAAGAAAGTAGCCACTTATCTAATGCAAACAAGAGATGTTTGTAGAACATATATGCCCCCTCAAGGGCCTACATTTGATGTAGGTCAAAGTCCAAGGTCAAGTTAACAAGGTCCAAGGTCATGGTCAAATATGAAAGGTCTTGGTAGGAGGTGTCTATGTGTGAAATATCAAAGCTGTATATGTAAAAGTAAAATGAAACATAGGCCAGGTTAAAGTTTTTAAAAGTAGGCCAAATGCCAAGGTCAAGGTCATGGTCAAATGTGAAAGGTCTTGGTTGGAGGTGTCCATGTGTGAAATATCAAGGCTGTATGTGTAGAAGGACATGATATATATGCCTGGTTTCAGTCTTTTTAAAAGTAGGTCAAACTCCAAGGTCAAGGTTGCAATATTCAAGGTCATGGTCAAATGTGAAAGGTCTTGGTAGGAGGTGTCTATGTGTGAAATATCAAGGCTGTAGGTGTAATAGGACATAAGATAAAGGCTAGGTTAAAGATTTCTAAAAGTATGTAAAAATCAAGGGTCAAGGTCACACAGGCCAAGGTCATGGTCAAATGTGAAAGGTCTTGGTAGGAGGTGTCCATGTGTGAAATATTGAGACTGTATATGTTACAGGACATGAGATATAGGCCTAGTTTAAGTTTTTTAAAAGTAGGTCAAACTCCAAGGTTAAGGTCCAAGGTCATGGTCAAAAGTGAAATATCTTGGTTGGAAGTGACCATGCGTGAAATATCAAGGCTGTATATGTAAAATGACATGAAATATAGGCCAGGTTAATGTATTATTAAAGTAGGTCAAACACCAAGGTCAAGGTCACATGGTCCAAGGTCATGGTCAAATGTGAAAGGTCTAGGTCGTAGGTGTCCATGTCACATGATGTGTCAAATATCAAGGCTGTATGTGTAAAAGGAATTGATATATCGGCTAGGTTAAAGTTTTTTTAAAGTAGGTCAAAGTCAAAGGTCAAGGTCACAAGGTCCAAGGTCATGGTCAAATGTGAAAGGTCTTGGTGAGATGTGTCCATGTGTGAAATACCAAGGCTGTATGTGTAATAGCACATAAGATAAAGGCCCAGTTAAATTTTTTTAAAAGTAGGTCAAACTCCAAGGTCAAGGCCACAAGGTCCAAGGTCATAGTCGTATGTGATAGGTCTTGGTCGGAGGTTTCCATGTGTCAAATATCAAGGCTGTATGTGTAAAAGGACATGATATATTGGCCAGGTAAAAGTTTATAAAAAGTAGGTCAAACCCCAAGGTCAAGGTCACAAAGTCCAAGGTCATGGTCAATTGTGAAAGGTCTTGGTAAGATGTGTCCGTGTGTGAAATATCAAGGCTGTTTTTGTAAAAGGTTATGAGATATATGCCGGGTTTAATTTTTTTAAAGTAGGTCAAACTCCAAGGTCAAGGTCACAAGGTCCAAGGTCATGGTTAAATGTGAACCATGTTGAAAGGAGGTATCTATGTGTGAGATATCAAGGCTGTATGTGTAAAAGGACATGAGATATAGGCAAGGTTAAGAATTAAGTGTAAAAATCAACAAAGGGAAATAACTCCAAAAATATGACCAGCAGAGTTACGGTTCTTGTGTACTGCACCTCTCCATAATGAGATCAACTTGTACAGTTTTATGATTCTACCTTACATTCTTTTTGAGTTATACTCCGGACAAGAATCAAGTTTGAAAATCAACAAAGGGCAATAACTCCAAAAATGTGATTGGCAGAGTTACGGTTCTTATGCACTGCACCTCTCCATAATGAGATCTATCCACCTGTAAAGTTTCATGATTCTACCTTACACACTTTTTGAGTTATGCTCCGGACAAGAATCAAGTTATAAAATCAACAAAGGACAATAACTCAAAAAATTTGATCGGCAGAGTTACGGTTCTTGTGCACTGCACCTCTCCATAATGAGATCAATCCACCTGTGAAGTTTCATGATTCTACCTTTAATACTTTTTGAGTTATGCTCCGGACAAGGTTTGGTCTACAGACAGACCGACCGACCTACGGACCGACCGACCGACCTTCCGACCGACCGACCTTCCAACCGACCTTCCGACCGACCGACACTTGCAAAACAATATACCCCCATTTTCTTCGAAAGGGGGCATAATTATTGTCAATCTTAGGATTATTCATAAACGTATCGAAATAAATACAAATCATTGCAACAGGGCAAGTAAGATGCTTTCATGAAAGTATTGAAAGCAGTCAATTACTCCCATTAGCTATGGTAGCTTGATGGTAGTTCCAGGAAATCAGCAACTGATACGGAATACACTTCTGAAATTCACGGCCATATATAGGGCTAGGAAAGGGACAAAAGTGAATAAGGACATGTGTTTATGATACTTTTTTTTTTCGAAATGGTTAGTGACTAATAAGTGATTTTCATTACACCCAAGACCCTTGCAAAATGGCGGTTTCCGGTTTTAGCCCAACCAACCTACGATTTCCTTTCAAAAGCTCTATTCATTGAAATTTTGTTTCCATTTGGTCTTTAGAAAGTTCCTAACTCGTAAAACGTTTCCCTTCACTTTACTCGCAAATCACTTCCGGTTATTACCAAACTTTTAATATTGAAATAAGCCATACCGATAGTGATGAATTTTCATAGATCTCTAGCAATTCAACGGATTGATATTCTGTTAAATCAAAATGGGGCTTTTGTTTGTGTTTTAACAGCGTCAATTTATGCAGAAAATGACAGCTGTAAGTAAACAAAACTGAACTTTGTATCCTAAAATACCGTTTTGAACCCATATTACAACTTAACATCTTTCCGGACATTTTGAAAGCATTTAACCATTGGGGTGTGAAAAGGAACCCTTGGGAATGCGTATGAATGTGTAAAAACAAAAATACACAAAGAATTGTAGAAAATGTGGCTATTTGAAAAGTGGCTACTTTCTTATGACGGTGAGTATATATTGTCCAAATATACTTTCTTTTTACATATCAATTTGTCTACAGCAGCTTTCCAACTGGATCATCACAAAATTTCGTTGCTTGGAAAAAAAGAAAGGTTTCTCTCTTGGAATTAATACCATGTACATGTATAATTTTCAGCATCTTTCTCTGCCATTAACCACTTACCATTGAGCGCATAACTTTGTCGTTCCCATGTAGGAAAGGTTTGGGAAAACATTGATGCAAAAGAAGTTAATATGCAGATGAACAGCATTTTCTCCTTCCGTCTTGATATTTCTCTTTGCTATGATATAATACAAGTACACATCTTTTCTTTGTAAACATCCATTTTGTCATCTGTGCCAGCTTTCATTCTAAAGTAACCTTAACCCATTACCAAACGACATTTTAGACTTACCTGAATTCAAAGATGTTGCAGACGACAATATCAGGTGAATGAAATTCTACATTTTAGTCTCTTTTTTGTTGAAAACATTCAATTGTAGTGGCAAATGAAGAAAATGCTTGTGACAAGCAATTTCCTAGTTTTCCACTATATCTTCCAAATCCTTTATCTTGCCGGGAGTCAAAAAGCGTCATTGTGTGGGAAAGAATTTAACCTGCTTTTTTTGTGAAAGGGCTAAAACAATCAAACGCTGATAGTTTCGCAAATTACAAACTACTTTGCTATCACTAACAGAACAAAGAGTGTTATGTGAGGTCATTTTTATTAAGTACATTGATTATGTCAATTATAAGTTATAATTATAAATACTAAAACACATCATTCGATAACATTAATCTTGTAACTACAATACAACGTAAGAACATAGCAGGGAATCATGCGACTCAAAACTGCAACAATATCAATGACATTTGTGCTAAAAATAGACTAAGTTTACTGTTATCTTTAATAAACTGTCAATGTACAGTCGACACACGTTATCTCGACATCGGATAAGTCGAAATTCCGCTTAAGTCGAAGTGAAAGTCATGTCCCATCCTCAACATATGAATATCAAAATGAATTCTGAAACAAATAGAGCCATTGAAATTTAGAAGGAAAAGGATAGAAATTGCTCGTTTCGAGCATTTTTTTTCCTTTTCCTACTATATTTCCATCATGGACACATATGATGCCCATCAAAAATGGTTTATCGTTTTCATCGAAAAATAATCAAAATCTGATGAGTCGAACTCCGGATATGTCGAGGTATTTGGACGGCCCCTCTGACTTCGACACAACAAGTGTTCACTGTAGGTACAAGAGCCGTCACAGACGGACAATGCTCCCCGAATAAGGCATTGTCACAATAAATATATGCCATGCAGAGCTAATATAAAGCTAACAAATGTTAAGCCCCCTTTTTCCATGACATATTTTGTATACGCAAATTTTAAATAGTTTATTGTCAAGGGCATCTCATTTGCTACTCAAATATGAAATTTCATCAAATTCTGACCATTAGACTAGGAGAAATTAGAGAAAAACTGTATTTAACCTTAAGTCCCCTTTTCCCATGACGAGGCCTCAAATAAAAAAACCGGGAAAAGTACATTGGGATTTAGTCATAGGGAGTTCACATGGTAAGTTTCATTTGATTTGGCCCAAGGGTTATGGAGAAATCGCTTCGGACGGACGGACGGACAGACGAAGCGGCGACTATATGCTCTCCCTTCGGGGAGAATAATAAAATCTAGTAAATACAGCTTGAACCAAGCCGTAGTTACGAGATTTTATAACATCATTTTCGACATACTATTATTTGTCCATAGTATGTCTTGTTTAACTGGATAAAATTGTTCCCTATTGCAGAAAATAGTTCTGTAAATCTTTCAGTATCATTGAATATGGTTTGAAGCTATTGTTTGAAAATGTCAAGGATTCGTTGGATTTTATCTATCAAACGGCACATGATAATAAGTTTTAACGAGGAATTATTTCACCAAATCCACCGGTAAATTTCTGGAATTTGATCGTATTCTATGCTTCAAAACATTTTCAAATCAGACAAAAATTTTTAAATAAACAGAATTATTAAAAATTTTCTGCAAATGTTGTCATGGTGTATAATCATGTGACTAAAAATTTCCGCAAATCTTCAATAACTGTCAATACTTGACCAATTTGAATTCGGTTTGAAGCAGAGAAGGTGGAAAAATGTCAGGAATAACATGGATGTGGTAATTTTTTAAAAAATCAACTGATAAAAAAGCTATTGAAGATAAACTAAAATTTTGGTTTACCTTCAATAACTTTTTTATCAGTTGATTTTTCAAAAATTAACTACTTCCATCTAATGAGTGATGTCTGTCCACAATCTCTGCTTCAAACCGAATTCAAATTGGTCCTATATTAAACTAGAAAGACCTGAAGGTCTTGAGTCGCTCCACAGGCCTGAATTTCTTATGGTTCAAGCTGAAAATTACACAAAGGCAATATCTAATCGTCACCAACATTCTGTTCTAGTTTTGTCTTGATTAGTCCATATTTGTAGATGCTAGAGTGAAATCAAAGTCAAAATAGAGCCGAAAATGGCAATTTTGTCAATTTCAAGTGCACATAACTCATGATATAAAATTCAGATCAAGATGAAAATTATACCAAGGCAAAATCTTATGGTCACCAATATTCTGTACAAGTTTTGTCTTGATTAATCAGTATTTGTAGTTGCTAGAGTGAAAACAAAGTCAAAATAGAGCCGAAAATAGTATTTTTGTCAATTTCAAGGGCACATAACTCATGATATAAAATTCAGATCAAGCTGAAAATTATACCAAGGCAAGATCTTATGGTCACCAATATTCTCTACAAGTTTTGTCTTGATTAATCAGTATTCGTAGTTGCTAGAGTGAAAACAAAGTAAAAATAGAGCCGAAAATGGTAATTTTGTCAATTTCAAGGGCACATAACTCATGATGTAAAATTCAGATCAAGCTGAAAATTACATCAAGGCAAGATCTTATAGTCACCAACATTTTGTTCAAGTTTTCTCAAGATTTGTCAATATCTGTAGTTGCTAGAGCGAAAACATGTCAAAATAGAGCCGAAAATAGCAATTTTGTCAATTTCAAGGGCACATAAGTCATGATGTAAAATTCAGATCAAGCTGAAAATTAGACACAGGCAGGATATTATGCTTATATATATTCTGTCCAAGTTTTGTCTTGATTGGTTGATATTTGTAGATTTTAGAGCAAAAATAAAGTCAAAACCAGCTATTTTTGACATTCAAGGGCAGATAACTCAGGTTATTCTGGTTCGATCAAAATTCTTTGAAGGAATCTGAGAAAGGGTCACCCAAGGATCATTCCTGTGAAGTTTGGTTGAAATCCATCCAGTAGTTTCTGAGAAGAAGATTTTTAAAGAAAAAGTTTACGGACGCACACACGGACGCACTGACGCTCGACGGACACACCGCCATGACAATAGCCCACTGGCCTGAAAGGCCAGTGGAGCTAAAAAGTTATTGAAGATATTCAGTAATAATTGCATCACATAATTATCCACCGTGGTTGTTGCTGTGTCACATGATTCTGAGCCATGGAAAATGATCATAGCAAGGAACCATCCTTTGCAGCATATAAAAAATGAAAATTCTTTGTTAACCCATTCCCAATTACTGACACCTTCTGACTCCCCAAAAGATAAAGGCTTTAGAAAACATTGTGGAAAATGAAGATTTTGCTGGTAACAAGCAATTTCTACCCCAAAAGACCAAAAATGTGTAAATTTATTCACTTGAAATTGTCGTCTACAAATTTGAATTTGGACCAATTTAGAATTTAGCTGTTTGGGAATGGGTTAAAAAAACATTTGTGTCTTTCCCCACAATACAAACCAATTTCTGCTACCCCATGTTTACAAAAAGAACATAAACATTCGCTCAAAATAGCTTTGCACTAATCCCCTTAAAATGCATCAAATATTGATTGGTTTATATTTTAACATGTAAACAACTTACAAAACAAAATGAAGATGTCAAATGCATCATTCATGTACAGTCCAGCAACATTAACCCATCCGTTAGCTGATCGTCTTGACCCTTTCCCGAGCAAGACCTGGTTTTGACGTCCCTCATAAATATGGCTAGGGAAAACATTGAGACAAAAGAAGAAACTGCTGATAACTAGCAGTTTCTCCTTTTGTCTCAATATTTTCTGTGCTAAAATATACACAAATCCTGTGTTTATCCACAAACATTTTGTTGTCTGCGGAAGCTTTAAATTTGAACCAACCTAAATTTTTGTCGTTTGGGAAAGCGTTAACAAAACATTAGCGAAGTGGGGTCATTACATATGCAGATGTTCTGGGTTAATGTTGCTGGACTATAACTACAGTCCAGTCTAGACATTATGACAATTATTTACAAAATTTAGCGATGTAAAAAATGCAATACATGTATTACACTTAAAACTACTATAACTTTGTAAGTAATGGACCCGATCTTGTGTGTTTCCGACACACAAGACACAAACCAACACATGCAAAATGGTATTGAACATTCAGCACACCCTTTTCCATTATCTAGATAGGTAAAATTGTAAACATAATATAATGATTGGACTATACAAATACTAATTTAATCCTTTCCCGAACAAGACCTGGTTTTGATGCCCTTCATAGAAAGGTCTTGGGAAAACATTGAGACAAAAGAAGAAATTGCTGATCAATAGCAATTTCTTCTTTTGCCTCAATAGTTTCTGAGCCATATTGTTCACAAATCCTTTCATTATGAACACCCATTTTGTCATCTGTAGCAGCTTTCACGTTGGGAGTTTTTTGTCGTTTGGCAAAGGGTTAAGTAATGTAATGTAGATGCTACAGAACAAAATGGATCTTGATCTGACTATGCATATGAATAGGCTGATTCACATCCATGTTGGTCTCAATTGCCATTATCCATTTTTTCAAGATTTTGGCTAAAACATGTTTGTGTCAGAGATAAGTGGAGATATACATGTAATTATTTTTCAGAACAATCCCTGGTTTTGATCAGCCCTATCAACAAAACTTTCAGAAAACATTGAGTGAAAAAGAAGACAAGAGGACCATGATGGTCCTTAATCGCTCACCTGAACCTAAATAGAAAGAAAGTCACAATGTTGTCAAGTTCAAGAGCACATTATTTAAGATATGAGATTATGATCCAGCTGAAAACTGCTTTTATAATCTTGAATGATCAATATTTGTGGCTGTTACAGTGAAAACAAAGTGGAAGAAAACAACACAGTCAAGGGCACATAACTCTGTTCTAACAAAAGTATTCTCATCAACATTATGTCCAATTATTTTTTATTGGTCAATAAAGTCCAAAACAACAATTTTGTCAAATTCAAGGGCCATAACTCCAGACTTCCTACTTCAATCACACTGAAAATCGAAGTCATCCAAGATCTTATGGTTACCAACATTGTGGCAAAGTTTTGTCTTGATCGGTCAATATTTGTAGATGCTAGAGTGGTAACAAAGTCAAAACTAGCCATTTTTGACGTTCAAGGGCACATAACTCCAGAATTCCATGTCCGATCTGACAAAAAATTGAACGCATCTGAGAACTTATAGTTACCAACATTGTGGCAAAGTTTTGTCTTGATCAGTCAATATTTGTAAATGCTAGAGTGGTAACAAAGTCAAAACTAGCCATTTTTGACGTTCAAGGGCACATAACTCCAGAATTCCATGTCCGATCTGACAAAAAATTGAACTCATCTGAGAACTTATAGTTACCAACATTGAGGCAAAGTTTTGTTTTGATCGGTCAATATTTGTAGATGCTAGAGTGGTAACAAAGTCAAAACTAGCCATTTTTGACGTTCAAGGGCACATAACTCCAGACTTCCAAGTCCGATCTGACTCAAAATCAAACTCATCTGAGGACTTATAGTTACAAACATTGTGGCAAAGTTTTGTCTTGATCGGTCAATATTTGTAGATGCTAGAGTGGTAACAAAGTCAAAACTAGCCATTTTTGATGTTCAAGGGCACATAACTCCAGAATTCCTGGTCCGATCTGACTCAAAATCAAACTCATCTGAGAACTAATGGTCAAACATATTTTGACCAAGTTTGATTACAATTGGTCAATATTTGTAGATGCTAGAGTGGTAACAAAGTCAAAACTAGCCATTTTTGACGTTCAAGGGCATATAACTCCCAGACTTCCTGGTCCAATCTGACTCAAAATTAAAGTCATCTGACAACTTATAGTTACCAACATTGTGGCAAAGTTTTGTTTTGATTGGTCAATATTTGTAGATGCTAGGAGTGGTAACAAAGTCAAAACTAGCCATTTTTGACGTTCAAGGGCATATAACTCCAGACTTCCTGGTCCGATCTGACTCAAAATCGAACTCATCCGAGAACTAATGGTCATACATATTTTGACCAAGTTTGATTAAGATTGGTCAATATTTGTAGATGCTAGAGTGGTAACAAAGTCAAAACTAGCCATTTTTGACGTTCAAGGGCACATAACTCTAGACTTCCTGGTCCGATCTGACTCAAAATCGAACCCATCCAAGAACTTATGGTCATACATATTTTGACCAAGTTTGATTAAGATTGGTCAATATTTGTAGATACTAGAGTGGTAACAAAGTCAAAACTAGCCATTTTTGACGTTCAAGGGCACATAACTCTAGACTTCCTGGTCCGATCTGACTCAAAATCGAACTCATCCGAGAACTTATGGTCATACATGTTTTGACCAAGTTTGGTTAAGATTGGTCAATATTTGTGGGTGCTAGAGTGGTAACAACAAAATGTGAACAGACGGACGGACGGACAGACAGACGGACGGACAGACGGACGCCGACGGACGAAAAGCGACCACAATAGCTCACCTTGAGCACTTCGTGCTCAGGTGAGCTAAAAATGCTGATTACCAGCTTTTTCTTCTTGTCCCTCAATACTTTCAATTTAAATCATAACTTGTGTATATTTTGCAATTTGTAACATTTATTTTGTCACCTTAGAAAATGAACTAGCAAAAACTTTTGTTGTTATGGATAGGGTTTACACTGGAGATTCATATTCAAGATAAAAATAAACTATATATAAAACATGGCTGGATTTCAAATGACTAGAAATCAATTTGACTAATACAAGTATAATGATTGATTGGTTAATTGATGTTTGGATGGATTGATTGATTGATTGACTAATAATTGCTTGGGGTTAAAAGACTCTTTCAGCTAATATGGTCATATTGCAGCATCTCGAACACCGTAAATAAAAATGGCTGGATTTCATTTCACTAGAAATCAATTTGACTTATATATGTAAGAATGGCCATTTTACACATTAAATCATTTCCCCAACAAGACCTGGTTTTAAGTTCCCTAAAAAAATAAAAGCTTGGGAAAACAATGAGACAAAGAAGAAAATGCTGATAACCAGCATTTTCTCCTTTTGCCTCAGTATTTTCTTGGTAATAATGTACAACAATTCTATATAATTTTTTTCCGCAGCAGCAGCTTTCAAATTTGACCTGGTAATGGGTTATTAAACCTTTTCCAAAAGGCAAAAATTTAGAGTGGTCTGACTTATTGGCTGCTGCGGAGTACAAAATGGATGTATCTAAAGGTACAATTTTGTGAAAATTGTAGCATAGAAAACATCGAGACAAATATAAAGAAGAAAATGCTAATTTTCAGCATTTTCTTTTTTTGCCTCAATGTTTTCCCCAACTAAGTTTTGCCCTTATAGAAACGGCTTGGGAAAACATTGGAGGGAAATGCTGGTATAAATCAGCATTTTCTGCTGTTGGCTCTGTATTTTCTCTGTTATAATACGCTTATTTTCTATTTTCAACATCAATTATTTTGTTGTCTGCAACAGTTTTCAAATTGGAGCAGTCCAAAATTTTGCTGTTAGGGAAAGGATTAATGTAAAGTCAGGGGTAAATGAATAAATATATATCACTGCTTTACATCAGATTTGTTTTATGCAACTAGCTTTTAAAGTTTGACCTGGATATGTAAAACATACAGGACTAATAGTTCATGATTTGAATTATTGTGAATTCAAGCACACATTAAATCTAACTCCAGGGCCTTCATTTAAATAACATTTGATGACATGAATGCATAATACAATTGTGGCAAATTTTGAAAATGACCTATATGGCATTTTAGATCAGCATGGATCAAGATCAGCCTGCACATACAGGCAGTCTGATCATGATGCCTGTTGTTCTGTTATATATTCTTAACCAAGGGGTCTCGTTTGCTATTTGGGGCCGTTATTGGGCCCCATTCCCAATGGCAAAAATTATCTTTTTCCCCAATTCTCTGGTGAAAATTCCCAATGAGGACCCAGAATGCCCCATGTTAAGACTTCATCTTCATTTACAAACACTTTGAAGACAGTTATAGAGTAGATTCTTAAACAAGAGTATGTACAAAATGCATTTTACATCACTACAGTCTAATTTGCAGCTGAAACTGAGTGACAGTATGAATACAAACTTGTTTTAGTTTTTCCCAATATAATTAAAAACACCGCTATTTTTCCCAATTTCACTGGCCCCTGGCCCCAAACAAAAATTAGAAGCAAGACCCCTGTAACCCATTAACAAACAGTGACGCTTTTTGAAACCCAACTAGATAAAGGCTTTGGAAAGCAAAGTGGAAAATGAAGAAATTGCTTGTGACAAGCAATTTCTTCATTTCCCACAATGTTTTCTACCATTAAAGACCAAAACATTTAAAATTTCGTAAACTTGAAATTGTCTTCTGCAACATCTTTCAATTTGGATCAGTCTAAATTTTTGCTGTTTGGTAAAGGGTTAAAGAGCAGTTTGACACAAACAAGAGGGCCAAGATGGCCCTGCATCGCTCACCTGAGAGGACTTTGAGACAAACATCTTGCAAACTTCAAACTCACACTTTTTACATGACCTAAATATCATCAAGATAAACATTCTGAACAATTTTCACAATGATGAGTAAATATTTAGGTTCTTATAGCAAAGAACAAGACATGACCTTTTGACCTAGGTTTTGACCTAACATTAGCCACTTTCTACAAGACCCATTTATCATCAAGATAAGCAATTCTGAACTATTTTCACAATGATGAATAAATGGTTTGATTTTTTAGAGCAAAAACAAAATTTGACCTAGGTTTTGACCTCCCATGACCTACTTTATACATGCCCCAGATATTGTCAAAATAAATATTCTGAACAATTTTCACAATCATTCAGATATCATTATGGTTCTAAATGCAGAAAAAAGATTTGACCCTGTGACCTAGTTTCTGACCTCACATGACCCATTTTTAAAATGACCCAGATATCATCAAGGTAAATATTCTGAACAATTTTCACAACGATAAAGTAAATATTTTGGTTCCTAGGGCAAAAACAAGATTTGACCTAGTGACCTAGTTTTAGACCTTGCATGACCCTTTTTTCTCATCACCAAGATATCATCAAGATAAACATTCTGAACAATTTTCGCAATGATAAAGTAAATATTTTGGTTCTCAGGGCAAAAACAAAATTTGACCTAGTGACCTAGTTTTGAACCTCGAATGACCTGCTATTCATATCACAAAGATATCATCAAGATAAACATTCTGAACAATTTTCACAATGATTGAGTAAATATTTTGGTTCTTAAAGGAAAAAACAAGATTTGACCTATTGACCTAGTTTCTGACCTCACATGACCCACTTTTAAAATGACCCAGATATCAAGATACATATTCTGAACAATTTTCACAGTCATACAGTAAATATTTTGGTTCCTTGAGCAAAAAAAAAAAGATTTGACCTAGTGACCTAGTTTTAGACTTCCCATGACCCACTTTTCTCCTCACCAAGATAAATATTCTGTACAATTTTCACAACGATAAAGTAAATATTTTGGTTCCTAGAGCAAAAACAAGATTTGACCTAGTGACCTAGTTTTAGACCTCGCATGACCCACTTTTCTCATCACCAAGATATCATCAAGATAAACATTTTGAACAATTTTCGCAATGATAAAGTAAATATTTTGGTTCTCAGGGCAAAAACAAAATTTGACCTAGTGACCTAGTTTTGAACCTCGAATGACCTGCTATTCATATCACAAAGATATCATCAAGATAAACATTCTGAACAATTTTCACAATGATTGAGTAAAGATTTTGGTTCTTAGAGGAAAAACAAGATTTGACCTATTGACCTAGTTTCTGACCTCACATGACCCACTTTTAAAATGACCCAGATATCATCAAGATAAATATTCTGAACAATTTTCTCAAAGATAAAGTAAATATTTTGATTCCTAGAGCAAACAAAAAAAATTTGACCTAGTGACCTAGTTTTAGACCTCGCATGACCCACTTTTCTCATCACCAAGATATCATCAAGATAAACATTCTGAACAATTTTCACACCAATAAAGTAAATATTTTGGTTCCTAGAGCAAAAACAAGATTTGACCTAGTGACCTAGTTTATGACCTCGCATGACCCACTTTTCACATCACCAAGATATCATCAAGTTTTAAACATTTAGGACAATTTTGACAAAGTTTGAACCAAAATTGGCACTTCCAGAGCAAAAGTGAGGATTTTACAAGATTTGGCCTCCTGACCTAGTTTATGACCTGGCATGACCCACTTCTACACATGACTTAGATATCACCAAGATAAACATTCAGGACAATTTTGAGAAAGTTTGGGCCAAAACTGGCATGTTTAGAACAAAATGAAGGATTTTGAAAGATTTGACCCTCTGACCTAGTTTTTGACCTTGTATGACCCACTTTTGATCATGTCATAGATATAATCAAGATAAACATTAAGGACAATTTTGACAAAGTTTGGACAAGAATTGGCACTTCAATAGCAAAAGAAAGGATTTTGTAAGATTTGACCTCTTGACCTAGTTAATGACCTAGCATGACCAACTTCTTGACTTGACCTTGTCATCATCAAAATAAACGTTCATGACAATTTCTACAAAGTTTGGTCCAAAATTGGCACTTCCAGTGTAAAAAGATGGATTTTACAATATTTGACCTAGTGACCTAGTTTTTGACCTGGCTTGACCTATTTTTTATCATGGCCTAAATATCATCAAGACAAATATTCTGATCAATTTTCACAACAATTGAGCAACAAATATGGCCCCTAGAGCAGAAAGAAGATTTGACCTAGTGACCTACTTTTTGACCCCATTATGGCCCCGATTCAAATTCTTTGAACGATTTTGAAAAAGCATGACCCATAGATCATATGTGTGAAATATGATTGAATTCTGCCCAGTATTTTAGGACGAGAAGATTTTTTTGTGAAAAGTTGACGGATGGACAGATAGACAGATAGACAGATAGACAGACGCCGGACAACAGACCGATCACAATACCTCACCTCGAGCACTATGTGCTCAGGTGAGCTAAAAACAACAACAATATGATTTGAAAACATAGAAGCCACAAATGCTGCAAAGGAACAAATTACCACATCATCAAGAAATTCCATTGTAGCATGAATCTCAAGAAGAGGTTTTTACCCAACTAGACAACAAGATTTTAGAGTGGTCCAAATACAAAGATGTTGCAAACAATTTCAAGTGAATGCAACTTGACATTTTTTTGTCTCTCCAGGAAGAAAACATTGTTGGAAATTAAGAAATTGCTTTGTCAAAAGCAAATTCTACATTTTCTAATCTACAATGTTTTCTCAGGCAATTTCTATTATGAGGAAATTCAAAAAGTGCCACTGTGCTGTGTGGTTTAAAAGAAACAAAGAAATGATGAAATGATGCTTATATGGCAATAAATTAACAATTAATCTGTTGACTAGATTGAATAAAGTGATTTCCTGACAGTCACTCCTTTTGACGACATAACTAGATATGGCATAAGAAAACCTCTAAGCTGAAGAAACTAGTAAATGTTGAATAATCAGCAATTTCACCTTTTCATTTAAGTACTACACAAATAAGCATTACTTTTGTGATCTGAAACCCCTTATTATATTGTTGTTTGGGAAAAAGTTTAGTGAAAACAAATTTCATAATGATTGTTTGGTTAAGTGATGTGATGTGATGGAAAGAATACTGAGAAAGGTTGGAGAGAACACTATGGAACAAGAGCTGTCCAAAGACAGCACGCTCGACTTTCTAAGTGCTTAGTATAAAGGGGGCATAACACCAAATATAGTGGAGCCAGGGTCATGGGCCCTGGTAGTAAGGTAGAGGGTGTGATGGTGAATAAGTATTCCAAGTTTGGGATGAATCCCTTTGATAGTATGGAAGTTATTGATGTTTGAAAAACCTTTAATCTTTGTTGCAACGCCGACGCTGACGCCAACGCCGACACCCGGGTGACAGTATAAGCTCTCATTTTCTTCAAAAAGTCGAGCTAAAAATGAAGACATGTGCAATGTTTTCATTTCAAACAAGGTTTTCTAACCAGAAAGTTGTAAAGTTTCAAAATTTATCGAGATTGAAAATAATGTTTGCAACTGTGACAGTGTTCTTTAACCCTTTCCCAAACAAGACCTGGTTTTGACTCCCTGATAGAAATGGATTGGGAAAACATTGAGCAGTTTCTCCTTTTGTCTCAATATTTTCTGTGCCATATTTTACACAAATACTATATTTATCAACATTTATTTTGTCGTCTGCAGCAGCTTTCAAATTAGACCAGGCCAAAATTTTGTCGTTTGGGAAAGGGTTAAATATGACTGCAGTTTGGTAATGGGTTACTGCAGGAAGACAATCATTATCTAGATAAAGAACCAGTCGAGAAAGATAACTCTGATGTAGCTACAGATGATCTGGGGGAGTGATCTCCCCTACTTAATCCTCCATCTTCTCTGAGAAAATTACCTCCTGGCTGTGGAGAGCTTCTTCCAAAGGGGGATAACTCCCTGCTGTTTTCCAGCCCATTATTCAACCTCTCAGTTGGAGAACCTTGTATCTTTTCCTCTGGTGTTGAACGCATCGGACTGGCTTCTTTAACCCCGAAATCCATCTTAAAATGGCGTTGGAGTTCGGTTTTGAGTTGATTCGTTGATTTGTGAATTGAGGTGTGACAGATTTTGGCCTTGTGGATATAGTTTGAGTTGCTGCTGTCATGAACAAAATCTCGGAGTACTTTACATATCTGAACACATCCTGATACTATATTCATACACGGACCTGTAATTATAAACAAAATGTCTGAAAGCAAGTTAACCCTTTCCCAAACAAAAGCATTTTCAGTCCAATTCAAAAGGAGTTAAACAAAATGTCTTGAAACATCTTTAACCTTTTCCAAACAACAAAAGTTTGAACTTTTTCAATTGAGAGCTGCCGACATTAACCCTCTTGCCCCATTTTGACCCTTTAAGAAGCCCCACAAGATAATTGCATAGGGAACATTATGGAAAATGAAGAAACAAGCAATTTTTTCTTTTCCCACAAAGTTTTCAATCCAGAATTACCAAAAAAGTAAAATTCCATTCACTTGGAAGAAGTTGCCTGTAACACTTTGACCAGTCTAAATTTTTGTCTTCTGGTATGGTTTAATAGAGATAGCATTGCCATAATTGGTCACTTGCTTGTAACACACAAATATTGTGACAATTGGAGATAATGTCACTCATAAGAAGTTTTTAATCTTCATTTGCATCAATGTTTACTCTATCTTTCTATATAAGGGACCTAAAAGTCATATTGTTTGGGAAAGACTGAAAGGTTCATTCCACATACCTTTTGCAAACAAAAACATTTTGAACAAGTCCAAATTGAGTTGCAGATTACCAATAACAATGAATTTTGTGCTAAAAATAGACTGGGTTCATCTTTATGTTATGATAAACCGGCTGTGTTGTTATAAAATCTCAAAACTACGGCTTGAATCAAGCCGTAGTTTTCAAGATTCTATAACAACACCTACGAAATACCATTGTTTGTCTGAAATTGTGTCACTGTTTATTTGATACAATCATTCCCTATTGGTGTTACTCCATGTATGTATTGAATTTGTATATTACAAAATGGAAAGTTTTGAAGTGGTGTCCGTGGTCCAGAGGTAGAGCGTCCGCACTGCAACTAAGAGGTTCTGGGTTGAATCCCCAGTATCAGAGGTAGTCCTAGGACTTTTCATACGCCCACACATTCGGCATTAAGCAGAATCAAGAGGGATCAAAATAAGTTGTATAAACTTGCTTATAGCTCCTTACCAAACACGGCTTTTTGTATAGATTTTTCTTCATCTGACAACTGTATTCCTTTATCTATAAATTCTTCTTCTGTGGCCAAACATACTAGAGCATGGCTTGCTGAAATGTAAACAAGATTCTTCATATCAATATATATATAATATTTTATCTTCCAAATCAAGACCCGATTTTGATGTTCATTATACAGGGTTCCCACTGACTTTCAAATCGGTGAAAACAGTTATTTTACAGCATACTTGCACCCCCTCTATATGAAACATAGAAGGCTGCCTGCAAAAATTGGGGGTGCAAGATTCAATTTTGGCAGACATGGCGAAAATCGTCAGACAATCAGACATATCTGATAAAATTTCCCATTGTCTGATGATTTTTTGCTACTGTCAGTCCAAATGTCTTCCACTCCTTTTGGTCTGTCAAGATAGTGAAGAGAGCTCTCTCTGACAAAATTTTATTCGGTCTGACAGGTTATTCGGTACTGTCAGACCGAATGTCTGACAAAGATTTCTGGTCTTTCGCCAAGTCTGTTTTGGGGGTGCAAACCCCCCATTTAGGGGTTTTTAGGAACCCTGTATAGAGAAGGTTTGGGAAAACATTGATTAACAACATTTCTCCTTTTGCTTCAATGTTTATGTTTCAATTTCATGTTTTTTTAACATCAGTTTTATTGTCAGCCTATCCATTCAATTTGCCTAAAATGTTTGATTAAAATAGATTACCCCTATTGAGATTCATGTGAGTATTTTCATGACATAATAAACATTCGGCAGTGGCAAGTGCATTTTTTCATAACTCAAGACCAGGGTTTTCCCTAGCGCACAAAATTGTGCGTTTTGGTGCAGTTTTAACTTAAATGACCCTCTATAAATTATCTGCAGGGACATGAAGAAACAAAGTTAGAATAGGCATGACCATCTAATTTGAAGACCAGGGAGACATAATGACCCCCCCCCCCCTCTTGAAAAGGTCAAGGGAATACCCCTGCTCATAACACATCCTTTAACATCAGATATGTTATGAATGTTTACAATATCAGAGTTTCCATTCGCGCCAAATTGTGCGTGAAACACACATATTTGAAAGAAATCATGTATAAAATTACTGTCCCGTACATGATTTAACGCACAAAAATTTGGATCAGCATCTTCAGGTGCCAGTTATTAAATAGATCTAGATCTATATCAAACAATCCCGAAAGAGAAACTAACCAAGGAAACTAGAGTAAATCTGTGTTACTCATATGCGATGATTTGAGGGAGATCAAAAACACCGCAAACACAGTCAATTGATGACGTAGTCCAATTCCAGTTTCAGTATAATCATGTGATGTTTACGCACCCAAATAAGGTTACGCTTTACGATGATTTGTTTACAAAAGTCACACGTGCTAGAAATCGCACAGGAAATGGGATGAAGCAATGAAAACAACACGCTATCTACGAAGTTAATACACTGATGTTAGATGGTTTTAGCACCGACGCGTTGTCTCTTTCTTTCATGCTGCCTTGCGATTACACAAATTGACTCTTGATTTCACAAAGGAATTCTGTCTACATATTAAACTGGTGTGCCTTCTCAACCATTTAGACAGCAAATATATCTTTCGAATTAAATAAAAAGTAAGTGTTGACAGTAATGTTAAATTGATTGGTGATTGATTCAGGGTTTCCGTTTGACCCGGGAGCTCGGGTTTTGACGCATGAAAAATGAAAATGACCCCAATTTGACTCTCAGAAATTTCAACTGATGCATCATTCTGACTCTTGATTTTTACGACCCATGCGTCACCCACCATTCAAGATCAAGGGATATCTATTAATTGACCCATTATCCAGGTCACACCTTTAGTTCAGAGCAGTAAAAAATCGATAATCTGTGTTACGCAATCTTTCGCTGATTTGCCAGTCGTGTGTAAAGTGTTAATTTGACATCAGTGATGCATGCGGATTATCAGTCGTAAACCCATTAATTAGTCAGTCACAGTCTTTAATTTGATTTGAAGTAGCTGTGTGGCAATAAAATACACAATCTGCTTCTAAAAATACCAAGAACTATGAAGAAGTTTTTCATCAATCAACAGGTAGCTCTCGGCGACAGCCATGAAATTCTGATTACATTATCATTGAATATCAAACAAAATCACTCGTACCTGTAGCAATTAATGTTAAAGTTTTCTTACTTATTCGAAATATAATTGATCTAGCTGGTTTAAGTTCTTAAGGACAAGGGAAATGATCAGATATCGTAATTGTCATGGGTTTTCGTGGTTTAGACAGGGCATTATCAAAAGGAAAATTTAAAGGTGCACTTTATCAAAGATAAATATTTTCTACGAAATATCCTTGGCATAAATGAAAAATATCAGCTTTTCAATATCAAGAATTTGATTTCTACCAGTTTACACAAGATTTCAATCTAGTACTAATTTTTTTAATAATGGGGGGGTGGGGGGGGGTGGGGGGGGGGGGGGGGCAAAATGGAGGAAAATGCATTCCCAACCTTTAATTTCAAATTCAAAAATTCTTATGGGTACTCATTTGAATAGTATCAATGAGTCGATTCCAATGAGTACCTTCAACATAGGGCTTGATAACAACAATGCTTTTTGAAAAGTCAATATCCCTTCTCATCTGTATATAGTAGCACTCTAAAGGTGTTACGTTTACTCTTAAAATAAGCACTTTGGTCTTATTGAAACATTTCCTTACATTTTCATATAAATCAGCATTTTTCCTTTTCCCCAATATTTTCAAAAGCAGTTTAACCTTGTTAAGTTTGGGAGAATGTTACAATGAACTCTAAAGAGTTAACCCTTTCCCAAACGGCAACATTTTAGGGTGATCCACTTCAAAAACTGCCACAAATGACAAAATGGATGCTATTAAAGATAGAATTTGTGTAAAATATGACATAGAAAATAGTGAGACAAAAGGAGAAACTGCTGATTATCAGCAGTTTCTTCTTATGTTTCAATGTTTTCGCAAGCCATTTCTATTAGGGACGTCAAAACCAGGTCTTGTTTGGGAAAGGGTTAAGAACATATCTTAACATTGCCCCCCCCACCCCTTTATCAATTGATTACGGTTTGATTTTTCTCGCGCTTCATTTTGACTCTTGGGATTTTGGCCTCAAGGGTCAATGACTCTTGGGATTCTTGTCCTAATGGAAACCCTGTGATTTATCATTTATGGTAAAAGTTGGAGTCAAGTCTGAGCCACATTTGATTTTTTGACTCACTTTTTTTTTAAATAGTCGCCTTACTTGCCTATGGCTTTTGAAGTGGCGATGGCTAGTGCGAGCTCTGTCTGTCATTTATACCGAAGAAACAAAACAAAAATGAATTTTTTTTGTGTGTATTTTGAAAAAAATTTCGGAAAATACCGAAGATTCCCGAAAAACCGATATGTCCAAATCGTACCACGATATGTATCGTCGGCGAAGGATATCGGAATAGCGATAATTCCGCACACCACTTTTAATAAGCGTGTATTGCAAATTACACATATTTAATTGTTTTATTGGTTTTTACCCCTATTTTCTGTCCCATACCCCTATTTTTCAATGACAGTGCGTGCAAAACCCCTAAATAAAAATCCGACTGGAAACACTGAATATAGCAGTCAAAATTCCGAAATCACTTGGGTGGACTACCTGAAAAATTGCATATATAATCAACAATTTCTCCTTTTTCCTTAATCTTCTCTATGCTAGATCTATACAATACACACTCACTTTCAAAATCAATTGTTTTGTCTGCAGTTACTGCTTAATCCTTTCCCAAACGACACAATTTTGGGGTTGTCCAATTTGAAAACTGCCACAAACGACAAAATGGATGTTGATTAGAATAGGATTTGTATAAAATATGACACAGAAAATATTGAGACAAAAGGGTTATCAGCAGTTTCTTCTTTTGTCTCAATCTTTTCCCAAGTCATATCTAGTAAGGACATCAAAACCAGGTCTTGTTTGGAAAAGGGTTAAAATTGAAGATAATAATAATCTGTAAATACCTGCTAGCACTGGTTCACAGAACGTCACAACTCTAGCGTGATGTTGTGAAGATTTATCCCCCTTGTACGACTTTATACTCGCTATTAGACTCCCCGCGGCACACGTTACACTCTTGATTCCGAGCTTAAACTGATCCCTTGTCGAGGAATCCCCCGCATGTTCACTGGCATTACGGCAGTTATCAGTCAATAGGGAAATGTATTTTGATATGTTGGAGCATATATCCATGATAAAAGTCGCTGTTAGTTCGTCCATTCTTGCACGCTTCAACTGATTACAACTTAATTTGATTTCTAAACCTGCATAGGATGTGTTATATTTATCAACCAAAGGTTCGTGATTGTTTTCTGCATTGCTAAATTTGTCCACAGATTGACTAGAATGATTTTTACCCATTGCTAAGCAATCATAAGTTACATGGTAGCACAGTTCCACTAATACTGTCACGGAATCTCCTAATCTGAATAACATATCACATATAACTTTCCATCTACTCTCAAAATCACCCATTGTCTTTATGATGTCTCCCACTATCTCATTGGTCAAGCTGAGAGAGCCTTTGATTTGCTGATTGGCTGCTGGTAAAGATCCTTGCATCCCAATGGTTGATTGTGTAGATAGTGGGCGGAGTGTATCAGAAAGGAGGAGGAGCTCAGCCACTGCCTGGATCCTGGCTTGAGTCTGGTCACAATGCCTTGTGACCCTGTGTGAATGGGAACCAGCCATTATAAACTTCATGGAAAAATAAAAATACTGCAGGAAAACAACATTTGTCAGGAATTGTGTCAGTCTTCACTTCTAAAGAATTTCAGGATCCATCCTCCTAGCCTTGGTTTCTAGGATTTCAGGAAGCCTTACGTCCAGCCGAAACAGAAAAACTGCCTGTCATGTCGAAATTGTTTCAAATCATTCAGTAGTTATCTATGCTAAACCATAATCTGAAAAGAAAACATTCATGAAATAATGATATTAATCCTTTCCCAAACGGCCAAATTTGGAACAAGTTGCAAACCGCAAAATATGTGTTATTTTGTGTATGAAAGTTGTATATTACAACAAAGAAAATATTGAGGCAAAAGGAGAAAATGCTGATCATCAGCATTTTCTTCTATTGCCTCAATGTTTTCCCAAACTATTTCTATCAGGGACGTCAAAACAAGGTCTTGTGTGGGAAAGGGTTAACACTTTTTCAGTTCAAAATAACTTAACATTAACACATTACCTGATCGCAAAATTTGAACTTGCCCAAATTTGAAGTTGTTGCAGACGAAAATTTCGAGTGAATGAAATTGAACATTTTTGGGTCTTTTATAAGTTTAAATTTTGTTTGTAAACATCACTTTATCTCACAACCATTGAACAAAAATTCTTTCTAACCTATTGACAGAGTTCATTCCATTTATAATTTCGTAAATTAACGTAAGTTTATTGTGCTTCCACTGTAACAACCTTATACCTCACGATAAATGACCTGGCAGAGCAGCCCATGATAATCGAATAAGATGCTCTGCCAAGTCATTTATCGTGAGGTATACTTGTGAACAATATCTTTTATTTCCTTACTCAGTAAACAAAACAAGTTAACCTAATATTAATATGAGAATAGTATTGATCCAGAGATGATAAAACTTTACAACTTTCACTTGAAAATGTCAATGGCCTCATAAAAATATACTTTAAGCTCAAGATACCACACAGAATAGCAAATTTTATATCCAAATTCTATTCCAAAAATTTAACCCCTTCCCAAACAAGACCTGGTTTTGACGTACCTAATAGAAAAGTCTTGGGAAAACATCGAGGCAAAAGAAGAAACTGCTGAAAACCAGCAGTTTCTCCTTTTGTCTCAATATTTTCTGAGCCATATTTTACACAAATCCTATCTTTAATAACATCCATTTTGTCATTTGTGGCAGTTTTTGAAGTAGATCACCCTAAATTTTTGTCGTTTGGGAAAATTGGGAAAAGGTTAAGTCAGATTGAGTTATGACTGAATGAAGTTTATTGACTCTCTCAACTGTTATGGTCTCACTGTAACAGTTGGAGAACCTATCTATAGATTCAATTCTTGAACTAGTACTATCACAACAGTGTTTTTGAGCCTCCAGCTGCTCTCTCACATAGGTTTACCATTATTCAACAATTGGTGCGAGACAATAGAAATCAAATTTATCCAGTTTACCATGAATTTCAGACAAACGATAGTTTTTCGTAGGGGTTGTTACAAAATCTCGCAACTACTGCTTTATTGAAGCCGTAGTTACAAGATTTGATAACAAAACTGACGGTTTATCAAAACATATCGGTAAAACCAGCCTATTTTTAGCACAAAATTCATTGCCATTGTTACAAAGGATACTTGCTGTGGCAGTGGATCAAAGAAGGTACCTTATTTCTGATGTGCTACCAACTGCACTATGATTGGGGTCATTATTGAGTAATAAATCTTTATGCATTACCTTGTGGGAAAAAGTTAATAGTACATGGAAACTGTATTCTTCAAGTTTATCAGGAGCTCACAAGTAATATTGCAGTCAACAATTAGTTTTTAAAAGATCACAAGATTCCTCATACCATTTTTCTTAGTAAATTAACCTTTTCTAAAACAAGTGCAGGTTTTCATACAGATCTATTTCTTCTTATCTAATGAAAGAATATGGAAAATATTGAGAGAAAAGATCAAAATGTGTTTAACCAGCATTTTCACCTTTTACTTGAATTGTTTTCTCTGCAAAAATGTGCACAAAATCTAATCTATGCAAAACTGCTCAGGAAAGAGTTATTATGAGCATAATCTGTGAACACAGTTCGTATACAGCTTGTTATCCCATTACCAAACGACAAATATTTAGACGTGTCAGAGGTCAAAGATGTCACAGATTAGATGAAACTTGAAATTTTTGGGGTCTATCTGAGAAGGAAATATTGTGGAAGAAGAAATTGTTCGTAACTGAAAATTTATTAATTTTCCACAATGTTTTTCAATGCCTTTATCTTGTGGCGTTAAACAGTCATCATGTGGAAATTGGATAACCCTTTCCCAAACAAGATCGGTTTTGATAATATATCCCTAAACAAAAAGGCTTAGGATTACATTGAGGCAAAAGAAGAAAATGCTGAGAAGTTGATAACCATTATTTTCTCCTTTTGCCTCAATATTTACTTTATTTTGTACACATTCTCTTTATCTTTTTCTACGAAATTTGACCCTCCCAGCAGCTTTTAACTTGGACCACCCTAAAATTGTGCTGTTTGGGAAAGGGATAAACTAATGAGTCAAATCATACATGTTATAGCCTAAAGTCAATGAATCATTGATTTTGTTTCACCTTTTCCCACACAAGCCCTGAATAGATCATCCCTTTAAAGCAGGTTTTTGAAAAAAAATCCCAACAATGTTTTCTACCTTAAGGACAGATCCTCCAATTGTTACTGAGCAACTTACTGCGCATATCCTAAATAACGAAATAAAGCTGTTTCAGTAATTGGCCTTTTCAGCAAATGTATTTTTTACATTTAGTTAATGTTTGGTTGATAAATGACAAGACCCTTTTCGATTATTTCAATTTTCTCTGTTTGGTCAATTAAAGTGTAATAGTACTCGGATGGTACATTTCGCTTTATTTTACGCGTTCAACATGTGGCGTTAGCGATAGGAAACAGAGCAACAAAAGCAAAGTGGTGTCTTTATGAGCTAGTCCGCTTCAGATGGACACAAAAGATGACACTTTTTATTATCTAAAGCTGGTAATGAGGAAGAAAATGGATAAAAGTAGTGAAACAATTTCGGACAGAGCTGCAAAAAGTAAACCAAATTTTACTTATAACTAAGAAAAACACTTGGTTTGATATATTTTTCTTTTTTTGTTTTTGAAGGTATGACCAAGCACTATGTCTATACCAAAAAAGAAAAAATTCTTACCGCTGGAATATTTTTTATTGTCAGAAACGTTGCAAAGAAAGAGCAATTTCAGCTACTTTTGAAAGAATGTTTTACTAAAAATTTTAAAATCATCACTAAATTTTCCCGACTTGATACTCATTTAGACAGAATAAAACATATTGAACACAATAAATACTGATTTAAGTAATCCTAGTCTTTTCGAACACCTTTTTTGTGGGTATTTAAGTAACACCTCATTTTTGCAATTTTAGACAAGAGTAGTCTCCCTTGAAATCCAATATCTTTTTAATTCGCCTGGTGACCTATAGTTTTTAAGTCATTTTTTTACTTCTCATATATTTAAATATCTGTACAGAAAAAACAAAAAAAATCTTACCGTAGAAAATAAATGGAGGATCTGTCCTTAACTCTTTCCCAAACAAGACATGGTTTTGACGATCGTAATAGAAAAGACATGGGAAAACATTGAAACAAAAGAAGAAACTGCTGATAACCAGCAGTTTCTCCTTTTGTCTCAATATTTTCTATCCCATATTTTACACAAATTCTATCTTTAAGAACATCCAATCCATTTTGTCATTTGTGGCAGTTTTAGAAGTAGATCACCCTCAAATTTTGTCGTTTGGGAAAGGATGATATCCGAGACTTCAAAATTCCAATTTTTAATTTTTTTTTCAAATTGTCCTCTGCAACATCTTTGAATTTGGACCAGACAATAATGTAACCAGAGCTCCAGATAATTTTTTGGGTAAAAGAGTGATCACTCCCTACTTTGAGCATCAAAAGAGTGATTCACTCTCAACAGCAGTAGGTCTAACCCCTTTTTGGAGAAATCCGACAAAAACGGTTCATGTGGAAAAACTAAACCATTGATTATAGGATTTCCTTTCCTTGTATTAATGCTTCTCTGATTCACATGGCTCAACATGGTATTAACAAATAACAACTGACTTTGCAATTTATTTTCAAATTATCGGATATATATCGCTCTGAAATCATCCACAGAAACTCGGCCTGTCATAATTTTCTGCCAAGTTAGGGTCTTATCTGATCCGCCGATGTGATGTTTTCTGGTATAACGCGTGGCCGTTTTAATGACAGGTTAAAACAAAACTCGAATAATACTGTAGATGCAGCTGTTTCCTCCCCGCCTGTCTTGAAAAAATGTAAGATTCTGGCATGATTTTCTGTTTTCTTCTTGACATGGTTAACTTTGTGACGCAGCTAACCTTGCAAACGTAAACAAAACGATACAGTGTCGTATATTAAAGATTTCGTAAGATTCGGCAACCCGTAAGATTTGCTAAATTCTATTCTATATTATTCTACACAGCACCGGCATAGACATGGCTGTGATTTGTTAACAGCCGGTGACAGATCACGGGAAATTTTATTCCGACGATTAGAAACAATTTGAAAGCGTTAGCACGAAACCAGTAACTTTCACTCCCTCTCGATTGTTCGAAATGCCTTACTTGAACATTGAATGCGTCTGGCGACACACACAGTTGTCTTTGAAATGCGTTTTTTGCATATTTGAATGCGTAATTACGCAATCACGCACCTTATCTGGAGCTCTGATGTAACCATCTTGCGATGGTCATTAACCCATTACTAAAGAACAAAACAGTGCTCTCAATAAGGACCAATTTCAGGAAGTCTTGGACTTCCATATCCAAATTTCAGGAATTTTTCCAGAAAAATCAGGAATTTTTCAGCGCGTTTTCGCGATTTCGAAATTTTAAGAAATAATGCAGGAAAAGAAGAAATAGTTAAGTACAAACATATCTCTTTCTTTTTTCAATATGACTTATATTGTTTGCTCCAAGTTGCAACTCTTCTCCTTGTGGCAATCCAGTTCAAGCTTGACCAGTCTTAATTTGTAATCTTGGCAGTCTGATTTTAACCCTTTTATATAGTTACTTCATAATATCTGCAAGATATGACCATAACCCATCACCACACAATGACTCTTTTTGACTCCCCACAAAATAATGGCCATGGAAAACAATGTGGAAAATGAAGAAATTGCTTGTGACAAGAAATTTCTTCATTTTCCACAAAGTTTTTCATCCAAAAAGAACCAACTAGACAGCCCTGGCGGCCTGGAAGCGCTCCACAGGCCTGATTGTTTGTCTTGTTGAATGCAATTTCAAAGGTTCAGGCTGGGCAAACAAGCAAATGCATGACCAAGCTGAAAATTATAAGCAAGTAAGATCATATGGTCAGTAAGATTTAAGTGAAAGTTCTGTATTGATTAGTTAATACGAATGGTTGTAAAAGTGAAAATAAAGCCGAAAATGGCAATTTTATCAATAACAATGGCACATAACTCATGTAAAATTCAGATCATGCTGAAAATTATACCAAGGCAAGATCTTATAGTCACCAACATTCTGTACATGTTTTGTCTTGATTGGTCAATATTTGTAGTTGCTAGAGTGAAAACAAAGTCAAAATAGAGTCGAAAATGGCAATGTTGTCAGTTTCAAGGGCACATAACTCATGATGTAAAATTCATATCAAGCTGAAAATTATACCAAGGCAAAATCTTATAATCACCAACATTCTGTACAAGTTTTGTCTTGATTGGTCAATATTTGTAGTTGCTAGAGTGAAAACAAAGTCAAAATAGAGTTGAAAATGGCAATTTTGTCAATTTCAAGGGCACATAACTCATGATGTTAAATTCAGATCAAGCTGTAAATTATACCAAGGCAAAATCTTATGGTCACCAATATACTGTATCAGTTTTGTCTTGATTGGTCAATATTTGTAGTTGCTAGAGTGAAAGCAATGTCAAAATAGAGCCGAAAATGTGATTTTGTCAAAATCAAGGGCACATAACTCATGATGTTAAGTTCAGATCAAGCTGAAAATTATACCAAAGCAAGATCTTATGGTCACAAATATTCTGTACAAGTATTGTCTAGATTGGTCAATATTTGTAATTGCTAGAGTGAAAACAAAGTCAAAATAGAGCCGAAAATGGCAATTTTGTCAATTTCAACGGCACATAACTCATGATGTAAAATTCAGATCAAGCTGAAAATTATACCAAGGTAAGATCTTATAGTCACCAACATTCTGTACTAGTTTTGTCTTGATTGGTTAATATTTGTGGATTTCAGAGTAAAATTTAAGTCAAAACCAGCTATTTTTGATATTCAAGGGCAGATAACTCAGGTAATTCTGATTCAATCAAAATTCTTTGAAGGAATCTGAGAGAGGGTCACCCAAGGATCATTCTTGTGAAGTTTGATTGAAATCCATCTGGTAGTTTCTGAGAAGAAGATTTTTAAAGAAAAAGTTTATGGACGGACGGACGGACGGACGCACGACGGACACACCGCCATGACAATAGCCCTCTGGCCTGTCGGCCAGTGGAGCTAAAAATAGATCAACAGCTGATTAACTCTTTCGCTGCCAATGTCGCCTTTTGGCGACCTGTTACGAGACTGCCAATGTCGCCTTTTGGCGACTTCAAAACAATAGCTTAATTAGGTCATTTAAGGTCAAGGTCAGGGTCATCTGATCAAACTGCCTGATAAAAAGTATGCTATTCAACAAAATAGTTTATGTGCAATCATTCCTGGGGGTTTCAGGTTAAAATTCATCAAATAATAATTTTACTATGTTATAAACTGATAAGCCCTGTTATGAAATTTAAAAAAAATTGGCACTGGAAATAGCACAATTCCAGGAAATTTGGCAGCAAAAGAGTTAATCATATTACAGTTTTTAAATCTCGTGGTTGGAGTTAATTGAACAACCATTTTGTTTTAGAATTCGTATTTATTTCTGACACTGTAGATAAAACAGGACAAAAGTACTGAGTGAATTTCTTTGTCAATGGATATAAAACACTTTGAGGGTAAATAATGCATATTTCTTTAATTGATTTAAATACGATTTTTGACATGGACTTAGGTTCTACTGACAAACAAAGAATTTGAATAAATTAACATAATGAATCATAATGAGAATAGAAAGTAGCCGACGATTTGTTTTGAAATTTGCGACTATGCAGCGCATTCAGTGCTTTCCTTCAATATTTTCCAAACTAGTTTTGTTGAAGTCAAATAATAAGTTTATGAAATTTAAAAAATACATAAAGGCACCCTCTGTGATAAATTAGCTTCACTGCAAATTGTGCAAAGAAGTCTGTTTTTGATTAATTAGTTTCAGGCCACGAAAACATGGCAAACCATCTTTCTTGTACTGATTTGTGATTTTCAGATTTTGTTTTCTCAGGCGATTTGTGCGTTTTTTTGTTTAGGCGATTTTGAAATCGAAGGAGTTTCCGTTACGACAGTGACATCGTAGGATGAATTAGAAAAGAAACTAGCCAAAATGCGCTGCATGATTCTTTCCAATGTGCGTTGATACCATAAATCATGGGGCTTAGAAAGTTTAGAATGAATTAATTGTAATTACTCGTTTATTTCGTCTCCTTTAATCACTAATGTTTGGAAAATAACAACATTCCTCGATCTTTGATTGCATGCCTAATTAATCAAAATTATCAGTAAATGTGATGCACCTGTAGTATATTTAAAGACGGTTGATTACTTGCCAAATTCATAACTGTCAGAACAATTAAACGATTACGCTAATCATAACATAATAGGTTATACACTCGACTGATTACACCGGTATATGCCTTGTGTATTTGTCACTTCTCGGGACCATAAACGCCTCGCGGCAATTTTCTCGACACGCTTATCGGGTGCTTTAACTGGGTGATTATCGATTTTTACCCTTTACAAATTTTTTTTACAGACGTCCGGGTTTAAATTCTTGGGAGTCAGCAAATTTTTTTAGACGTCTGCGAGACGTCCAACTTCAAAATTCCGGACGTTTTTTCGCGAAAATCGGACGTAATATACGTCGACGTCCGCTTATTGAGAGCACTGACAAAATTTTAGGGCGGTCCAAATTGAAAGATCCTACAGACGACAATTTCAAGAGAATGAAAATTTTAATTTCTAGGTCTTTTTGGATTGAAAACATTCTGGGAAATGAAGAAATTGCTTGTCACAAGCAATTTCTTCATTTCCCATGATGTTTTCCATGGCCATTATTTTGTAGGGAGTCAAAAAATGTAATGGATTCACGTAAGGGCTAGTGCACATCTAGTCCGGGCAAGTAGCATCTGGCAGCAGCAAGCCCGACGGTCTTGTAGCCAAAAAAGTTAATGTTGAACCCTGTCGTGTCGCGTTAATCCGGACACTTTCGTTTCCCACAGCTTTGTCTGGATAAGGCATTTTTCGGGATAATCAAATTTGGATTTTCTGTAGTTGTTGTTGTTGTTGTATTATCAGGTGCAGCGTGAGAATCACAGTTGAGTGAGTTCTTGTAATCTCCGCAACAAAAATGGTAGAAACTCATTAATTTCAAAATATTTGCAAAGGAATTGATAAATAAGTTTATGTTTATTGTACAGATTATAAATACATGTATTGAAGTTTGTTTGGCCCAATAATCGCAATTTTCCCATACCGACCAATTGAAATCGTGAATGGTTTATTTATATCCTCCTTATTTCAAGCACTTACTGACAGGCGGTGTTTTTGTAAACGTTGCATAGTATGCGTTTCCAAATTTGGAAAGCATGCTCCACGAGTAAAAAATCACATGAATCGGTTGGGAGAATAAATTGTAATATTCCAATTTTAGCATTCCAGAGTGTTATTCGTAACTGTTTAGTACCGTCATTGTTTATAATGGAAAGGTCAAATAATAATTAAAGGTCATATTAGCATGGGAATTTTTGCATGAGCCATCAAATTAGAAATATCACAGAGAGTATGTACATTGTATACGTGAGAGTCATAGAATAAAGTTGTATAAAACATTGCTCTATTTTATTGAATCCTTTTGGTACGAAACATGGTGTCAGAAGTTATTCTGATGTCAGAATTTATTCTTGTGTTGGAATAAAAAGGGATTTACGTCGACATACGAAGAAAAAGAAAAAATGTCGAGATTTCAACCACCAGAGTGCTTCAAATTCTCGAATCCAGCTGAATGGCCTGACTGGAAGGAAAGATTTTCTCGGTTCAGGATGGCATCGAAGCTGTACAAGGATGAAGGCGAGGTGCAGGTCAGCGCGCTCTTCTAACCCATGGGAAAGGAGGCTGAGCACATATTTAAGTCGTTCGTGTTTGCAGACGAAAACGAGAAAAAGAGTTTCAACGTCGTGATGCAGAAATACGATGACTACCTCGTGCCCAAAAGGAACGTGATTCACGAAAGAGCAAAATTCCACCAACGAGTCCAGCAGAATGGAGAGTCTGTGGAAAACTTCGTGAGGAATTTGTACGAAATTGCGGAACACTGTGACTTTGATAAGAAAAGTGAACAAATAAGGGACAGGCTTGTGATCGGAATTCTTGACAAGGAAATATCCGAAAAGCTGCAGTTAACCCCTGATCTCACGTTGGATAAAGCCACTGAAATAGCGCGACAAAGTGAGCAAGTCAAACAGCAGATACGGGATCAATCTACTGTCCAACATGTTGAAGCAGTCCAGAACGCACAACATAGGGGAAATCAGCGCGGTGGAGGACGACGACGTAATTTCCGGAATAAACCGAAGCAACAGTCACAGGATCGTGGAGCGCAGGATAAAAGGTGCACGCGATGCAATAGATTCCATGAAAAGGGGAAATGTTTCGCGAAAGGTAAAGAATGTCGTCGATGTAAAAAGATGGATCACTTTGAGGTATGCTGTAGGTCCAAAATAAATCCAAATCGCTTAGATGAAGTGACCGACGATACGAAAGAATCACTATACCTTGGAACAGTCACTACGTGTAACGACAATGAGGAAGCATGGAAGGTAAATCTTTCTATTCTTGGGAAAACGCTTACCTTTAAGATCGATTCAGGAGCTGACACATCGGTGATTAGCCAAAGCACGTACAGAAGTCTGAGAAATCCAGCAAAACTAGAACCGGTAGTCTCACCATTGTTCGGACCAGGCAGCAAATTAGACTGCCAGGGAGTGTTTAGAGCAGAAACGTCTTACCAATCGGAGAAATATTCGTTTCCTATTCACGTGATCAAAGGATCTACTACGCATAACTTGTTAGGTCGTGCTACTGCTGAACAAATGGGATTAATTCGGAGGATTGAGAACGTGTCCGTGAACAAACAAGTGTTCGGATCAATTGGATTATTTAAGTGTGACCCTGTCAAAATACGACTGAATGAAGGGGCAAAGCCGTATTGTCTCACAACAGCGCGAAGGGTTCCATTCCTGCTCATGAAGAAAGTGGAAGCAGAACTCAAGAAGCTCGAAAAGGAGGACGTAATTGAAAAAGTGGACAAACCGACAGACTGGTGTGCGGCGATGGTACCAGTAGTTAAACCGAACAATAGTGTAAGAATATGTGTTGACTTGAAAAAGCTAAACAATGTAGTAAAACGAGAAAACTACATGTTACCAAATCTGGATGACATTTCACCAAAGTTGAAAGGATCAACACTTTTCTCTAAACTAGATGCTTCGAGTGGATTTTATCAAATTCCGCTACACGAGGAAAGCCGTGAATTAACCACATTCATTACACCGTTTGGGAGATATTTCTTCAAGAGGGTACCTTTTGGAATAACGTCAGCATCGGAGATCTTCCAAAAGAAAATGTCGGAGTTACTAAATGGATTACGCGGAGTCGAGGTCATAATCGATGATATATTGATTTACGGGAAATCACGCGAGGAACACGACGCAAACTTGGATGCAGTCATGCGCAGAATTCAGGAATCAGGGATGAAACTAAACCTACAAAAGTGTGAATTTCGAAAATTACGATTGGAATACTTTGGACACATAATCACGAAAGATGGTATACGTCCAAATGAGAAAAGGGTTGAAGCCATCAAAAGTATGGAAGCACCTACGAATGTCAAGGAGTTACGCAGAGTTGTTGGTATGATCAACTATATAGGCAGATTTATTCCTGATCTCGCGTCAATAATCAAACCGATGACCGATTTGCTGAAATCGACAAATGCTTGGTGTTGGGATCACGCACAAAACGAAGCGTTCGCGAAAATTAAGGATCTAATCACGAAAGCACCAGTGTTAGCATTCTATGATCAGAACAAACCAATCGTAGTGAGTGCGGATGCGAGCAGCTATGGACTGGGAGCAGCCATATTCCAAGAAGAAAGCGGTGAACTGAAACCGATCGCATTCTGTTCTAGAAAACTGACTGACACTGAACAGAAATACGCACAGATAGAAAAGGAATGTCTAGCTTCTGTTTGGGCATGTGAGAAGTTTTCGCGTTATCTGTTGGGTCTTCATTCGTTCAGATTACTGACAGATCATAAACCATTAGTGCCGTTGATTAACACACAGGACTTAGATAAAACGCCACTTAGATGTCAGCGTATGTTAATGCGTTTACGTGGATATAACGCACAAGCAGAACATGTACCGGGGAAACATTTGATAGTGCCGGATACACTGTCACGATCACCTATAGACACAGATCAAGATTTCATGGTGAATGAGATTGAAAGCTACGCTATATCGGTTGAAACACTGAGACCGGTATCAGATCGACGTCTGGAGCAAATTCGAAATCATTCGGAAAAGGATCAAATCATACAGGAGGCAATGAATTATACGAGATACGGTTGGCCTTCTCATGTTACATCCGTCCGTGCCGAAATGCGGGATTATTTTGCGTCTCGTAATGAATTGTCGATATCGCGGGGATTGCTACTATACCGTGACCGAATTGTCATACCACACGTGTTGAGAGCTGAAACACTAGAGTTGATTCATGAAGGACATCTCGGGTTAAACAAGTGCCGAGCACGCGCACAGACTACTGTGTGGTGGCCGAGGATTGCGAAGGACATTCAAGAAAAGGTGAACTCTTGCGACTTTTGTAAAACTTGTAGACCAAGTCAACGAAAGGAACCTTTGAAATATACACCTTTACCGTCAAGACCGTGGCAAAAGATTGCTGCCGATTTATGTGAGTTTGAAGGGAACAATTACTTAATCGTTGTGGACTATTACTCACGATACATTGAAATCGTATACTTGACATCAATTTCGAGTGCACAAGTAATCGGGAAACTGAAAAACATTTTCGCTAGATGGGGAATTCCAGAAGAATTCGTAAGCGATAATGGGACACAATTTACGTCAAAAGAATTTGAACAATTCGCAGAAAAATATGGTTTCAAACAGATATTTTCGAGTCCACATTACCCGCAATCAAATGGAGAAGCGGAAAGCGCGGTTAAGAACGCTAAGAAAATCTTGAGACAAAAGGACATTTTTATCGCGTTAATGGCGTATAGATCTACACCGATTGAAGCTACAGGCATGAGTCCGTCAGAAATGATGATGGGACGAAAAATCAGAACATTTTTACCAGCGTTACCGGAATCGTTCATTCCGAAATGGAACGAAGACGACGAATTGAGATTAAGGGACACTCAATACAAGGAACGTATGAAAATGAACTACGACCGTCACAATGCGGTGAAAGAGTTGCCGTACTTGAACGAGGGAGATAGAGTAAAACTCAAAACTGACAAAGAAAAACTGTGGGAAAACGACGGCAAAGTTAAAAGTGTCGATTGGGACAATCGTTTGTATGTAATCGAAACGGACAAGGGACTGTACCGACGAAACTGGCGTCATTTACAACAAAACACGTCTGAAACTGAGTCACAGGCTCAGATAACATCGGGGCCTGGCACGGGTATTGATACTAGTCAGAGGTCCCATTCACGCACATATGTGCGTAATTCACGTACAGAAAAGAAAATTCACGCACGCATTTTCTGGGTAAAGGATGCATGCACGCACTGGTTTCATAGAAAGGAAACAGCTGTAAAACATATTTTCATGAAAAGGTTCTCTTTTTGACAGGAAAAAATATTTCTAAATCAATGAAAATACATTTTGTTGATTAAAACTGTTTAAGTAAGTATGTAATTGCCCCTTGATGCGTATAACTTTATTGTTTACATTTAGAATGTAATTTTCATGATGCGTAATTATTATGAGGCTGAGCACCCTGTTTTCAAAGACACTCGCTGATAGGCTTCAATAAACCAATCAACAAGCATATCTCAAAAGTATTTGATTGTTGTGTCACAAACCATGCTGTCTGCTTGCTGTAGAAATAATTGAAACGAAAATGTCAACAGAATGATTGTATTTTCCAAACTGTAAGCATAATAGCAACTGAAAAATGGATGGGAATGACAACTTGTGTTAATGATGTCCGCTGATTGAGTTTAGATGCAAGTTCAAAAAGGTAAAATGGTTTGAGCTATGGTATTTCTGTTCATGTCAACAAAACTCTGAAATTCTAACACCTGTCACTGGCCATTACTTAACTGAATCATTACCACACAAGGGACAATACATTATAGCCTTTCTAAAAAAAAAGCATTTTTTATTGTATACATAGTAAAAAAAGTTTAGCAACAAAATGTAAATATCTTTAGTAGCCAAAATATTTTTGTTTTAACATAAAATCAAACGTTTACACGATAGACTATAGCTAGAAAACACAAACAAATGAATTTTATACCGCCATCGCGTGCGTCTTGCACTCCAGGTGCGCATTTCCGGTTTTCATGTCTGTCATGGTATTCATGTGTTTGTTGCATAATTCTAAAAAACATTTAGGTGTGAACATACTCGTCTTTGCCCAGAATGAAAAAGGCCACTAAAAAGAATTTTCTGCAACGCTGTTTGACTACGTCGTGGACTTACGTCAGAAGGACGTTATATCGCTAATTTGTTCCTACGTGGCGGAACCAGCGATAAAGATGTCTTTTTAAATTTTACGCATCTTAAAGCATGAGTAACTGTTTGAGGATGCTATATGAGCCATTGTTTGTGGTTTGAGATAGTCCCGGTCAAGGATATCGAAGGAAAACGCCACGAGACGATGACCGTCATAATTTCGTAACGTCAAGGCAAAGATGTTCCATATTCTCACCAAAACTTTGAGTGGCTTCAACAGTAATACCAAAATAGAGTATTCTCATTTACCATCCATGATCGTCTCCACAGACGAAGGGTTAATAGACGTTGACTATACGTTGTAATTTCCCTGACGCCACACCATGAACGTACCCGACCTTACTGGCATAGAGTCCTGAATGCTGTAAGCGTAAGCAACGTTGATTTTCTCCCATTACCACCATTCTGTTTGATTTATCACCAATAGAGCTCATATGGCGCATTTGGGAGAAGACGTGAACGTGATCCTTATGACGTGAATGACGTTCAGTCTCTTGATAAAGTAGTGAATGTTGATACTGGGTACAAACTTTTTAAGTGGATTAGAAAACGTTTCAATGCTGTTCTTGCTAAAAATGACCTCATAACCGATATCGAATTTTATTGTGTTTTCTTGTTTTGACCACCCTCACCTACGTTAAGACACTGTTTCTCGGAGAGTATTTAACGTTTCCACAAAGCAACCTTTGAATGTTGTGTGTGAATGCATTTGCTAAAATATATATAATGATGGTGAAATAAATATCACAGCAAATATATGTTTTCAATTAACAAAGTCAGTGTTGCTAAACTTTTTTTACATGGTATATTTTAGTGCACCCCCAATTTTCATTTTGCACTCCCAACTTTTTACTCCAGGGAGTGCATGCACTCCCAAAAAAATTTTTGAGTGGGAACTCTGCTAGTGATGTGGAACATCCAGGGAATGATACGTTACCACCTGATCGGAATCCACAACCATATATTACGAGGAGTGGTCGAGTGGTCAATAAGCCGATCAGATACCAAGACTTTGTGCCTTAAGCATATTTTATAGCATGAATGATAAAGAGAGTGTCGGACTTTTAAGGTTATTAAAATTTCAGTGAAAATTTGTTATTCAGAGACGATTAAAGACAATTAGATATTGTATTCAAATTCCAGTAACAGTTCATTTACAATAGAGAATTTTCATTAAGCTAGGAATTTCAATTAGTTTACAATAATTAATTTGCTTAACTCAGAAAGGGGGAGATGTTTAGTACCGTCATTGTTTATAATGGAAAGGTCAAATAATAATTAAAGGTCATATTAGCATGGGAATTTTTGCATGAGCCATCAAATTAGAAATATCACAGAGAGTATGTACATTGTATACGTGAGAGTCATAGAATAAAGTTGTATAAAACATTGCTCTATTTTATTGAATCCTTTTGGTACGAAACAGTAGAGCAACGTCGGGTATTATCGACACTTTAACGTTTGAAAGCGATCAGTATCAAAAGTATTACCTTCCAGTGACGTGTTGTTGGAAAATCCCATGTATTGACATCTGATTGGACAATTTATGCGCACCTACGGTGTTGTAAAAATAACACAAGCGTAAAATTTTCATTTTCCTACATACAAGTCTGATCGGTAGTTACCGACATTCTTCGGCAGTTATCGACAACACTTATTAATGGTTAGGTTAAAACTCAGAGAAAATATTCTTACCTGTGTATTATTATCACCTGAGTGTTAAGTAGCATTATCCTGACATTTTTAGGTATTTATCTATTTTTCGGACCAGTAATAATTTCAATTTCACACAGAAAATGTGCAGAACCAGGAATCCATTTCCGTCGAGATCGGCAGTTATCGACACCACTTATTAATAGTAATGTTGAAACTCGGAGAAAATATTTTTACCTGTATTTTCTCTCCTTCTCACAATATTTCAATATTGTCGGCAAACTTTTCGGGACAATTACTTTGATTTCTTTGGAGAAAAGTGCAAAGGACTATCTTTTATTTGATTTATTTTTTAATCTGTCGATAATTGCCGATCACAAGAATTGATGTCGGCATATATCGACAACCCTATGAAATGCATTATGTTGAACAATACACGCTCGATTTGGTTACTAGAACATTATTCTTCAAGTAAAACATCTATCCGAGTTTAAAACCACACAAAACCACACTGCAGTATGCGCGCTACATGTATGTGAAAAACACACCCTCCTTACGGCACAGTTTATCGGAGTTAAATTCGTGAGATGTAAGATTTTACTTACCGATTGTTTGTTTGTGATCTTACTTCAATCGATAGAACTTGAAAAAATAAACAAATTATGTCATATATTACGTCACAGGAATACATTATGCTCATCTTTCTACGAAATAAAGGTTATATTAAAGAACTGACGATAACTGCCGACTGTCGATAATGCCCGACGTTGCTCTAACCGAGAAAAAAATCTCAAACAGTTAATTGATGCGTTAAGCTCAAACAGTTAATTGATGTGTTAATCCTATCAAAAGAGGTGACGATTTAGGAAGTAATTACCATGACCTTCATAATGATGACCAACCCTTGATTCAGATTATCCGACAGTGGCGGATCCAGAGGGAGTTCGGTAGCCCTATTATTTTGTTTTCATGCAGAAATTCAGTCAAAATTTTGTAATACTTAAAAAACAAACCCCCCTTTTTGTAAAAACGAACCCCCTCACAGAAATCCTGGATCCGCCGCTGTACCGAATTTTCCTGTCCAGTTCAGGAACTTTGCATTCCGGATTAAAGTGTACAATTTATGGTAATGAATTAAAAAAACGTTCACAAGAAATTATTTTCGGATATCAAATATTCCAGATTAATGATGTCCGGATAAGCGCGGCTTGACTGTACTGGATTTCCCTGAACAAAATGCCTATCCATCAGATTTGCATCCATAAATATGGAATATGGATGATAACTGGAATGCTGCTAATTCTACAAAAAAGTCCATACACTAGGGAAGTCAGAATGGAAAGATATGTAAGACCTACTTCCGGACAAAACATGATTGGAAAATGCTTTTTAGATCTACTTTTTATGACAGATTATATTTTTGTTCTATATAATAATGCCATTTTTCTTGTAAATGAAATTTGAGAAAGCAAACAACTTTTCTTGTTGTAGTCGCTTTTGACGTTTTAACATCTCTCAGAAAATTTATTAATTCCGTATCATGGGCGGATCTAGAGGAAGGTGGGTGGGAGGGGGTCGGGGGTCCGAACCCCCTGGCATTAGCCAAAAATTAAATTTTGACTATTTTAGCTTAAAATGTAGTAAATATGTTACGTTACATATTTACTACATTTTAAGCTATAATTTTGGCTGGGACCCCCCCCCCCCCTGGAAAAAATCTCGGGCTTGGACCCCTGAAAAAAATCCTGGATCCGCCCTTGGGCATACATGTATGACATTTTATTATGCTGAAAGTGGTCTCTACGGGACTAAAATCATAAGATAAACATTATAATCAGTATTTGTTAATCGCTAGATTGATGATGTTGAATACATTGTCATTGTCCATCCTCAGACAAAAGTCATCCCAAGTCTCTAACGTTCCATAGGATAATGTAACTGCCAATGATAGAACATATATACGATTAAAGACAATTTTAGATTGGGTCAATTTGAAAGCTAAAGCAGGCGACAAAATGTTAATAAATTATAGTACAGAACATATATTGATCAAAAAATTAGAAAGAGCAGCAATTTCCTTTCCCTCAATGTTATTGAAGTTGTCTTTAAGAGGAATGACACAATTCATTTGTCTAATGAATTTATTGGGCTTTTACGCCGTTTCAACTGCTTTGGTCACATCGCGGAGACTCTAGCACCTAACTATGGATTCCTTTTGTTTCTCATACTAGTACTACCACAACACCCTTACCGAGCCTCCAGCTACTCGCCCACATAGGTTCACGATATCAAACCATTGATGGGTGAAATTTTGTCAGAGAGGGCATTTGCCGCGGCCGGGTATCGAACCGGGACCTCTCGGGTGTCCGGCAGTGTGTAACGAGACACATGGTTTTACGGGTAAATAATGGTGTTTTGTTAAAAGCAAATAATTTATTTCTTTTGCTTTTAAAAGCTGAGCTATACAAAATTAATACATTTAGCCTACATGCCACGTAAATTTTGAGTGTAAGCAACTTCTGTTTGTGTCAAATACATGTATTTCTAACATGTCTGTTTCATATTATACTGATCCAGCTAGCATTTTAATTGACCAGTCTCGGATTCTAACTTTTAGCAGTAAGGGCCGATACTTGAATTGGAGCATCAAGTGTCAAAGACTTACGTAAAAAAAGGATCAAGGGTCATTCATTTCCTCTTTTTGTCCTGTTTTCTATCCATGATTGAAAGTCCATCATCAGACGTTGAATTACGACTAAACAGAAGTAATATTTCTTATTCATCTAAAAGACAGAAAAAAAGACTCATATTCACGTATAATATTCGTTTTGTTTATTTGGCTTAGCATTGTGTGCCCTTGTTCATACTCCGATAAAGTGAACCCAGTCTCTGACAAAATGGATGCTGATGGAGTTTGTACATAATCATAGTACAAAAAAAAATAAATAAATGAGAAAATGTAGCATTTTCTTCTTTTCTCTCTATGTTGTTGAATGTGTCTTCATCTAGAACGTCACAAGGAGGTCTAATTTGACATAACGTTAAAGAGTTGGTGGGTTCGAAGCGGTGTAATAGATATTTTAATCAAATGATTTATTTTATTTGTAGCTGGATATTCCCTACTCTCTTATGAACAGAGCACATTCTCCCTTCATTCTATTTCGATAGAATGAGCTCTGTTCTCGCGGGGTCATTTCACGTCTAATCTCGGGGCCTTGGCGGGATTTCAGTATCCAATCGTTGGCTATACACAACAAAACAATTTAAAAAGCTGATACAACCTTTCATTGGCTGACGCTTCAAATTACCGGCTTCAGCCAAAAATAGAAGCGACGTAATGTATACGTAATCAAACAAGATCAAACTGAATGATTTTGATTCGATAATTCAAATGTTACCGGCTTCAGCCAAAAATAGAAGCGACGTAATGTATAGGCCTACATAATGATCATGCAAGATAAAACTGAATGATTTTGATTCGATAATTCAAATGATAAGCTATAATTAGATTATGACGACCAAATAGGCTGTTGGCGTACCGAAAACTGCAGAGGTCATATTTGATGGTTAATCAATAGAACTCGGCTTGGAGAGTAGATATTCCCATGCCTTGTATATTTCCAGGTCGTTTCAGTCTTTGACCATCAGCCTCCGATTCCAAAAGAAATTGTAAAGCTGTTGCCAGTTATCAAATGTAGACCATTTAAGACAAGATTTAAGTCAAAAAGTCGGATTTAAGTCGTCGAAAAATTGGTCTTAAATTTAAGTCAAAAAGTAGGAACTTCCTAAGTCTTGAGACATTGATGAAACGCGACTTACGTCTTAAATGTATCGTAGGACGTTTTTTAAGTCAAAAACACGTCTTAAACGGTTTGATGAAACAGGCCCCAGAAAACATCAATATATAGTACACATGCGGGGGTTGTTGCTTGATTACATACAGACATATATATCGACATATAAAGAAACAATTAAGGCGATTTTCATACTTTACACACCTGTTAATTTTTCGGGCACCTGTCTACACGACTCGTTCGTTTGCTGATGAAGCTGGACGTCGAGCCGATTTGTTTGTAAATTGTTCCGTCTGACTTTACCTAAAATCGAACCAATTAAAATAAGGTGTCACTCCTAATCTTTTTGACATTTTTTATAAATTGTCAACTTTGGATGTGCACAGCACAAAAGTTCCATTGTTCTATATGACTTAATCTGAGTCTTCTCTGATGTAAATACGCTCTTTGATATTTTGATTTTTCGCTATTTACATCAAAGAGTGTTGCTCTTTGAAAACAGCGGAAAGTTCGGTAACGTTACAAGTAACTTGAAGCTTTGTTTTTGTGTATCATATCGAATCACTCGGTAAAACACTGTAGGGTATAGATCAATAAATCATTTTTTGTCATACCTGACCAAAAATTTCATTTCAAATCGGCCTGCTGGATGAGTATAACCTTTGGTTTTGAATGGAAGGTCAAGGTAAACAAAGGCTGCTCAGGTGAGGGTTGTTGCAAAACACTGCCTATTAACCTTTTAGAAATACTTTTTGGTCGTAATTTTTTCAGCAGCCATAACAATAAATGATTCATTTATCGATATCATCAGGGGTTTTAACGATAGCGTTTAAGATCGGACGGTGAACGATGCGCAACAATTTGTTGCGAACTTCTTGATTTTTTCAAAGAGCAACGCTCTCTGATGTAAATAGCGAAAAATCAAAATATCAAAGAGCGTATTTACATCAGAGAAGACTCGGATTATATATGACTTAAGGTTTACAGACCCTGAAAAAATCACCACTTTCTAGCCATACGAAATGCATCAAGTTGCACACACCTGTAAATACACTTCACATAAGTTGATTCACCGTGCCAGATTTCAAGATTATGCTTCAAGAAGAAAATAATTTACAAATATTATTTTACTCTATATTCATATGCAAGGGAGGTAATTTTTAACATTTTTGCCAAATAATTCAATAAGTATGCATGGATTCAAAATTCTAAACCGAACAAAATGCTTATGTTTGTATTTGGAATGGAAAATGTAATACAGTTTAGGAATTATTTGCACTTTTCAAATTTCACCTCTGGCTCTTTGGTGCTTTTGAGGGGTTGGATACCTTAAAGTGACATTTCAGAATTCTTTGTCATAAATCTACTTTTATTTTTATCTGAAAGAGCACATTTCCTTATGAAAATTCTGAAAATTGCAAGCCAAAATATTGCGCCGTTTACGAGAAATTTATATTTTTGTGTTAAAATTGAACAAATTGTTGTGGACAACAATTCGGATTTATATGCAATTTATCGATTATGTCTCAACTTTAAATGCATGTTTCTAGCTTATTGGTAACAACTTAAAAAAACTAATAGTATGTATACTCATTAGAATAACCAATCTTGGCATCAAGACATACTTTAAAACAATGAAATTGGAATGAAATGTCCCTTTAAACTGTTTATTATTAGGTAAAAAGGATTACAATCATTTCAATATTTTTGTTCAATTTTTAAAAATTTATACATTTAACTCATTACCACTCAGAAGCTCTTGGTCTAAGGGAAGTAAATGTGTTTGCCAAATCTTTGACATTTTGTATGGAGAAGGTCCGATGAATAATCACGATTAAGGTGACCTGTGATTGGACATTTTTTTAATGGAATTGAACATGATTTATTCATATATGACTGATAATATTCCATTTTCAAGTTAAAAGCGAAAAATCAACGATTTTTAATCATTTTGGCAGTTTTAAAAGGTGGGTACTATACTCTGTAAAATGCTTCTCAGACCAGCTCCGCAGTTAGGGTGATCTCAAAAATGGGGTCAAAGGTCATAGAGAAAAGGATTCATGTCATACTTAAATTCATTTTTCGGGTGTATGAATGGATGTTCTAGAATCAAAGGTAGGCCGGATCATTGCTGCAAACTCATTGACTGAGCTATAAGCCAAACTGTTATAATGGTCGCCTATGACGTAAAACTATTTAGGCCTACTTCCCATAGACCTTTTTAACTTCTAGGTGTTGAACAAACAATAGCTCTTTTTAACTCCTTTTATTTGATTTTCAACCTTAAAAAGTCAGGAAATCCTTTAAAAAAAATTTCCTTTATCTGATTAGTAAGTTGGCTTTATTAGCTTTTAAGACTATTACAGAAAATATACACTTAATTCTTTTAAAAAAGAGTAATTTGCAATTAAACACGACTGGGGTCTGATAACTTTTTTTTCAAAAATGCTTGATTTACAGTGGAAATCTATCTATACTGCCTAACTCCCCTTTCGGGTATTACTGGCAGGTGAAATACATCTAATTAAAATGATTTTGACCTCAGTCATTTCCTAAATATTGTATTTCGTGATAATGATAAAGAAATTCTTAGAAAATATACAAAAAATAGCTGTTTTTATAAATTGCCAAACAATGAAAGGCTACTGATATGAAAAGTCATTTTTTGTTAAAAGGGCTCATTTTATCTGTTCCAAAGTTATATATTTGGTCACATGACTACCTCATCTGGGAGATTAATCCATGGTTCTACTACCAGATTAGCCGAACTGTTTTTTTTCTTCTGATTTCAGTGGTTGCTTGGCGTTTGAATATCTTTATGTTATCACCCCTTGTTCGTCGATAATTAGATAGTTTCAGAACCTTATCATTAGAGCATTTGGTGTCTTTTCTGAGGAGCTTGCACATGTACACTTGGATTAAATCAGATGTTTTTCCTATATTCCGGTGAGGGTAATCCAAGGTGTAGGAGCCTATCTTCGTAATTTAGATGACATATGCTTGGTAACAGTTTTGTTGCTCGCATTTGGACGTTTTCGATTGCCATACTGTGTTTCTTTAGGTGGGGTGACCAAACTGGACTAGCATATATATTCGAGATGTGGCCTCACAAATGAATTGTATAGCTGTAGAAACATGGTTTTATCTAGGTAAGTAAATGTTCTTCAGAGGCTCTTTAGAGCGAGATTTTTTAAGATTTCTTTAGATGTTTCTGATACAGCGTTTTGAGACCGAGATTATAAGTGAGTTGTTCCGAATGTTCCATACTTCATACAAATGGCGTCATGATGACGTCATTTGTACGAAATATGGAGCATTCGAAACTCCGCGGTTTATGAATCATGGAGCATTCGGAAATATCTATATAGATATAGATATTATAGATTTAGATATAGATTCTACAGATTTTACCGAGGGGTTCCAAAAGAAGTATAGAGCAATGGCGGCTCCCATTGGTCGTCTTAAAAGTCTTGCTCCAAAGAACGCTTTATCCTAAAACATCTGAAGAAATCTCAAGATATCTTAAGAAATCTCGCTCTAAAGAACGCGCCTCTGATCATGGTTCCTAAGTTTCTATTTGCGATGTTGATTTTAGATATTATGTGCGATTCGAAAGACATTTTTTGTCTATGAGTACTCCTAAGTCTTTTTCTTCATCGACGTTTTCTATTAGCCTTCTGTTCAAGTCCTTTGTTTTCATAAAGTGATCGTGGTTTGGGTCATTTGTTCCTATATGAAGTCTTTTACATTTGTTCTCGTTAAAGTAAAGACCCCATCGATAGTGTCATTCGAAGAAATTGTCTGTGGTTCTTTGGAGCTTTTCTCGGTCTGCTGTTGTTTCTATTTCGCTGTATACATGCAAATCAAGCTCTATCACGCCGAAACGTATTGCCCAAGCTCAAATTTGATAGGCCTTAGTCGAGGTAATCTGGTCGGCAGTGAGAACATTGCACGATAAAAAATGATGGTTGATTAAGCAAAATGTTATGCCACATTTTTAATTTCGTTGACCCCGGTAAGAGACGTTCCCTTATTTCAGAAGGCAAAAGTCTTTATGAACTGATTGAATTTGCATTGACGACCGTTATAGCATATTTGCTTATAGCTCGGCCCATGAGTTTGCAGGAATTATCCGACCTACCTTTAAATTCTAGAACAGCAATTCATACACCCGAAAAAAAATGAATTTTAGTACGACATCATGATAAATTATTTTCTCTATGACCTTTGACCCTATTTTTGAGATCACCCTAACTGCGGAGCTAGTCTCAGAAGCATTTCAGAGAAAAAACATCTTTTAAAATAGCCCAGAAATTGCAAAAATGATTCAAAAATCAAAATCATTGATTTTTTCTTTGCTTTTAACTTTAAAATAGAATACAATCAGTCACATATGAATAAATCATGTTCAATTCCAGTAAAAGACATTGTCCAATCTGTAACATAATGCTATCTATTGAGTAAGGGGTTTACTGTATGATTCATAGAGAGTGTACTAATACCATGCACTGGCCAAATTGATCACTTCTTTGGTTCTGCTCTTACAGTTATAATGGATGTACTATGTATTATATAGATATTAGAAAGTCAATATAATAAAAATATGTATACCAACAACTGAGTAGCATATGTTTATTTAACACAATCACAGGTCACCTGGATCGTAATTATGCACCCGCATCTTCCATATACAAAATTTCGAAGGTTGGACAAACACATTTACTCCCCCCTAGTCTTGAAGAATGAAAATGGTGTAAGGGAAGCAAATAGTTTTTCATAGGTGACCATTATAATATTTCGGCTTATAGCTCAGTCCATGAGTTTGCAGCAATGATCCGACCTACCTTAAATTCTAGAACATCCATTCATACACCCGAAAAAATGAATTTTAGTATGACATAAGGGCAGGTTTAAAAAGATGTGACCAAAGTGTGACATTTAAATGTTAAGAACAACAGCTAATTTTACAGAATATCATCCAGATTTCTTAATTAGGGTGGCTAAAAACTATTCTAAATGGTTAAGCAGTGCCCAAATTATATCTCAAATTCATGTTCACTACTTTTTAGCCAAAATTGTGTGCACAATCTTGCAAAATGACAACAAAAAAGCGTTTCACTCCTGACAGCATATATATTGCACAATATGAGAAATTGTAACCCACGAATCACTAAAAAGTAGTGTGCAGAATGCCCAAAAGGTTGATGGCTTCCTAAAAAAATTTGAGTGGTAGATTTCTGGCTGAATAGACAAAAATGAGAACACATTTTGAAAAATAAAAGTGTTTCACTCCTGACATAAAACTCAGAGGGGTATTGTATAAAACAGGCTCCACATCCTAAACCAATGAAGATAAGATAAAAAAAAAGTAATTTTAAGATGATGGGCACATGTTGTTAAAATTATGAATTACAAGTTATTGTAGTAGTCCTGTCACTGTCTTTTATTCACCATAGCTTAGAAACTTGGTAAAAGTGTTAAGTGTCACACAAAAACGTTTCACTCGTGACATTTTTGACATGTTTTAATGACATATCTTTTTTATTTGTAAAGCTATTTTCTTTAAACTTGGCACCCAGAATATAGACACAATAACACATCTTTTAGCTTTGATTGGGTTGAATATGTTTCTCTGTAAAAGCCGTGGCATGTAAATAGTAAATGGTCACATTTTTTTAAACTTGCCCATAAATCCTTTTCTCTATGACCTTTGACCCAATTTTTGAGATCACCCTAACTGCGGAGCTAGTCTCAGAAGCATTTCAGAGTACAATACCCATCTTTTAAAATGGCCCGGTAATTGCCTAAATGATTCATAAATTTCATTGATTTTTTTTTTTTTTTTTTTTTTTTTTTTGTATTTAACTTGACAATAGAATATAATCTGTCACAAATGAAGAGATCATGTTCAATTCCAGTAAAAAAACATTGTCCAATCACAGGTCACCTTGATCGTAATTATTCACCGGACCTTCCCTATACAAAATGTCGAGGATTGCGCAAACACATTTACTCCCCTTAGCCCAGATAGATAGTAACAGGAGTGACACCTTCAGCCGTCAACAACAATGTAAAAAAATCACCAATCGAACACGTCCTTCAAAATGGCAGCTGTTGGTCGAGGTAGAGGCAGGGGAAGAGGGCTGTTAGCTCGAGAACTTGCTAATGAGGAAGGTTTGAAGCAAGTCGGCGGTGGGGATACAAACGGAAAGGTCCGTTCTAGTCATTAAAGCAAAAATTTGAGCAATCGTTACCTAACTTATCTCAGAGTCGGGCATTTTATGTCCAATTTTGAGCCGACTTCATAACTTCGCGGTACCTATCTAACTCCGCGGTATCAATATTGATTTAAGCTTTTTTGAATTATCTGTAATTTATTCCATACTTTTAGTCGTCAGAAGCTTCGTTATTCTTTTTCTTCTAAATGGAAGCAGGGACAGGGATTCTTCTGGAATTGGAACAGTCTAAAGAAATAAATTTTGGTTGTTTGGGAAGGCCAAATTTTATTTTAACCCTTTCCCAAACGACAAAATTTTAGACTGTTCCAATTTGAAAGGTGTTGCAGACAACAATTTTGAAGTCAATAAAGTAAGGATTGGTGTACAATATAGCACAGAAAATATTGAGACAAAAGGAGAAACTGCTGGTTATCAGCAGTTTCTTCTTTTGTCTCAATGTTTTCCCAATCCTTTTCTAATAGGGACGTCAAAAGCAGGTCTTGTTTGGGAAAGGGTTAAGGGATTAACCCTTTCCTTTAGAAAGCCCTGATTTTGACATCCCTCAAAGAAAAGGCTTGGAAAACATTCAGGCTAAAGAAGAAAATGCTGTTTTATAATCAGCATTTTCTCCTTTTGTCACTATATTAAATTTTCGTAGAACCTTTATTGTACACAAGTGCAATCTTAAAAAACATCCATTTTATTGTCTCTAGTACATATCAAATTGGAACAGTCCAAAATTTGATCCTTTTCAAAAGTATTTTAAACTAGGATTCTACTGGCTGGCGACCAATTCTCGCTGCGTACCAGTTCTCGCTAACTGACCTATTTCATTGAAAAGACTGAAAAGAGTCCTTTCCCAAATACAAGTTATGTTGACATCAACTTCTTTTATTCCCAAAATAAATCACATTAAATAATATCATGTCTTTAAGTACTGCGATACGGTATAATCGATGGCGAGATCTGGTACATGGCGAGAATTGGTCGCCAGCCAGTAGAGATCAGGAATTTTCAAGTCTTTCTGAGTAGGAACATACTAGTAACTGTAACTTGTCACAAGCAATTTCTTCATTTTCCACAATGTTTTCCCAAGCCTCCTTTTTGGCCAGGGATAAAGACTAGCAGGGGCCCTGTATTCCACATCTTCGCAAGCCAATGGTGACATCTACGACGTAACGTCGTTTCTGTATTAACCCGTGGCGAATTTAGTCCGATTTTCTTGGTGTCCTGGAAAGCGTCTTCATTGGTTCAAGGGAGACCTCGCTGGAACCAATCAGATTGATAGATACATCTACTTGTTATGTGTAAACAATTCATGACAACCAGCAGGAAATGGATGCATTTGCAATTAAAAATCGCGAAGATGAGCGATTTTTTGTCAGCATTTCACTTCAAAAGCCAGTTTTTTTTAAGTTTTTTTTCAGGGAAGTGTCGTATTCTTGTGACTATTTGACCAAAAAAGCAGCTATTTTTACCTAGTCTGTATGGCGTAGAACGCGAAAGACAACATGCGTTAATGACACCACCAATAATGGCGGAAATAACGTCAAATATGTTTAGAATGAGACATTTGATTGGCTGCCACTCCATAACAAATTGCAGGACAACCGCTAGGCGGCGTATGGCGAAACCAAGAAATTCTAACTAAATCCACCAAGGATAAATACATGTACAAACGAAGGTGGGTTCAACCTTGGCTAGCGAAGATGAGTAGTCCATTGCCCCAAGATTTTGGACTGCAGGGCCCCTGAATTTTTAGAGAAAAGGCCCATTGTCTTCATACTAAGTATTGAACTTTGCTATTCTGGGCTTAAGTTAAAATCGTTAGTCTTTTTCTCTGTTATTGGGATTCAAAAGGTTGATTTACCCTTTCCCAAACAAGACCTGGTTTTGACGTCTTTTTTAGAAAAGGCTTGGGAAAATATTGAAACAAAAGAAGAAACTGCTGATTATCAGCAGTTTCTCCTTTTGTTTCAATATTTTCTGTGCCATATTTTACACAAAACCTATCTTTAATAACATCTATTTTGTCATTTGTGGCAGTTTTTAAAGTGGATCACTCTAAAATTGTGTTGTTTGGTAATGGGTTAATATCTACTTTTCAGATCATTGAGAACGGAACTAACGATAAGGGAAAACCAGAGTCAGAAGACAGCTTAAAGGAGATACAGGAGGTGTTAGACAGGTTAACTCTTGAAGTCACGGAGGAAGACGTTTGGCAAGTTTACGAACTTGCAGAGTGTGCCGCGGCAAATGACGACCATTTAAAACAGATGACGGACATTGTGTATAAAAAATGTGTTTCCGATCGAGAATTTGCAAAGACTGGGGCGTATATATGTGACAAACTTACAGGGATAGAGGCAAACGGAACAAAATTTCGATCATGTTTGCTGTCTAAAATACAGGCAGATTTTAAAGGTAGAATGTAAATGTGACCCGTCATCAGTGTTTATTTTTAATTTTGGGGGAAGGGGGTCAGGGCCCATAGGTGGGGGAAAATTTGCGCGTGAACGCCCAAAAAGGGGAAATTTCAATACATGCTTATACTCTCAAATACAGTGTTATAAATGCATTTAACTTGCTTGTGTATCATAATGGGACCTTCAAACAACCATTAGAACTGCTAGAGATGCCTAGAATCTAAATATGATTTGGATTTTTCTTTGCAACAAAAAATCTAGTTCCAGGAGGGGAAAATTTCTCTGAAATGGGGGAAAAAAGTATATTCCTCAGAGAGGGGAAAGGGGCCCAATAACGACCATTTTTTGAAGAAAAAAAATCACTGGTCATGCAAAAGGGACCTTATCGGATGTATGAAAAATACAGACCCTAGTCAGTCTGCGCAGTCTGCGCAGCCAGACTAGGGCCGACACTTTTCACTTGTGTGTAATTTTCTAGACCTGGAATGTTTTCCCTATCTTACTATACACATGTTCATTTTTCCCATACAGTATCTGGTTGATCTGTGCTGAGTCCGACAAGTTTGTCAAAAATTGGATTTTTGGAGTTCAGATAATGTCCCTTTTAGCGTGACGGCTCACAAATTCTTAAACGTTATCAACATTTCATTCTTTTGTCTCAATGTTTGTCCATGAATGCTTTTTCCTCTTATGGCCTTAAAAACCTGGAAAATCGTCAAAATTTTTGTTGGGCAGATTTAAGACAGATATTAGGGTGGACAAATTGCTGGTTTAATCACCAATCATGGTTCGACGTAAACACTTGTTTTTATTCACAATTATTGATTTTTCAGGCTGTGTGGTAAACATTTGGCGACTGGTTATGCGTCCATATTTATCGAATACGCTACAAATGTTTACAATGTCTCTTGAAAGTTTTCAATGTTACATGAATCTCATGAGGGTATAAGTACCTTAACCGCAGAGCTGCAGATTTATTTGAAGAGTGGTGGGTCGAAATGACCCATGGCAGGGAAATTGATGGGTCATTTTTGGAAATGATGGGCCATAGCAATGAAAATAAACATAGTGATATAAAAGATTTGTAAAAGCTTGGGCCGCTTGGCCCCTGGAGTTGAAAAGTGATGGGCCATATTTGCAAATAGTGTGTCAAATGGCCCGGGCCCACTGTAAATTTGAAGCTCTGTAACCGTTTCACAAACAAGATCAGCATTTTCTCCATTTGCCTCATAGTTTTGTGTGCTATACTATTCACAACTTTTACCTTTAACTACATTCATTTTGTCATCTGCGGCAGCTTTCAAATTGGTGCCATTCTAAAATTTTGCTGTTTGGAAAAGGGCTAATTATTAATGTATAACCTTTTTTAGGTGATAAGTATTTTTAAGCCCCAATATCAAAAGATCAGGGGTATATTGTTTTACCCTTGTCTTTCTGTCTGTCCATCTTTCATTTGGAAAAATTCAGGGTTCCCACATGTCAGGGAAAAGTCAGGGAAAATGGAATTTTGAAAAAGTCAGGGAAATGTCAGGGAATTTTGATGAGTGTCAGGGAAATTTGAAAAATGAGCCAAAAATCAGGGAAATGTCACGTAATTTTGAATACTCTGTCAGTGATGTTTTCAATGGAGTACTTTCCAAGGCAAATACAGATTCTTAAAGAACTGATTTCCAATTTTGAAACAAAGTTAACATGAAGAAATGGGTGCCCATTGCCTTCAAAAATGTATGGTCATTTCTGTGAAAATTCTAGTTTTTGTGGGGCGGATTCTGTGCAGTGGTAACATGCTTGACTTGTAACAAAGGGGTCGCAGGTTCGATCCCCTGCCACTCCTGTCTTTCCGATGAGACTCTAACCCGAGGTACCGTCGCTGTTTGTTGAATGTTGTAATAAAAATGGTGAGGAAGAGGGAAACATCTGTAGAAAAGTTGATGAAATATCAGGGAAATTCATTTTTTTTGTGAATGAAAATTCATGGAAATGCTCGAGCGTGGGAACCCTGAAATTAACATGAAAACTTAACATTAGCATTTTCAAGCGCATAGTGTTTCACAAACACATCTTATTCTTTGTTATTTCAGAAAAAGAAAACCTGAAGAAGTCAAACACCACAGCATTCCTCAATAACTCTAGTTTTATGTGTCAAGTGTTCGGTAAATATGGTATTTTTATTTGTTATTTCAGAAAAAGAAAACCTGAAGAAGTCAAACACCACAGCATTCCTCAATAACTTTAGTTTTATGTGTCAAGTGTTCGGTAAATATGGTATTTTTATTTGTTATTTCAGAAAAAGAAAACCTGAAGAAGTCAAACACCACAGCATTCCTCAATAACTTTAGTTTTATGTGTCAAGTATTCGGCATACTGAGAACTGTAGGAGGAGAAGTGTTCAAGCCTTTAGTCACTCCGTTGTTTGATTATATATACCTCATTGTGGATTCCAAAGACTCGGCAAACGATGAGTTTGAATGCTTGAATGAGCAGGTTTGTACCTAGTCGCACAATTCTGCGTCCATATCACTCCCTCGAGAATGTGTGCGAAAATAGTTTTAGGGACTTTATTAGACAAAAAATAGTGAAAATGTGCCATTTTTACACAAAAATGGCACATTTTCACTATTTTTTGTCAAATAAAGTCCCTGAAAACATAAAAAAATGGCACATTTTCACTATTTTTTGTCAAATAAAGTCCCTGAAACTGTTTTCACACACTTGCGACATTTGAATATTTTTACTACAGATGCAAATTGGTATAATCTAGCATATACAAAAAATGTGTGGTGTTGGATGCAAGGGAACATGATAATTAGGGGACCCTTTTAAGTAAGAAGCAAGTGTTCGGCATAATGAGAACTGTAGGAGGAGAAGTGTTTAAGCCCTTAGTCACCCCATTGTTTGATTATATATACCTCATTGTGGATTCCAAAGACTCAGCAAACGATGAGTTTGAATGCTTGAATGAGCAGGTTTGTACCTAGTCGCATAATTCTGCGTCCATATCACTCCCTCCAGCCTGTGTGGGCGCCGTGGTCTAGTGGTATGACGCGGGCTTAGGGATCGAGAGGTCCTGGGTTCAAATCCCACCGAGGTCACGGGAATTTTTCTGAGCAAAAAACTTACCCCACGTTGCTCCTCTTCACCCAGGTGTATAAATGGGTACACGGGAGAGTTGAAAAGCGGATGTGCTGTGGCTGCCGCAGGCGCCGACTGTAAACAGCCGACTTTGAAGCTCGATGATCGTGGAGTAAAGTGTGAAAGTCGCGCGAATATGGACCTAGTTCGTAAATTTGAGACTGATAAACCACCTTTACTTTTTACTTTACTTTACTGTGTGGGAAAATAGTTTCTGGGGTTTTATTTGACAAAAAATATTGAAAATGTGCCATTTTGTGTAAAAATGGCACATTTTCACTATTTTTTGTCAAATAAAGTCCCTGAAAACATAAAAAATTGCACATTTTCACTATTTTTTGTCAAAATAAAGTCCCTGAAACTATTTTCACACACATGCGACACTTGAATATTTTTACCACAGATACAAAATTTAATGTGTATGATCTAGCATATACTAAAAAATGTACGGTGTCGCATGCAAGGGAACATGATAATTAGGGGACCCTTTTAAGTAAAAATCAAGAATTCAGTATAATGAGAACTGTAGGAGGAGAAGTGTTCAAGCACTTAGTCACTCCATTGTTTGATTATATATACCTCATTGTGGATTCCAAAGACGCGGCAAACGATGAGTTTGAATGCTTGAATGAGCAGGTTTGTACCTAGTCGCATAATTCTGCGTCCATATCACTCCCTCGAGCATGTGTGCGAAAATAGTTTCAGGGACTTTATTAGACAAAAAATAGTGAAAATGTGCCATTTTTGTGCAAAAAAATGGCACATTTTCACTATATTTTGTCAAATAAAGTCCCTGAAAATTTAAAAAAAATGGCACATTTTCACTATTTTTTGTCAAATAAGGTCTCTGAAAACACAAAAATGGCACATTTTCACTATTTCATATCAAATAAAGTCCCTGAAACTAATTTTCGCACACATGCGACACTTGAATATTTTTACCACAGATGCAAATGGGTATGATCTAGCATATACAAAAAATGCGTGGTGTCGCATGCAAGGGAACATGACAATTAGGCGACCCTTTTAAGTAGAAATCAAGTATTCGGCATAATGAGAACTGTAGGAGGAGAAGTGTTTAAGCCCTTAGTCACTCCGTTGTTTGATTATATATACCTCATTGTGGATTCCAAAGACGCGGCAAACGATGAGTTTGAATGCTTGAATGAGCAGGTTTGTACCTAGTCGCACGATTCTGCGTCCATATCACTCCCTCGAGCATGTGCGTGAAAACAGTTTCAGAGAATTTATTTGACAAAAAATAGTGAAAATGTGCCATTTTTAGCTCCACTGGCCGAAGGCCAGCGGGCTATTGTCATGGCGTTGTGTCCGTCGTGCGTGCGTGCGTCCGTCCGTCCGTCCGTTAACTTTTTCTTTAAACATCTTCTCCTCTTATACCAGTGAGCCAATTTTGACCAAACTTGGCAGGAATGTTTCTTGGGTGACCCTTTTCAAAACTTGTTCCCGAATTTTTGATTCGTCAAAAAATGTGGGCGTGGCAGGGCAGGGCTTATCAGACTTAGAGAAATCATAAGAAAATTCTTTAAAAATCAACCAGTGGGCCAATTTGAACCAAACCTGGCAGGAATGTGCCTTGAGTCATTCTTTTCAAAATTTGGTCACAAATTTTTACATTTGTCAAAAAAAAAAATTTTTACATTTGTCAAAAAAAGTGGCCGTGGCGGGGAGAAAGGGGCTTATCATACTTAAAGAAATCATAAGAAAATTCTTTAAAAATCAACCATAGGGCCAATTCGAACCAGACTTTGCAGGAATGTTCTTTGAGTCTCTCTTTTCAAAATTTATTCACAATTTTTTACATTTGTCAAAAAATGTGGCCGTCTCAGGGAGGAAGGGGCTTATCAGACTTAAAGAAATCATAAGAAAATTCTTAAAAAATCAACCAGTGTGCCCAATTGAATCAAACTTTGCAGGAATGTGCCTTTAGTCATTCTTTTTAAAATTTGTTCACAAATTTTTATGTTTGTCAAAAAAATGTGGCCGTGGCAGGGAGAAACGGGCTTATATCAGACTTAAAGAAATCATAAGAAAATTCTTTAAGAATCAACCATAAGACCAATTTGAACCAGACTTTGCAAGAATATTCTTTGAGTCTTTCTTTAAAATTCATTCACAAATATCAAGATTTGGCTGCCGCTGTGTAAGGCTTACAAGAAATCATAAGATAATTCTTCCACTTTAACCAGTGGAGCGATTCAGGCCCTCCTGGGCCTCTTGTTTGTATTTTCAGGGACTTTATTTGACAAAAAATAGTGAAAATGTGCCATTTTTATGTTTTCAGGGAATTTATTTGACAAAAAATAGTGAAAATGTGCCATTTTCACACAAAAATGGCACATTTTCACTATTTTATGTCAAATAAAGTCTCTGAAACTATTTTCCCACACATGCGACACTTGGATATTTTTACCAGATACGAATGGGTATGATCTAGCATATACAAAAAATGTGTGGTGTCGCATGCAAGGGAACATGATAATTAGGCGACCCTTTTAAGTAAGAAGCAAGTGTTCGCTATAATGAGAACTGTAGGAGGAGAAGTGTTTAAGCCCTTAGTCACTCCGTTGTTTGATTATATATACCTCATTGTGGATTCCAAAGATGCGGCAAACGATGAATTTGAATGCTTGAATGAGCAGGTTTGTACCTAGTTGTGCGATTCTGCGTCCATATCACTCCCTTAAGCATGTGTGTGAAAATAGTTTCAGGGACTTTATTTGACAAAGAATAACAAAAATGTGCCATTTTTGTGTTTTCAGGGACCTAATTTGACAAAAAATAGTGAAAATGTGCCATTTTATGTGTTTTCAAGGAATTTATTTGACAAAAAATAGTGAAAATGTGCCATTTTTACACAAAAATGGCACATTTTCGCTATTCTTTGTCAAAATAAAGTCCCTGAAACTAATTTTTGCACACATGCGACATTTGTATATTTTTCCCACAGACACAAATAGGTACAGTCTAGCATATACATAAAATGTGTGGTGTAGCATGCAAGGGAACATAATAATTAGGGGACCCTTTTAAGTAAAAATCAAGTGCTGATGTAATGAGAACAGTAGGAGGAGAAGTGTTTAAGCCCTTAGTCACTCCGTTGTTTGATTATATATACCTCATTGTGGATTCCAAAGACTCGGAAAACGACGAGTTTGAATGCTTGAATGATCAGGTTTGTACCTGGTTGCACGATTCTGCGTCCATATCACTCCCTCAAGCGTGTGTGCAAAAATAGTTTCAGGGACTTTATTTGACAAGAAATAGTGAAAATGTGCCATTTTTGTCACTATTTTTTGTCAAATGAAGTCCGTGAAAACACAAGAATGGCATATTTTCACTATTTTTTGTCATAAATAAAATCTCTGAAACTATTTTCGCACACATGCGACATTTGGATATTATTACCACAGATGCAAATGTGGTAATAGCAGGTACGGACCTAGGTGTGCGATTCTGCATCCATATCACTCCCTCGAGCTTGTGTGTGAAAATAGTTTCAGGGACTTTATTTGATATGAAATAGTGAAATTGTGCCATTTTTGTGTTTTCAGGGACATTGTTTGACAAAAAACTGTGAAAATGTGCCATTTTTTTCTAAAAAAAAAATGGCACATTTTCACTATTTTTTGTCAAATAAAGTCCGTGAAACTATTTTCGCATACATGCGACTCTTGGATATTTTTACCAGAGATGCAAATGGGTATAATCTAGCATATATACTAAAAAATGTATGGTGTGGCAAGCATGGGAACATGATAATTAGGCGACCCTTTTAAGCAAAAATCAAGTATTCGGCATAATGAGAACTGTAGGAGGAGAAGTGTTCAAGCCTTTAGTCACCCCGTTGTTTGATTATGTATACCTCATTGTGGATTCCAAAGACGCGGCAAACGATGAGTTTGAATGCTTGAATGAGCAGGTATGTACCTAGTTGTGCGATTCTGCGTCCATATCACTCCCTCGAGCATATGTGCGAAAATAGTTTCAGGGACTTTAATAGACAAAAAACAGTGTAAATGTGCCATTTTTATGTTTTCAGGGACTTCATTTGACAAAAAATAGTGAAAATGAGCCATTTTTTTTTTTTTTAAATGGCACATTTTCACTATTTTTTGTCAAATAAAGATTTAAGTCCCTGAAACTATTTTCACATACATGTGACACTTGGATATTTTTACCACAGATGCAAATGGGTATGATCTAGCATATACAAAAAATGTATGGTGTTGCATGCAAGGGAACATGATAATTAGGGGACCCTTTTAAATAAAAATCAAGTGTTCGGTATAATGAGAACTGTAGGAGCAGAAGTGTTTAAGCCCTTAGTCACTCCATTGTTTGATTATGTATACCTCATTGTGGATTCCAAAGACGCGGCAAACGATGAGTTTGAATGCTTGAATGAGCAGGTATGTACCTAGTTGTGCGATTCTGCGTCCATATCACTCCCTCGAGCATATGTGCGAAAATAGTTTCAGGGACTTTAATAGACAAAAAACAGTGTAAATGTGCCATTTTTATGTTTTCAGGGACTTCATTTGACAAAAAATAGTGAAAATGAGCCATTTTTTTTTTTTAATGGCACATTTTCACTATTTTTTGTCAAATAAAGATTTAAGTCCCTGAAACTATTTTCACATACATGTGACACTTGGATATTTTTACCACAGATGCAAATGGGTATGATCTAGCATATACAAAAAATGTATGGTGTTGCATGCAAGGGAATATGATAATTAGGGGACCATTTTAAGTAAAAATCAAGTATTCAGTATAATGAGAACTGTAGGAGGAGAAGTGTTTAAGCCCTTAGTCACTCCGTTGTTTGATTATATATACCTCATTGTGGATTCCAAAGATGCGGAAAACAATGAGTTTGAATGCTTGAATGAGCAGGTATGTACCTAGTTGTGAGATTCTGTGTCCATATCACTCCCTAGAGCATGTGTGCGAAAATAGTTTCAAGGACTTTATTTGACAAAAAATAGTGAAAATGTGCCATTTTTTGTATTTTCAGGGAATTTATTTGACAAAAAATAGCGAAAATGTGCCATTTTTTTTCTAAAAAAATGGCGCATTTTCACTATTTTTTGTCAAAATAAAGTCCCTGAAACTAATTTTCGCACACATGCGACTCTTGGATATTTTTACCACAGATACAAATGGGTATAATCTAGCATATACAAAAAATGTTTGGTGTCGCATGCAAGGAAACATGATAATTAGGCGACCCTTTTAAGTAAAAATCAAGTATTCAGCATAATGAGAACTGTAGGAGGAGAAGTGTTTAAGCCCTTAGTCACTCCACTGTTTGATTATATATACCTCATTGTGGATTCCAAAGACACGGCAAACGATGAGTTTGAATGCTTGAATGAGCAGGTATGTACCTAGTTGCATAATTCTGCGTCCATATAACTCCCTCGAGCATGTGTGCGAAAATAGTTTCAGGGACTTTATTTGACAAAAAATAGTGAAAATGTGCCATTTTTGTTTTTTCAGGGACTTTGTTTGACAAAAAATAGTGAAAATGTGCCATTTTTGTTTTTTCAGGGACTTTATTTGACAAAAAATAGTGAAAATGTGCCATTTTAACACAAAAATGGTATGTTTTCACTATTTTTTGTCAAATGAAGTCCTTGAAAACACAAAAATGGCACATTTTCCTTATTCTATGTCAAACAAAGTCCCTGAAACTATTTTCGCACACATGTGACATTTGGATATTTTTACCACAGATACAAATGGGTATGATCTAGCATATACAAAAAATGCGTGGTGTCGCATGCAAGGGAACATGATAATTAGGCGACCATTTTAAGTAAAAGTTAAGGTTTCTGTATAATGAGAACTGTAGGAGGAGAAGTGTTCAAGCCTTTAGTCACTCCGTTGTTTGATTATGTATACCTCATTGTGGATTCCAAAGACGCGGCAAACGATGAGTTTGAATGCTTGAATGAGCAGGTACATACCTAGTCGCACGATTCTGCGTCCATATCACTCCCTCGAGCATGCGTGCGAAAATAGTTTCAGGGACTTAATTTGATATGAAATAGTGAAAATGTGTAATTTTTTGTATTTTCAGGGACTTTATTTGACAAAAAATAGTGAAAATGTGCCATTTTTGTGTATTTGACAAAAATAGTGAAAATTTGCCATTTTTGTGTATTTGACAAAAAATAGTGAAAATTTGCCATTTTTGTGTAAAAATGGCACATTTTCACTATTTTTTGTCAAATAAAGTCCCTAAAACTATTTTCACACACATGCAACACTTGGATATTTTTACCACAGATGCAAATGGGTATGATCTAGCATAAACAAAAAATGTATGGTGTTGCATGCAAGGGAACATGATAATTAGGGGACCCTTTTAAGTAAAAATCAAGTATTCAGTATAATGAGAACTGTAGGAGGAGAAGTGTTTAAGCCCCTAGCAGTGTTCTCCCCAGCCCAATAAGCTGTATCGGCCCCACTACAGCTTCATGTAAATCAAGGTAATGCCCCTACACCTTCAAAAGTACCCCACAGTTAAATTTCTTCAAAATGGTCACCAAATACAGGAATTTGAGTTATTTCATGTCTAAAACTGATGAATTAAGTTATTTTGTACAATAAAAATACATAAAAACATTATGGGAAAAGAAGAAATAGCTCAAAATGAGCAATTTCTTCTTTTCCCATTATGTTTTTATTCACAATAATTTACATAAACAATGTATTGTAAGCTTCAACGATATTGCCACTACAGCTTCAAATTATTCTGGGGAGAACCCTGCCTAGTCACTCCATTGTTTGATTATGTATACCTCATTGTGGATTCCAAAGATTCGGCAAACGATGAGTTTGAATGCTTGAATGAGCAGGTTTGTACCTAGTCGCATAATTCTGCGTCCATATCACTCCCTCGAGCATGTGTGTGAAAATAGTTTCAGGGACTTTATTTGACAAAAAGTAGTGAAAATTTGCCATTTTTGTATTTTCAGGGACTTTGTTTGACAAAAAATAGTGAAAATGTGCCATTTTTTTTTTTAAAAATGGCACATTTTCACTATTTTATGTCAAACAAAGTCTATTGAAACTATTTTCACACACATGCGACACTTGGATATTATTACCACAGATGCAAATGGGTATAATCTAGCATATACAAAAAATGTTTGGTGTCGCATGCAAGGGAACATGATAATTAGGGGACCCTTTTAAGTAAAAATCAAGTATTCGGCATAATGAGAACAGTAGGAGGAGAAGTGTTTATGCCTCTAGTCACTCCGTTGTTTGATTATGTATACCTCATTGTGGATTCCAAAGACGCGGCAAACGATGAGTTTGAATGCTTGAATGAGCAGGTATGGATCTGGTTGTGCGATTCTGCGTCCATATCACTCCCTCGAGCATGTGTGTGAAAATAGTTTCAGGGACTTTATTAGACAAAAAAAAAGTGAAAATTTGCCTTTTTTGTGTTTTCAGGGACTTCATTTGACAAAAAATAGTGAAAATGTGCCATTTTTGTGCTAAAAAATGGCACATTTTCACTATTTTTTGTCGGACAAAGTCCCTGAAACTATTTTCACACACATCCGACACTTGAATATTTTTACCACAGATGTGAATCAGTATAATCTAGCATATACAAAAAATGTGTGGTGTCGCATGCAAGGGAACATGATAATTAGGGGACCCTTTTAAGTAAAAATCAAGTATTCAGTATAATGAGAACTGTAGGAGGAGAAGTGTTTAAGCCCTTAGTCACTCCATTGTTTGATTATATATACCTCATTGTGGATTCCAAAGACGCGGCAAACGACGAGTTTGAATGCTTGAATGAGCAGGTTTGTACCTAGTCGCATAATTCTGCGTCCTTATCACTCCCTCGAGCATGTGTGCGAAAATAGTTTCAGGGACTTTATTTGACAAAAAATAGTGAAAATGTGCCATTTTTTTGTGTTTTCAGGGACTTCATTTGACGAAAAATAGTGAAAATGTGCCATTTTTGTGTATTTGACAAAAAATAGTGAAAATTTGCCATTTTTGTGTAAAAATGGCACATTTTCACTATTTTTTGTCAAACAAAATCCGTGAAACTATTTTCGCACACATGCGACACTTGGATATTTTTACCACAGATGCGAATGGGTATGATCTAGCATATATACTAAAAAATGTGTGGTGTCGCATGCAAGGGAACATGATAATTAGGTGACCCTTTTAAGTAAAAATCAAGTATTCGGCATAATGAGAACTGTAGGAGGAGAAGTGTTTAAGCCCTTAGTCACTCCATTGTTTGATTATATATACCTCATTGTGGATTCCAAAGATGCGGCGAACGATGAGTTTGAATGCTTGAATGAGCAGGTTTGTACCTGGTCGCAGGATTTTGCGTCCATATCACTCCCTTAAGCATGTGTGTGAAAATAGTTTCGGGGACTTTATTTGACAAAAAATAGTGAAAATGTGTAATTTTTTGTGTTTTCAGGGACTTTATTTGACAAAAAATTGTGAAAATTTGCCATTTTTACACAAAAATGGCACATTTTCACTATTTTATGTCCCTGAAACTATTTTCGCACACTTGCGACTCTTGGATATTTTTACCACAGATGCAAATGGGTATGATCTAGCATATACAAAAAACGTGTGGTGTGGCATGCAAGGGAACATGATAATTAGGGGACCCTTTTAAGTAAAAAGCAAATATTCGGCATAATGAGAACTGTAGGAGGAGAAGTGTTTAAACCCTAGTCACTCCGTTGTTTGATTATATATACCTCATTGTGGATTCCAAAGACGCGGCAAACGATGAGTTTGAATGGTTGAATGAGCAGGTATGTACCTAGTTGTGTGATTCTGCGTCCATATCACTCCCTCGAGCATGTGTGCGAAAATAGTTTCAGGGACTTTATTTGACAAAAAATAGTGAAAATGAATTTTTAGCTCACCTGAGCACGAATGTGCTCATGGTGAGCTATTGTGATACCGCTGTGTCCGGCGTCCGTCGTCCGGCGTCCGGCGTCCGTCGTCCGTCGTCCGTCGTCCGTCGTCCGTCGTCCGTCAAACTTTGCCTTGTGTGCACTCTAGAGGCCACATTTTTTGCCCAATCAACCTGAAATTTGCTCAGAATGATTGTCTTGATCAAATCTCGGACAAGTTCGAAATTGGGTCATCTGGGGTCAAAAACTAGGTCACGGGGTCAAATCTTAGAAAAACCTTGTGTGCACTCTAGAGGCCACATTTTTTGCCCAATCAACCTGAAATTTGCTCAGAATGATTGTCTTGATAAAATCTCGGACAAGTTTGAAATTGGGTCATCTGGGGTCAAAAACTAGGTCACGGGGTCAAATCTTAGAAAAACCTTGTGTGCACTATAGAGGTCACATTTTTTGCCCAATCAACCTGAAATTTGCTCAGAATGATTGTCTTGATGAAATCTCGGACAAGTTCGAAATTGGGTCATCTGGGGTCAAAAACTAGGTCACGGGGTCAAATCTTAGAAAAACCTTGTGTGCACTCTAGAGGCTACATTTTTTGCCAAATCAACTTAAAATTTGCTCAGAATAATTGTCTTGATAAAATCTCGGACAAGTTCGAAATTGGGTCATCTGGGGTCAAAAACTAGGTCACGGGGTCAAATCTTAGAAAAACCTTGTGTGCACTATAGAGGTCACATTTTTTGCCCAATCAACCTGAAATTTGCTCAGAATGATTGTTTTGGTAAAATCTTGTACAAGTTTGAAATTGGGTCATCTTGGGTCAAAAACTAGGTCACGGGGTCAAATCTTAGAAAAACCTTGTGTGCACTCTAGAGGCCACATTTTTTGCCCAATCAACCTGAAAATTGATCAGAATTATTGTCTGGATAAAATCTCGGACAAGTTCGAAATTGGGTCATCTGGGGTCAAAAACTAGGTCACGGGGTCAAATCTTAGAAAAACCTTGTGTGCACTCTAGAGGCCCCATCTTTTGCCCAATCAACCTGAAATTTGCTCAGAATGATTGTCGTGATGAAAGCTCGGACAAGTTTGAAATTGGGTCATCTGGGGTCAAAAACTAGGTCATGGGGTCAAATCTTAGAAAAACCTTGCGTGCACTCTAGAGGCCACATTTTTTGCCCAATCAGCCTGAAAATTGCTCAGAATGATTGACTTGATAAAATCTCGCACAAGTTTGATATAGGGTCATCTGGGGTCTAAAACTAGGTCACAGGGTCAAATCTTAGAAAAACCTTGTGTGCACTCTAGAGGCCACATTTTTTGCCCAATCAACCTGAAAATTGATCAGAATGATTGTCTTGATGAAATCTCGCACAATTTTGAAATTGGGTCATACGGGGTCAAAAACTAGGTCATGGGGTCAAATCTTAGAAAAACCTTGTGTGCACTCTAGAGGCCACATTTGTTGCCCAATCAACCTGAAAATTGATCAGAATGATTGTCTTGGTGAAATCTCGGACAAGTTTGAAATTGGATCATCTGGAGTCAAAAACTAGGTCACGGGGTCAAATCTTAGAAAAACCTTGTGTGCACTCTAGAGGCCACATTTTTTACCCAATCACCCTGAAAATTGATCAGAATGATTGTCTTGATCAATTTTCAGACAAGATTGAAATTGGGTCATCTGGGGTCATAAACTAGGTCATGAGGTAAAATCTTTGTAAAACCTTGTGTGCGCTCTAGAGGCCACATTTTTTGCCCAATCAACCTGAAAATTGATCAGAATGATTGTCTTGATCAATTCTAGGTCACGAGGTCAAATCTTAGATAAACCTTGTGTGCACCCTAGAGGTCACATTCTTTGTCCAATCAACCTGAAAATTGGTTTACAAAAAAAAGTTATTATATCAGGTGAGCGCTTCAGGGCCAATGGCCCTCTTGTTTGTGTTTTCAGGGACCTTATTTGACAAAAAATAGTGAAAATGTGCCATTTTTGTGTATCAGGGACTTAATTTGATAAAAAATAGTGAAAATGTGCCATTTTTGTGTATCAGGGACTGAATTTGATAAAAAAAAATAGCACATTTTCACTATTTTTTGTCAAAAAAGTCCCTGAAACTATTTTGGCACACATGCGACACTTGGATATTTTTACCACAGATGCAAATGGGTATGATCTAGCATATACAAAACTGTGTGGTGTCGCATGCAAGGGAACATGATAATTAGGCGACCCTTTTAAGTAAAAATCAAATATTCGGCATAATGAGAACTGTAGGAGGAGAAGTGTTTAAGCCCTTAGTCACTCCGTTGTTTGATTATATATACCTCATTGTGGATTCCAAAGACGCGGCAAACGATGAGTTTGAATGCTTGAATGAGCAGCTATCAGTGCGTTTTTCTCCTTCATTGCATTGGCCCATAAAACAGACTTCTCAATGCCAAAAAGGGTCATTTATTCTCAAAATCAGAAACGAAATGCAGAATATAAAACTATTTTACTAAGTTTTTGAAAGACTCAATTTGTTCCATATGTTGATTTAAATTGTTAATAAAAGAAGGTGTGGATTTCCTTTCAGTTTATTTTGACAGCAACAAATCAGTCACGTAAATACAGAATTTTTCAAGATTTTCTGCAATAATTGTTGTTGTTATTTCTGTTATAATGTCACATGATTCCATGCTGTGTCATTATTGTTATAACCCTTTCCCAAACAAGACCTGGTTTTGACGACCCTAATAGAAATGTCGTGGGAAAACATTGAAACAAAAGAAGAAACTGCTGATAACCAGCAGTTTCTCCTTTTGTCTCAATATTTTCTGTGCTGTATTATACATATATTCTATCTCTAACAACATCTCTTTTGTCGTCAGCAGCAGCTTTCAAATTGGATCACCCTAAAAATTTTTTGTTTTGGGAAATGCTTAAAATACAATCTTTGTTTCAGATACAGACAATAGGACAAGATCTCGAGCAAAATGATCGTGAGAAAATGGAAACATTGATGGAGAAAATTAGGGGCCTTATAATCAGAAATGGGTAGGTTTAGAATCCACGTGTTTAACTTTTACCCAAGCAAGACCTGGTTTTGATGTCCCTAATATTAGACAATAGGACAAGATTTTGAGCAAAATGATCGTGAGAAAATGGAAACATTGATTGGAGAAAATTAGGGGCCTTATTATCAGAAATGGGTGGGTTTAGAATCCATATATTTAACCTTTACCCAAATAAGACGTGCCCTGGTTTCTCGAAAAAACTTAAGTACGTTCTCATGCTCAAATCTGAGCACCATGCTCAAATCGCATGAAATCCACGTGAACTTCAATTGAATACCCTTCAACGTTGGAGAGTATCCCTTTGAAGTTGAGCATGTTCTCATGAGAATATACTTAAGTTTTTTCGAGAAACCGGGGCCTGGTTTTGACGTCCCTAATATTAGACAACTGGACAAGATCTCGAGCAAAATGATCGTGAGAAAATGGAAACATTGATGGAGAAAATTAGAGGCCTTATTATCAGAAATGGGTAGGTTTAAAATCCATGTACAGTCGACACTCATTGTGTCGAAGTCAGAGGGTTTGTCGAAATGCATTGACATATCTGGAGTTCGACTCATCCCATTTTGACCAGTTTCGATTTAAATGACATTTGATCGTTTATGTTACTCATCAAGTACATTCATAATTGAAATATAGTCGGAAAAGGAAAGAAATTGCTCGAAACGAGCAATTTCTATCCTTTTCCTACTATATTTCAATGGCTATATTTATTTCGAAATACATTCGTTTGAAATTTTTGATTATCCATTTATGAGGACCAGACCAGACTTTGGATTCGACTTAATCAGAAATTCGATGCATCCAATGTCGAGATAGCGAGTGCCAACTGTATCTGGTGCTTTACAATATTGTATGTTGCAGTCAAGATCATGAAATAATCAAGGCCATAAATGTAAGCCAGAATCTGGAAAAAGGTCACTTAAGGCTTTTGAGCCCAACATGGATCCAGATAAATCTGTGCATATGCACAGTCTAATCAGGACCCATGTTGTTCTCTAATAGCTTCTTCATGACCTGTAGAGACTTTAAGATAGCAGCATAGATCCTTATCAGCCTGGATTTAGACTTGGGATGATCTGGAAACTTGGTAGTCTCAAAAGCTGTCATTAAGGCCCTTTTTGCAGATCCCGGCTCATATTATTGTGTCATCAGTAACATTGAAAATGCTGTAAATACAAGAAGAAGATTCAGATATGATCATAAGAATATTTAGGTTGAATCAGTTGTTATTAGCATTGACAGAGGCCCAATAAATATAAATGATCCATTGTGAAGTAAATATATTTAAGTATTTTGCATGTCTCTATGAATGTGAACAATTTTAACATACATGAATAAATGGATAAACATGTAAATCGTCGTTGTAAATGCAAAACCTCGTATGTCGGATGTCGCGATTTTCAAAGTACAAACTTGTGCGCCCAGTTTAGACAATTCACGTATGTTTAGAGATATCTTTACTGATCTTAATTAATGACACATTATTTGTGAACATTATTTGTGAACAATATGTCCAATTTTCAAGTAAAACATTTCAGTTTGGGAAAAGTTATTACACATTTTCCAACCCCCTTTAAAATTTTCCAAAAACGAGATACGAGGTTTTGCATTTACAACGACGAAATGCCTTATTTTTCAAGTGAAATTTACTCTCGTATAGGCGAGGTACATTGTCTGTAGACTACTCTTGTTATTTGATTCTATTCATTGTTCTGAAACTTCGCACATGCTTCTGTAACTATAATGTCAGCCTCTGGTCAATGATTCATTACTGGACATTTAATTTCATGGAATTTATACCCTTTCAAGACATACAATTTCTTTGGAAAAGTTTGTTTGTGCAACTCATTGTATCTACTGCTTCTGCTAGAGCTAGGGTTAAAATATATGTGACCCGTTACGCTAAAAGGGACCTTATCCGAATACCAAAAACCCAAACTTTTCAGACTCAGCATAGGTCAACCAGATACTATATTCGAAAACTGATCGTATAGTAAGATAGGGAAAACATTCCAGATATAAAAAATACATACAAGTGAAAAGTGTCGGCCCTAGTCTGGCTGCGCGGACTGCGCAGACAGGCTAGGGTCGATATTTTTCACACACCCGATAAGGTCCTTTTTAGCGCGACGGGTCACATATAAATGATCCCTTGTGAAAGACAAACGTTATATGAACCCTTTCCTAAATAGCAAAGTTTTAGGGACATCGAAATTCAAAGTTGCTGCAGACAAGGAAGAGGATGTTAGCAATGATAAAATCTGTGTACAAAAATGGCACTGGAAATGTTGAAGGAAAAATGCTTATCATCCTTATAAAATTATGTTCATTTAAGATCTACTGGTCCAACTGAGTTTTTCTTTACCCACACAGGGTTCTCCGCAGAATAATTTGAAGCTGTAGTGGCAAATTATAAGCATTGGTAAACCTTGATTTACTGCATTGTGTTCATGCAAATAATTGTGAATAAAAACATAATGGGAAAGGAAGAAATTGCTCAATTTGAGCAATTTCTTCTTTTCCCATAATGTTTTTATACAGAATTATTACATTTAATGTTATAAGAATGCATTATTTATCACTTTTTGACATAAAATGTCTACAAATCCCTCTATTTGATTACCTTTTTGAAGAAATTAAGCTGTGGGGTAGTTTTTGAAGCTGTAGTGGCATTACATTGATTTCCATGAAGCTGTAGTGGGGCCGATACAGCTTAATGGGCTGGGGAGAACACTGCCACATTGTTTTACCATTTCAGATCCACGGGTCCTGCTAGATGTGCTCTACTAGAACTGTTTGAATGTTATTGTCGTGGATGGAAAGATCTACAAAATGATGTAACGAGATTCTATTGTGACACTATGATGGACATTATTACAGACTGAGTTTTCCTTTTCCCACTTTGTTTTTCTTTACCAACTATGTTTTACCATTTCAGGTCCACAGATCCAGCTAGATGTGCTCTACTAGAACTGTTTGAATGTTATTGTCGTGGATGGAAAGATCTACAAAATGATGTAACAAGATTCTATTGTGACACCATGATGGACATTATTACAGATTGAGTTTTCCTTTTCCCACTTTGTTTTTCTTTACCAACTATGTTTTACCATTTCAGGTCCACAGATCCAGCTAGATGTGCTCTACTAGAACTGTTTGAATGTTATTGTCGTGGATGGAAAGATCTACAAAATGATGTAACGAGATTCTATTGTGACACAATGATGGACATTATTAACCCATTACCAGACGACAACTTTTTGGACATTTCCAATTTGAAATGTGTTGTAGACGACAATTTCAAGTTGATGAAATTTCAAAAATCTTTCCATTTTGGGTTAGAAATCATTGTGGAAAATGCAGAAATTGCTTGTCGCAAGCAATTTCTTCATTTTCCACAATGATTTCCCAAGCCTTTTCTTGTGAAGGAGTCAAAAGGCGTCTATGTGTGGTAATGGGTTAAAACATGTTGCCTAACATATATGTTTATAAAATGAATGCATTTCAGATCTACATGTCCAGCTAGATGTGCTCTACTAGAACTGTTTGAATGTTATTGTCGTGGATGGAAAGATCTACAAAATGAGTTTTTCTTTACCCACTATGTTTTTTCTTTACCCACTATGTTTATAATGTTTTACCATTTCAGATCCACGGGTCCTGCTAGATGTGCTCTACTAGAACTGTTTGAATGTTATTGTCGTGGATGGAAAGATCTACAAAATGATGTAACGAGATTCTATTGTGACACTATGAAGGACATTATTACAGACTGAGTTTTTCTTTTCCCACTTTGTTTTTCTTTACTCACTATGTTTTACCATTTCAGATCCACGTGTCCAGCTAGATGTGCTCTACTAGAACTGTTTGAATGTTATTGTCGCGGATGGAAAGATCTACAAAATGATGTAACGAGATTCTATTGTGACACTATGAAGGACATTATTACAGACTGAGTTTTTCTTTTCCCACTTTGTTTTTAGCTCCACTGGCCGAAGGCCAGCGGGGCTTATGTCATGGCCCTGTGTCCGTCGTGCGTGCGTCCGTCCGTCCGTCCGTGCGTCCGTCCGTCCGTGCGTCAACTTTTTCTTTAAACATCTTCTTCTCCAAAACTACTGGACCAATTTCAACCAAACTTCACAGGAATCTTCCTTGCATGAACCTTTTCCAAATTCCTTCAAAAAATTAAATTCCGTGCAGAACTTGAATTTTGATTAAATTAATTGATTTAAATTTTCAAACATTTTTTAAAAATCTTCTTCTCCAAAACTACTGGACCAATTTCAACCAAACTTCACAGGAATCTTCCTTGCATGAACCTTTTCCAAATTCCTTCAAAAAATTAAATTCCGTTTAGAACTTGAATTTTAATTAAATTAATTAATTTAAATTTTCGAAGAATCTTTAAAAAAATTTCTTCTCCAAAACTACTGGACCAATTTCAACCAAACTTCACAGAAATCTTCCTTGCATGAATCTCTATCAAATTCCTTCAAAAGAATAAAATCCGTGCAGAACTTGAATTTTTATTCATTTAATTGATTTAAATTTTCAAAAAATCTTTAAAAATTCTTCTTCTCCAAAACTACTGGACCAATTTCAACCAAACTTCACACGAATCATCCTTGCATGAATCTTTCCTAAATTCCTTCATAAGAATAAAATCTATGCAGAACATGAAATTTAATTAATTTAATTGAATTTGATTTTCGAAAAATCTTTAAAAATTCTTCTTCTCCAAAATTACTGGACCAATTTCAACCAAACTTCACAGAAATCTTCCTTGCATGAATCTTTCCTAAATTCCTTCAAAATAATACAATTCGCTCAGAACTTGAATTTTAAATAATTTAATTGGTTTAAATTTTCGCAAAAATCTTTTAAGAAATTATCTTCTCCAAAACAACTGGACCAATTTCAACCAAAATTTACAGAAATGTTCCTTGCATTAATCTCTTCTTAATTCATTCAAAAAAAATAAATTCTATGTAGAACTTAAATTTCAATTTATTAAATTAAATAAATTTTCGCAAAAATCTTTAAAAATTCTTCTCCAAAACTGCTGGACCAATTTCAACCAAACTTTACAGAAATGTTCCTTGCATTAATCTATTCTTAATTCTTTCAAAAAAAAAATTCTATGTAGAACTTAAATTTTGATTAATTGAATTAAATTCAATTTTCGAAAAATCTTCTTTTCCAAAACTACTGGACAAATTTTAACCAAACTTCACACGAATCTTCCTTGCAGTTTTCTCCTCTAAATTCCTTAAAAAAAAATCTGTGTAGAACTTGAATTTTAATAAATTCAATTAAATTGAATTTTCGAAAAATTATTAAACAATCTTCTTCTCCAAAACTACAGGACCAATATCAACCAAACTACACAGGAATCTTCCTTGCATGAATCTCTTACAAATTCCTTCACTATCGAATGAAAAGCTTGGCCGTTATTGGCTAGGCTTTTTTTTTTCACTATATGAAACAGTGTAATTTTAAGAAAATTTTAAAAAACATTTCTGCTCCTTAATCACTTATTGGATTTCATTCTGGTGTAGCATGAATCTTCTTGGAATAGACCTCTATTGTATTCCTTGAAGAAGTTCACAGTCTAACTGTCTAAAAGCCAGTGGAGCGATACAGGGCCATCTTGGCCCTCTTGTTCTTTACTCACTATGTTTTACCATTTCAGGTCCACAGATCCAGCTAGATGTGCTCTACTAGAACTGTTTGAATGTTATTGTCGTGGATGGAAAGATCTACAAAATGACGTGACAAGATTCTATTGTGACACCATGATGGACATTATTACAGACTGAGTTTTCCTTTTCCCACTTTGTTTTTCTTTACCCACTATGTTTTACCATTTCAGGTCCACAGATCCAGCTAGATGTGCTCTACTAGAACTGTTTGAATGTTATTGTCGTGGATGGAAAGATCTACAAAATGATGTGACCAGATTCTATTGTGACACAATGATGGACATTATTACAGACTGAGTTTTCCTTTTCCCACTTTGTTTTTCTTTACCCACTATGTTTTACCATTTCAGATCCACGTGTCCAGCAAGATGTGCTCTACTAGAACTGTTTGAATGTTATTGTCGTGGATGGAAAGATCTACAAAATGATGTAACGAGATTCTATTGTGACACTATGAAGGACATTATTACAGACTGAGTTTTTCTTTTCCCACTTTGTTTTTCTTTACTCACTATGTTTTACCATTTCAGATCCACGTGTCCAGCTAGATGTGCTCTACTAGAACTGTTTGAATGTTATTGTCGCGGATGGAAAGATCTACAAAATGATGTAACGAGATTCTATTGTGACACTATGAAGGACATTATTACAGACTGAGTTTTTCTTTTCCCACTTTGTTTTTCTTTACTCACTATGTTTTACCATTTCAGATCCACTGGCCCAGCTAGATGTGCACTACTAGAACTGTTTGAATGTTATTGTCGTGGATGGAAAGATCTACAAAATGATGTAACGAGATTCTATTGTGACACCATGATGGACATTATAACAGACTGAGTTTTTCTTTTCCCACTTTGTTTTACTTTACCCACTATGTTTTTCTTTACCCACTATGTTTTACCATTTCAGATCCACGGGTCCAGCTAGATGTGCACTACTAGAACTGTTTGAATGTTATTGTCGTGGATGGAAAGATCTACAAAATGATGTCACGAGATTCTATTGTGACACTATGATGGACATTATTAACCCATTACCAGACGACAACTTTTTGGACATTTCCAATTTGAAATGTGTTGTAGACGACAATTTCAAGTTGATGAAATTTCAAAAATCTTTCCATTTTGGGTTAGAAATCATTGTGGAAAATGCAGAAATTGCTTGTCGCAAGCAATTTCTTCATTTTCCACAATGATTTCCCAAGCCTTTTCTTGTGAAGGAGTCAAAAGGCGTCACCGTGCAGTAATGGGTTAAAGACTGAGTTTTTCTTTTCCCACTTTGTTTTTCTTTACCCACTATGTTTTACCATTTCAGATCCACTGGTCCTGCTAGATGTGCTCTACTAGAACTGTTTGAATGTTATTGTCGTGGATGGAAAGATCTACAAAATGATGTAACGAGATTCTATTGTGACACCATGATGGACATTATTACAGATTGAATTTTTCTTTTCCCACAATGTTTTACCATTTCAGATCCACGGGTCCAGCTAGATGTGCTCTACTAGAACTGTTTGAATGTTATTGTCGTGGATGGAAAGATCTACAAAATGATGTAACGAGATTCTATTGTGACACAATGATGGACATTATTACAGATTGAATTTTCCTTTTCCCACTTTGTTTTTCTTTACCCACTATGTTTTACCATTTCAGATCCACGGGTCCAGCTAGATGTGCTCTTCTAGAACTGTTTGAATGTTATTGTCGTGGATGGAAAGATCTACAAAATGATGTGACCAGATTCTATTGTGACACAATGATGGACATTATTACAGACTGAGTTTTCCTTTTCCCACTTTGTTTTTCTTTACCCACTATGTTTTACCATTTCAGGTCCACAGATCCAGCTAGATGTGCTCTACTAGAACTGTTTGAATGTTATTGTCGTGGATGGAAAGATCTACAAAATGATGTAACGAGATTCTACTGTGACACTATGATGGACATTATTACAGACTGAATTTTTCTTTTCCCACTTTGTTTTTCTTTACCCACTATGTTTTACCATTTCAGATCCACAGCTCCAGCTAGATGTGCTCTACTAGAACTGTTTGAATGTTATTGTCGTGGATGGAAAGATCTACAAAATGATGTAACGAGATTCTACTGTGACACTATGATGGACATTATTACAGACTGAATTTTTCTTTTCCCACTTTGTTTTTCTTTACCCACTATGTTTTACCATTTCAGATCCACAGCTCCAGCTAGATGTGCTCTACTAGAACTGTTTGAATGTTATTGTCGTGGATGGAAAGATCTACAAAATGATGTAACGAGATTCTATTGTGACACAATGATGGACATTATAACAGACTGAGTTTTTCCTTTCCCACTATGTTTTCTAAACTTTCTCAGACGGCTTTAAGCTCAGACTTGGCAAGTCAACATCATATAATATAACGAGAGCTCAAATTATTTCAATCTTTTCCAAACAAGACCTGAGGCGTGTTCTTTAGCGCGAGATTTTTTAAGATTTCTTAACCCTTTCTCCAACAGCAAAATTTTAGGGTGGCTCAATTCCGAAGCTGCTTCAAACAACAAAATAAATGTTCTAAAGATAGGAAAAGTGTAAAATATGGCACAGAAAATATTTAGACAAAAGGAGAAACTGGTGGTTAGTTTCTTCTTTTGTTTCAATGTTTTCCCAAGCCTTTTTTATTGGGGACGTCAAAACCAGGTCTTGTTTTGGAAAGGGTTAAGGTGTTTTGGACCGAGACTTTGACCGAGCTGTTCCAAATGCTCCATATTTATACAAATGACGTCATAATGATGTCATTTGTATAAAGTATGGAGCATTCGGAACACAGCGGTTTATGAATTATTGGGTGTTCGGAGCAACTGGGTCAAATATCTTTTATATTGTTTGTACAGAGTTGACCGAGGGGTTCCGCACGAAGAATAGGGTAATGGCGCCTCCCATTGAGCGTTTTAAAAATCTTGCTCCAAAGAACGCTTTATCCTAAAATATCTTAAGAAAGCTCAAGAAATCTCGCTCTAAAGAATGCACCTCTGGTTTTGATGACACTGAAAGTGAACACATGGGAAAATATTGATTGTGTATAATAAAGCACAGAACATATCAAGGCAAAATGAGGAAATGCTGATCATCATATGTTTTGGAAAAGGAACGCTTCGCTGGAGCTCTGGTGTTTCACAAAAAAATCTTTGTCTGCTTGCAGCTTTTTGCTTCAAAATGGCGCCTTTAACCCTTTCCCAATCAAAGCTTGGTTTTGACTTCTCTACTGGAAAAGGCTTGGGAAATTATTGAGACAAAGGAAGAAAATGCTGATAACCAGCATTTTCTCCTTTTGTTGCAATGTTTTCATGACTGCATTGTACACATTCTATCTTTATCGAAATTTTGCCATATGCAGCAGCTTTTGAACTAGAAAACTGTACCATTTTGCCATTTGGGAGAGGGTTAAAAATTCTTGAATAGCACTTTTAATCCTTTCCCAAAGGACAAAATTTTTGGAAAGCCCCAATTCAAAGCTGCTGAAACCAATTGATGTTAATTAACCCTTTCCCAAACGACAAATTTTAGGGTTTTCCCATTCAAAAGCTGCTGAAGACAGCAAAATGGATGTTGATAATGATTAAATTCATGTACGATATAGCATAGAAAACATTGAGACAAAAGGAGAAACTGCTGGTTATCAGCAGTTTCTTATTTTGTCTCAATGTTTTCCCAAGCCTATTTCCATAGGGACGTCAAAACCAGGTCTTGTTTGGGAAAGGGTTAAGATAGGTTTGTGTGCATTATAGGTAAACATTGAGGCAAAAGGAGACAATGCTGACTATCAGCGTTTTCTTTTGCCACAATGTTTTCCAAAGCCGTTTGTATTTGGGATGTCAAAGCCAGGTCTTGTTTGTGAAAGGGTTAAGTAACTTAAGTTATTTGACATATCATTATTTTGTTTATGAAATGGATATTGTAATTGAAGTAACTTTTACATGTTTTATTATTTTCATACACTTAACCCTTTCCCAAACGGCAAAATTTTAGGGTGGTCAACTTCAAAAACTGCCAAAAAATGACAAAAAAGGATGGTATTAAAGATATAATATGTGTAAAATATGTCATAGAAAATATTGAGACAAAAGGAGAAACTGCTGGTTATCAGCAGTTTCTTTTGTTTCAATGTTTTCCCAAGCCTTTTCTATTAGTGACGTCAAAACCAGGTCTTGTTTGGGAAAGGGTTAAACTTCATATTCTCTTGTCCTACCAATCACGGTAGATAATCACGTGATACAATATTTTCAGAAAATCTTCAATAATTTTGTAAATACTGGACCGATTTGAATTCGGTTTGATGCAGAGAATGTGGACAGACGTCGCTCATTAGATGGGCGTGGTAGATTTTTAAAAAACCAACTGATAAAAAAGTTATTGAAGATAAACCAAAATTTTGGTTTATCTTCAATAACTTTTTTATCAGTTGATTTTTCAAAAACCCAACACGCCCAGCTGATTTCTGACATTTACCCACATTCTCTGCTCCAAACCGAATTCAAATTGGTCAAGTATTAAAAAGATATTGACGATTATTGGAAATTCTGAGTCACGTGATTATACACCGTGCCAATGTCCAATGAAACACTTTAACTTTTCCCTAATCAAGACCTAATTTTGATTTCTTCAATGGAAAAGGCTTAACAAAACATCAAAGCTAAAGATGAAAATGTTGATAATCAACATTTTCTTCTTTTGCCTGAATTTTTCTGTGCTAAAATGTACATAAATCTTGGCTGTATCAACATCCATTTTGTTGTTTTCAGCAGCTTAAAAATTGGACCACACAATTTCAATGTATGGGAAAGGGTTAAACAATAATTGCAAAACCTAGGTCTTGATGAGTGGTGATTTGTGATTCTTGTCTGACACGTGCAGTCATAAAATACATGTGGCATTGTATTTTTACGGCGAAAATGCAAACATTTGGCAGGTAAAAAGCCAAATTATTCTAACTGGTAATGTGCCTGTACAGATTGGATATCTTACGAATGTTTACGTTTCTGGAAAAGATTAATAAATTGTTTCAGTGCTGCTATCATCTACTTTTTTTGCTGCAATGTTTTCCCATGCCTTTTCTACAGGGGATGTCATAACCATGTCTTGTTTTGAAAAGGGATAATGTGCGACCTCTTTTATGTTGAATGTATTATGCAAGATAAGTAAGAGCAATGAACAAACCTATTGCTCACTGCAAATTCTGTAAATATGTTTCAGTTGCATATGTCCGCTTTTCAATGAAAAACTTTAAACAAGCTGCAGTTAAGAGGTTTTCGTTGAAAAGCAGCGATATACTTAACCCATTACCAAATGACAAAATTTTAGGGTGGTCCAAATTGAAATATCCTGCAGACGACAATTTCAAGTGAATGGGATTGTTAATTTTACAGTCTTTTTGGATGGACTTAATGGTAAACATTGTGGGAAATGAAGAAATCACAAGCAATTTCTTCATTTTCCACGATGTTTTCCATGGCCATTATTTTGAGGGAAGTCAACAAGTCATTGTGTGTTAATGGGTTAAGCTGTTCCCACAGAATAATGTGAAGCTGTAATGCCCTAGTGTAAAGAATTAACATATAATTACCAGATGGAAAATTTTTAGCTGGTCAAAACTCATAGACACTGTCAAATGAATGAAGAAATCGCCTGTCACAAGCAATTTTTAGCTCACCTGAGCACGAAGTGCTCGAGGGGAGCTATTGTGGTCACTCACCGTCCGTCGTCCGTCTGTCCGTCCACAATTTCTTCAAACATCTTCTCCAAAACTAACAGGCCAATTTTGACCAAACTTGGCAGGAATGTTCCTTGAGTGACCCTTCTCAAAATTGGTTCGCGGATTTTTGATTCGTCAAAAAATGTGGGCGTGGCAGGGCGGGGTTTATTGCACTTAGAGAAATCCTAAGAAAATTCTTTAAAAATCAACCATTTATCCAATTTGAACCAAACTTGGCAGAATTGTTCCTTGAGTGACCCTTCTCAAAACTTGTTCTCAGATTTTTGATTCGTCAAAAAACGTGGCCGTGGCAGGGAGAAAGGGGCTTATCAGACTTAGAAAAATCATAAGAAAATTCTTTAAAAATCAACCATTGGGCCAATTTGAACCAGACTTTGCAGGGATGTGCCTTAAGCCATTCTTTTTAAAATTTGTTCACATATATTTTCATTTGTAAGAAATTGTGGCCGTGGCAGGGAGAAAGGGGCTTATCAGACTTAGAGAAATCATAGGAAAATTCTTTAAAAACCAACCATTGTTCCAATTTGAACCAAACTTGGCAGAATTGTTCCTTGAGTGACCCTTCTCTAAACTTGTTCTCAGATTTTTGATTCGTCAAAAAACGGGCCGTGGCAGGGAGAAAGGGGCTTATCAGACTTAGAGAAATCATAAGAAAATTCTTTAAAAATCAACCATAGGGCCTATTTGAAGCAGACTTTGCAGGAATGTTCTTTGAGTCTCTCTTTTCAAAACTGATTCACAAATTTTTACATTTGTCAAAAAATGAGGGCGTGGCAGGGAGGAAGGGGCTTATCAGCCTTAGAGAAATCCTAAGAAAATTCTTTAAAAATCAACCAATGGGCCAATTTGAACCAAACTTTGCAGAATTGTTCCTTGAGTGACCCTTTTTAATATTTGTTCATAAATTTATAGTTTCGTCAAAAAATGTGGGTGTGGCAGGGCGGGGCTTATCTAACCAAGAGAAATTGTTAAAAAATTCTTCAAAATCTTCTTCTCCTTAACCATAGGGCCAATTAAAACCAAATTTGGCAGGAATGTTCCTTGGGTGACCCTTCTTAAGATTTGTTCGCGGATTTTTTATTCATCCAAAATTGTGGGCGTGGCAGGTCAGCATTTACCGGACTTGGAGAAATCATAAGAAAATGCTTTCAAAATCAACCATTGGCCCAATTTGAACCACACTTGGCAGAAATGTTCCTTGGGTGACTCTTTTCAAAATTTGTTCTCAAATTTTTTATTCGTCAAAAAAAATGGGTGTGTCTTAAACTTCTTTCAGGTGAGCGATATAGGGCCATTCTGGCCCTCTTGTTTCATTTCCCATGAATAAGGTTTCTACTAGTAAATACGAAAAATGTGAAATTTCATTCACTTGAAATTGTCGTCTTCAACATGTTTGAGTTTGGACCGGCCTAAAATTTTGCTAGATCTTGATCAGTGTTGGCTTCTTTTGTCTCATGTTTTTTCCAAGCAAGAGACAAAAGAAGCCAACACTCAAGGATGTCAAAACTAGGTCTTGTTTTGAAAGGGTTATCATCTTTGGAAGAACAATGTGCACTTACTACTTATTATATCCTGTCACATTATTATTGCACATGTTTACAAGGTTTGCCTAATTTGCATGTATTGATTAGAATCTTACAGGTGTCTCCAGGATTTGTACAGTCTTGAAAAGTGCTTAAATTTGAGCCTGTTTCTTGAAAAGTTCTTAAAAATGAAAAAATAGTGCTTAAAAGTGCTTGATTTTGATCCTTCTCTTAAAAAGTCCTTAAAAAGGCTTGAATTTGTCAAAAACGTGCTTAAAATGATTGAATGGCCAGATTCATGGTAAAAAATAAATGATATAAACATAATTAAAACATCTACATTTAAGAATTATTTCTGTTAAAAAAGTAGAGGAACAAGCCTTTGTCAGAGACTGACTCATTTGCAATTCCTCCACCCCCTCTACCTACATGAACTTTGCAAGAATTATGCCCCTTGAAAGTAAGAAATTTGGCAGGGCAGTGTATATTGGGACTGCAGCACACTTTGTTGAAGACCTTTAGCAGTGACTGATGTACGAAGAAACATGCTTGAAAAAATGGAATTATGTGCTTAAAAAGTGCTTGAATTTTGGCATTGGCTGTCTGTATGAACCCTGGTCTCACATCTGCAAGATTCTTACCATTACATGAATTTTATGAAAAATTACTGTAGTTTTGAGTTGGATATTGTGCTGTTTACTTTGGTAAATTTTGAAACATTTGCCTCAATATTGTGATTGGACAATACTTATTTAACCCTTTCCCAAACAAGACCTGGTTTTGACACCCTTATTGGTAATACTTAAGAAAATATTGAAACAAAAGAAGAAACTGCTGATAACCAGCAGTTTCTCCTATTGTCTCAACATTTTCTATGCTATATTTTACACAAATTCTATCTTTAATGACTTCCATTTTGTCATTTGTGACAGTTTTTGAAGTGGATTACCTTAAAAATTTGTTGGTGGGAAAGAGTTTATATTGTGATTGGACAATACTTATTTAAAACTGAAAGTTCAGCATTTATGTCAGGGATATTGTATGCATTATTCCGAAAATATTGTGATTGTGAATAAATCTGATGAATTTTGTGGGTTTTGATATTTATTATATTTAGTCCTTGAACATGGATTCCTTCTGCAGCCAATACACTTCATTTGTGGCCATGGCCTTTGAAATTGAACCTTTCTCGTGCAAAGTGTTGTTCTCTGATAGATGTCGTCTGTAAATTGCCTTCAATACTGCAGTCATTGCTAGACCTCATTCCAAAACAACAAAATTCTGAACTGGTTTTGCAGGAAAGATTAATGCTGTTGCATGAAAAGCACTGTGAGAAAATGGAGTTCTGAAGAGTAGCATAGATGCCTGAACATGTCTTGATTCAACACATGTGGCGAGGCAAGTTCTGGTCGACTGGTGGTAACAAAATTCAACCCTTTAATCCATTCTCTAATGGCAAATGTTTTAACTCTTCCCATTTGAAAGCTTCTGAAGAAGACAAAATTGATACTTCAAAAGATTGGATTTGTTTACAATGTAGCACAATTACTTCTTTGGCCTCCATGTTCTCCACAACTTTTGAGGGACGTCAAAAACCAGGTCAGATTGTTGAAAGGTTTAACACTTCTCATGCTGTTTGTGTCAAGATCCTGTTCTGACCAAAACTTTTACAAACAGTGTTGAATAAGATCGGCCTGCAAAGACATGCAGTCTGATCTTAGCCTACACTGCCTACTTTCTACTTTATCATAGTGGAAAATTAATTTATTTAAACAAGACCAGGTTTTTACATACCTAGAACAGGCTCTGGAAAACATTGAGACAAAGGAAGAAAACTGCTGATGATAGGCATTTTCTCCTTTTGCCTCAATATTTTTGGTGCTATATTAAATACAAATTTCTTGTTTGGGAACATCCATTTTGTCATCTGCAGGAGCTTTCAAATAGAACCACCCTACAACTTTCTCATTTGTGAAACAAGCAAATTCGCCGAACATATTTTCATAGTCAATGGAGTAGCGCGGAAACTAATATCACTATGTATATGGCTTCAACAGAACAAATATCACTGTATGCATATGGCTTCAACAGTCAGGGGCAGTAACTCTGAATTCAATGGTGGAACAGGGTAACCCTGACAATATGCGCATGCCCTCTTTGTAGTGAAGCTGTGCACAAAGTTTCATTGAAATCCGGTCTATAGTTTTCAAGAAATAGCGAGGACACGAATATCACTCTGTATGTATATATCTTCAACAGTCAGGGGCAGTAACTCTGAATTCATTGGTTGAACCGGGTAACTCCGACAATATGCGCATGCCCTCTTTGTAGTGAAGCTGTGCACAAAATTTCATTGAAATCTGGTCTATAGTTTTCAAGAAATAGCGAGGACATGAATATCACTCTGTATGTATATGGCTTCAACAGTCAGGGGCAGTAACTCTGAATTCATTGGTCGAACCAGGTAACCCCGACGATATGCGCATGTCCTCTTTGTAGTGAAGCTGTGCACAAAGTTTCATTGAAATCCGGTCTATATTTTTCAAGAAATAGCGAGGACATGAATATCACTCTGTATGTATATGGCTTCAACAGTCAGGGGCAGTAACTCTGAATTCATTGGTCGAACCAGGTAACCCCGACGATATGCGCATGTCCTCTTTGTAGTTAAGCTGTGCACAAATTTTCATTGAAATCCGGTCTATAGTTTTCAAGAAATAGCAAGGACACGAATATCACTCTGTATGTGTATGGCTTCAACAGTCAGGGGCAGTAACTCTGAATTCATTGGTCGAACAAGGTAACCCCTACGATATGCGCATGTCCTCTTTGTAGTAAAGCTGTGCACAAAGTTTCATTGAAATCCGGTCTATAGTTTTCAAGAAATAGCGAGGACACGAATCTCAGACGGACGGAAAAACAATTTCATCAGCGGGGGATAATCATAACCTTTAAGACAACAGAGGTGTGTTCTTTAGAGCGAGATTTCTTGAGATATCTTGAGATTTTTTAAGATATTTTAGGATAAAGCGTTCTTTTGAGCAAGATTTTTAAGACGCTTAATGGGAGGCGCCATTACCCTATACTTCGTGCGGAACCCCTGGGTCAACTCTGTACAAACAAGATTCTCCACTCCATAATTCATAAACCGCGGTGTTCCGAATGCTCTTTACTTTATACAAATGACGTCATGATGACGTCATTTGTATAAATATGGGGCATTCGGAACAGCTCGGTCAAAGTCTCGGTCTTGAAAACGCTTTATCCAAAACACCTTGAGAAATCTTAAGAAATCTCGCTCTAAACAACGCGCCTCTGGACAAGGCTTGAGCTGTAACAATAAAACAACACTTTTGTTTTTGGCTAAATTTTATTTCGGTTGAGGACAACAATCCTTGCAGCTGCCTTTGATACAAAATAAAGAAGGAAAAGGAAAATGTTAAGTTAGTCCACCCAAATGAGATTCACACGCATTACCAGATGAGAAAATTTTAGACTGTTCCAATTTGAAAGGTGATGCAGACGACATTTTCAAGTTCATGAAAATTTAAAAATCTTACCATTTCGGGTTAGAAAACATTGCAGAAAATGAAGAAATTGCTTGTCACAAGCAATTTCTTCATTTTCCACAATGTTTCCCAATGCATTTCTATTAAGGATTCAAAAGGCGTCACTGTGCAGTAATGGGTTAAGGCAATGTTTAAACATAAGGTTGTGGAATGTTCCACCGCCAAACGTATACGACGTCGCTTGAATAGGTTCATATATGTAACAATTGTTAACAAAGTTGCTTGAAATATTCCAACATCCCATGAATCTCATAGCTGGTGGACTAGCTTAAGGCAGTTGAGGCAATCAATGATCTAGATCAGTCTGCAAACGAGCTGTCCACAAAGCTTAACCCTTTCCCACACATTGACGCTTTGGAAAACATTGTGGAAAATGAAGAAATTGCTTGTCACAAGCAATTTCTTCATTTTCCACAATGTTTTCCCAAGCCATTTGCTTTAGAGGAGTCAAAAAGAGTCACTGTGTGGTAATGGGTTAAACATCAGGTTGTGGAGCGTTCCACCGCCAAATGTATACGACGTCACTTGAATAGGTTTGGATATGTAACAATTGTTAATGATTCCACACCAAATATTCAGAAGTCGCATGAGTCTCATTAGGAGTGGATTACCTTAAGGTTAAGGCATTTTAATCATGGATCTAGGCGGCCTTTAATACATGAGCTCTTAACAAGCTGATCGAGATCCATAAGACTCACTTTCCCATATCCTAGCTCATGCAACTGAGCCCAGATTTGGATAAAAGGGCCTTTATAGCATTTGAGATTCTAAATCCATATCAGCCAGTGTCAAAAGTGCAGTCTGAATAGGATCTAGACTGCTATTACACTTGCTGGGGCCGCAGCCTTAGCGCAGTTGGTAGCGCATCTGCTTCTCATTCGAGAGGTCCTGGGTTCGATACCCGGCCGCGGCTAATACCCTTTCTGACAAAATTGTCACCCACCAATGGGTTTGAAATCGTTAACCTAAGTGGGCGAGCAGCTGGAGGCTCGGTAAGGGTGTTGTGGTAGTACTGGTTTGAGAAACAACAGGAATCCATGGGTAGGTGCTCCAGCCGCCGCGATATGACCCTGGTAGTTGAAAACAGCGTAAAACCCCAATAAGCTCAAGCTATTACACTTGCTATCTGTCATGATAATACAACTAGAGATCATGGATCTTGATCAGACTTACAGTACCTTCACCCATTACTGCACACAGAGACGCCTTTTGACTCCCTTACAAGAAAACACTTGGGAAAACACTGTGGAAAATAAAGAAATTGCTTGTGACAAGCAATTTCTTCATTTTCCACAATATTTTCTAACCCAAAATAATTGTAAAATTTCATCAACTTGTTATTGTCGTCTGCAACACCTTTCAAAATGGAAGAGTCCAAAATTTTGTTGTCTGGTAACGGGTTAATCTAGTTTAGTCTCAAATGTCATTATCTTCCTTTCCTACAGTTATTTACAATGATAAAATCAACCATCAATTTCAAAAAGACACTAATAATGTAAACTATGAAAGCAATCATTTATGTACAGTTTGGAACAAATTATCAAATTCAAACCCATTACCACACAGTGACGCACACAAGATAAAGGCTTTGGAAAATGAAATTGTTTGCCACAGTTTTTCTTCCATAAAGGACAAAAACTTTTGTCATCTGGTGATGGCTTAACAATATAGCACTGAATTAAGCACTTAAACAGAATGTCAAATGTCATGGTCTTCACAAATTTACAGTACATTTATGGCATTATTATTAACTAAAATGAGTTGGCAAGTAAATTAACCCTTTCCCAAACAAGATCTGGTTTTAGGGTCCATGATAGAAAAGGGTATAGAAAATATTGAGGCTAAAGAGCAAATGCTAGTGACCAGCATTTTCTCCTTTTGCCTAAATATTTTCTTTGCTATATCATACAAAAACAATTTCTTCATCAACATCAATTATTGTGTCTGCCGAGCGGCAGAACTGTTCAAAATGTAACAGTCCAAAATTTTGCTGTTAGGGAAATGGTTAAAAGTTTTTCCTTCGAGTATTGTTCAGTGTCTCTTCATTTTCACAAGTGACGTCACATCTGTAAACAGGCCCTTCACGCGGGGTACAAGCACTCGCTTAAACACTGACGGATCAATGTTCAGTGCACCTGAAAAACACAGAAAATATTGTACCACATGATTCCCGCCATGTCACAGGGATACTTTTGGACCATTGGCCCTTTTTTCTCAGAAATGACCCATTAAATTTCAACCTATGGGCCAAAATGACCCACAGAATTCTTGAGTGCAGACTTTTACATCTTGCCTTTACCTAATATACAATGAAACTAGGGAAATCTTTAACAAATTGGAGTTCTATTTCATGAATGCCATCAAAATTAAATAACCAAAACCTTTCAACAGATAGCCTATGAGAAATTAGCCTAGGTCATAATGATATATATGTGACCCAACACGCTAAAAGGGACCTTATCAGAACTCCAAATATCCAAGTTTTGTCAAACTGGTCATGCTCAGTAGAGGTCAACTAGAAGATGTACCGTATAGCACTTTATTTCTGCGGGGACTTTATTTCTGCTATTTCTGCGGTCGTGGACGGCACCGCAGAAATAAAATCCGCAGAATATTAATCCTGAATATAGCGGTTGTCCTGTAATTTTAGTCAGTACTTGGACAAGTTAAACTGTTACCACCCGATGGAAAGAACAATATCATAACAATGTCCAGAGTACTTTCCTATTCAAAAATGGTGTAACTACGGCTTTAACTTAGGTGTAGATAAGACATTTTAGTTCATCAATAAACAAAGATTTAACAAGTTTGACTGATTGGTAACAGTTTGACACGTCTTTCTTTTCACACCTATATGTATACGGCATAATGCCTTTATAGATACTGGTAAATGCGTGGGATTATCCCTTTACCCTAACGGAGTAATTAGAATATTTGGTAAGCATCGTCTTTCAAACTATGTCTGATACTGACTAAAACTGATTTGATAGCGCAGAAATAAAATCTTTGATTTTGCAAAATGTGAGACCGCAGAAATATGTTCCACAGAAATTTAACCCGTCTGATTTCTGGAAAAACGCAGAATTTGGACCCCGCAGAAATAAAGTGCTATACGCTATTTGGGAAAGGAACACACGCTAAGACAGATTAGACATTCTAGTTTTAGAGAGTTATACCAGAAAGGAAAGTATCGGCCCTAGTCTGGCTGCGCGGACTGTGCAGACAGGCTAGGGTCGATAGTTTTCACACAACCGATAAGGTCCCTTTTAGCGTGACGGGTCACATATATCCTGGCTTATGACCCAGACTTATTCAACGGGTGGGCTATTGGCTCACAAGCCAAAGTTTCCAAATTGATCACTGCATCTTAGGTTATCAAATCCTACCTGTAGCGTTCATGATAAGTGCTGCATCATGACCCGTTTGTAGACCAACCCTCTGCCAAGCGACCAGACCTTTTGTATGGTGCAACATTTAACCCTTTCCCAAACGACAAATTTTCAAAATTTCCATTTCAAAAGCTGCCACCGACAACAAATGGACCTGGTTTAAGATAGAATTTGTGTACAATATAGCACAGAAAATATTGAGACATAAGGAGAAACTGCTGGTTATCAGGAGTTTCTTCTTCAGTCTCAATGTTTTCCTAAGTCATTTCTATAAGGGGTGTCAAAACCAGGTCTTGTTTGGGAAAGGTTTAACCCTTTCCAAAAACAGAACATTTGAGATTGCTCCAAATTAACCCTTTCCCAAACAAGACCTGGTTTTGACGTCCCTGGTGGAATAGGCTTGGGAAAACATTGAAACAAAAGAAGAAACTGCTGATAACCAGCAGTTTCTCCTTTTGCCTCAATATTTTCTATGTCATATTTTATGCAAATCCTATCTTTGATAACACCCATTTTGTCATTTGTTGCAGTTTTCGAAGAGGATCATCCGAAAATTTTGCCGTTTGGGAAAGGGTTTAAGAGAAGCATAATGAGAATAATACACTCTGAGGCTAATTTTATCGTACTTTAGTTTACCTGTAGCATTCATAATGAGTGCTGCATCATGACCTGTTTGTAGACCAACTCTCTGCCAAGTCACCTCTGACCTCTTCTTATACAGCACATAGAAGCCCATCATGGAAGTTACGACAAAGTACTGCAATTACAAATAAGAAGTATTAACCCATTACCAGACCCCAAAATTTTGGACTGTTCCAATTTAAAAGGTGTTGCAGAAAAAAAAAATCAAGTTCATGAAGTTTAAACAAGAGCTGTCCGAAGACAGCACGCTAAGTTGCTTAGTATAAAGGGGGCATAACTCCAAATATAGAGGAGCCAGGGTCATGGGCCCTGGTAGTAAGGTAGAGGGTGTGATGGTGAATAAGTATCCCAAGTTTGGGTTGAATCCCTTTGATAGTATGGAAGTTATTGATGTTTGAAAAAACTTTTAACCTTTGTTGCAACGCCGACGCCGACGCCCAGGTGACAGTGTAAGCTCTCATTTTCTTCGTAAAGTCAAGCTAAAATATCTCCATTTTGGATTAGAAAACATTGTGGAAAATGAAGAAATTGCTTGTCTTCATTTTTAGTCCCCTACCGGCGAAGCCGAAGGGGACTTTAGGTTTGCACTCTGTCCGTCAGTCTGTCCGTCCGTCCGTCAGTCCAGTGAATTACTTTTCCGGACTTTCTTTCTAAACAGCGGTAGCTATTGAGCTGATTTTTGGTATGTAGACCCGCATTGATGAGTTACAGAACAAGTTTTAGTTTCGTTCCGGTCCAGTGATTTTTGAGGAAGATATGGATGCTGGACTTATAAATTACTGGGAAATTACAGTTTTCCAGACTTTTTTCTTAATGCTGGCAGCTATTGAGCTGATTTTTGGTATGTAGACCCGCATTGATGAGTTACAGAACAAGTTTGAGTTTCGTTCCGGTCCAGTGATTTTTGGGGAAGATATGGATGCTGGACTTAGAAAATTACTGGGAAATTACAGTTTTCCAGACTTTTTTCTCAATGCTGGCAGCTATTGAGCTGATTTTTTGGTATGTAGACCCGCATTGATGAGTTACAGAACAAGTTTTAGTTTCGTTCCGGTCCAGTGATTTTTGGGGAAGATATGGATGCTTGACTTAGAAAATTTCTGGGAAATCAGTTTTCCAGTCTTTTTTTCTTAATGCTGGCAGCTATTGAGCTGATTTTTGGTATGTAGACCCGCATTAATGAGTTACAGAACAAGTTTGAGTTTTGTTCCGTTCCAGTGATTTTTGAGGAAGATATGGATGCTGGACTTAGAAAATTACTGGGAAATTACAGTTTTCCAGACTTTTTTTCTAGACGCTTGCAGGTATTGAGCTGATTTTCGGTATATGAACACATATTGATGAGATACAGAACGAGTGTTAGTTTCGTTCCGGTCCAGTGATTTTTGGGGAAAATATGGATGCTGGACTTAGAAAATTTCTGAGAAATTACAGTTTTCCAGACTTTTTTTTCTTAATGCTTGCAGCTATTGAGCAGATTTTTGGTATGTAGACCCGCATTGATAAGTTACAGAACAAGGTTTGAGTTTCGTTCCAGTCCAGTGATTTTTGAGGAAGATACGGATTCTGGACTTTGAAATTTTTTGGGCTTCTTTTTCGCATATATATAAAGCCGGTAGGGGACTTGGTGTTGTTTTGCAATACTTCAGAATGCTTGTTCTTAATTATTTCCCAAGCCTTTTCTTGTGAGAAAATCAAAAGGCATTACTGTGCAGTAATGGGTTAACAGAGCCAGAGCTACTGATAAGAGGGCTTAAATACATTCTAACTTTGTTATTTAAATTCAAAACCATATGTTGTAGGTACAGTACTCGTTTGAATTGTCCTTTTCCTATTTTATTTCAATGGTTATCTTTACTTCAAAATAATTTTGTTTAGTATTTTTGATATCCATTAATGATGACTGGACCTGATATTCACTTCAACATCAGGACTACAACCCATCATTAACTGCACAACACATCATGCATCTTCCGTCTCCGTCATAAACTTCCGTTGCCATAAATTACTCCTATAAATTGACAGTGGTATCTGTTGTTAATTTCCATTGTCAATGATGATGCATCAAGTGTTTTGTAGTGTATGATGGGCTGTAATTCTTAAGCAGAAATTTGACTTATCTGATGCCAACATGATGAGACTTAGCGTCAACTGTAACCGTTATTACTCAACTTACCATCCAGTGAGAGATCATATGAGCGTCCTTATCTGAAGGTCGGAGAAAGTTGGCAGAGCGACCGGACATTATCGCCATGGCAACCAACATGGTACCACCTGACCGCGCCAGATACGTGTGTAGAGCGTCCATCTTCTCTATATCAGTCTAGAAAGAGGAGAAAAATCAACATACTTATCCCTTTCCCAGACGACAAAATTTTAAGTGATCCATTTCAAAAACTGCCACAAATGACAAAATGGATGTTATCAAAGATATGATTTGTGTATGGTACAGAAAATATTGAGACAAAAGGAGAAACTGCTGGTTATCAGCAGTTTCTTCTTTTGTTTCAATGTTTTCCCAAGCATTTTCTAAAGGGACGTCAAAACCAGGTCTTGTTTGGGAAAGGGTTAACATACTTAACCCTTTCCAAAACAACAAAAATTTAAGGCAGACAATTTGAAAGCTGCTACAGACGACAAAATGGATGTTGTTTACAGTAGAATTTGTATGTATGATTACACTGAAAATTTTGAGACAAAAGGAGAAACTGCTGGTTATAAGCAGTTTCTTCTTCTGTCTAAATGTGTTCCCAAGCGTTTCTACCAGGGACGTCAAATTCCAGTCTTGTAAAGGAAAAACCCTTTCCAAAACAAGACCTGGTTTTGACACCGCTAAAAGGATATACTTGGGAAAACATTGAGACAAAAGAAGAAACTACTGATAATCTGCAGTTTCTCCTTTTGTCTCTATATTTTCTGTGTTATTATACACAAATTCTATTTTTTTTTCAAAATTCATTTTATCGTCTGAAGCAGCTATCAAACTGAACACCCTAAAATATTGTTGTTTGGGAATGGGTTAATCCATTCCCAAACAGCAAAATTTTAGGGTGACTGGTCAAATTCAAAGTCTGCTACAGATATCCATTTGGCCGTTAAATGGAAACAGATTTTGTGTTCAATCTTACAGCAGCATAACCATAATCATAATAATTACAAAATTAGCATGAAAATGGACATTTGCATGCCCCAGTATCTAACATTTTTCTCACAACCTTTCAAAAGTACACTTACAGTAATTCTGATAACCCACTGAGGCAGTGCAAATAGCAGAACACCCATAACCATAAGAAGTACAAAATCCGCACGAAGGTGAATGTTTGCATGTCCCAGTATCTAACTTAAGTTTTTTCTACCACAATGTTTTAAAAGTAGACTTACAGTAATTCTGATAACCCACTGTGGAAGTGCATATAGCAGAACACCCATCACCATAAGAAGTACAAAATCAGCACGAAGATGAATGTTGACCAAGTGTGTAACTATAGTTTTTTTCCCCACAAAGTTTCAAAAGTAGACTTACAGTAATTCTGATAACCCACTGAGGCAGTGCATACAGCAGCACAACCATAACCATAAGAAGTACAAAATCAGCACGAAGATGAATGTTTGCATGTCCCAGTATCTAACTTAAGTTTTTTCTACCACAATGTTTCAAAAGTAGACTTACAGTAATTCTGATAACCCACTGAGGCACTGCATATAGCAGGACACCCATAACCATAAGAAGTACAAAATCCACACGGAGGTGAATGTTTGCGTGTCACAGTATCTAAATTTATTTTTTCCCTCAAAGTTTTAAAAGTAGACTTACAGTAATTCTGATAACCCACTGAGGCAGTGCATATAGCAGGACACCCATAACCATAAGAAGTACAAAATCCGCACGAAGGTGAATGTTTGCGTGTCACAGTATCTAAATTTATTTTTTCCCTCAAAGTTTTAAAAGTAGACTTACAGTAATTCTGATAACCCACTGAGGCAGAGCATATAGCAGGACACCCATAACCATAAGAAGTACAAAATCCGCACGAAGGTGAATGTTTGCGTGTCCCGGAGTTTCACTGTACCCACCCCAGTCTGTAGATTTCAGCGTAAAGTACACGTTCACGACGGCGACAACCAGAGTAGCGAAGAACGGGGATGCCAAGGACTGAAATAGAGAAGTAGGGATACCTTGTTAACCCTTTCCCAAACGGCGAAAATTTAGACTTCTCCAATTTACAGCTGCTTCAGAGGACAATACTCACGGTGGGTAACCCACGTGACTTTTTGGAAGCGTCCACACGGAAAAATCGCCCGCTTCAAGGTATGTTTTGTTTAATTTCTCAGCTTATACTCTACGGATTTTGAAGAGATAAAGTTCACGTAACGCGCCTTTGAGAGGGCTATTCCCGGCTCTAACTCACTCTACCCGAAATCCAGAGGTTTCTTCAAACATTCGAGCCAAAGTTTTTTAAAGTGCAAACCGAACGCGGGAAGTGTTCACATTTATAGTCCTAATTGTCAAGTTTTAGCTCTACCAGCCCATTTACACGAATATATTGTGTACGCACGTACCGTCTAGTTAATATATACTTTAAAAATCCAAGGGTTTTTGTCAGAAAAGCGTTAATTATGATGTGATCATTAAAATAACGAAATGGGAAGCGTACACATCTGATTCAAAATGGCAAGCGTACACACACAATACCCTGAAAAGGGAAGCGTACTCACCGATGTGTTTCCCTTTTTAAAGTGCTGGGTAATATTTCTAATCAAATATAACTAAAAAAAAACATATTTCATTGATAATGGCTACATTTATGGCGTATAAAACAGCTTCAGTTTATAGTGACATTTCACAATTATTTTTACATAAATTTTACTTTTATTCTATCTGAAAGAGCGTCTTTTCTAATGAAAATCCTGAAAATTCCATGCCAATCTATTGAACAGTTTACGAGAAATATATATTGTTGTGCTAAAACTTAACATATTGTTGTGGGCAACAGCTCAGAATTATATAGAAATTGCCATTTCTGGCCCAACTTTAAAGGTGTATTTTTCGCTTATAAATAACATCTTCGAAAAAGTGATAGCACTTCTACGTATTAGAATAAACAATCAAGACATACTTTTAAAAACTGAAACAAATGTGAAATGTCACTTTAAGAAATTGGATTGAATGGATTTTTACGTCCCGCTCAACAGATAAGATCATATAAATTTAGTACCTCGGTTTTTATATCTCATTCGAAACATTGTTTATTCAGTCCAAAAGAAGTTAAGCTTCAGGGTGTGCATGCTTAAGAAATAATCGAATTTCTACTGTGCTCTATCGTCATTCAACAACTGTTCTGTGTACAATGCAGTGGCGGATCCAGAGGGGGTTCGGGGGGTTCAAACGAACCCCCCTTTTTATCCTAATTATTCCATTTTCATGCAGAAATTCAGCAAAAATTGCGTAATTCTAATAAAACAACTATTGCGATACTATTGATATTGCCAGTTGCCTATCACGATAGCACAATTGCAGAGGTCACTATTGCGATATATTGATAGTCCGATGTATCGTTACATACCTATCATACAAACACTTAACTGGCCAGGTCAAACAATGGCAAATTATGCTGTTTAACATTTGATGGCAAAAAGATCAAAAGGGTTTAACGAGAAATGGCGGTGACATAGACTTGGTTTCGAAAAGGGAGAATCACTATCAGAAAAACAAAACGCACGCGCTGAGTTGATACAACTTGTAAGTGAAATGTTAGAAAAACTGCGAGAGTCGAATGCAAACGATGACATTAGAGACGCAAAGAATGACAATAAAATTGCCATGACAGAGCTGATATAGGTCCATGGTGATTCCGAGTCTCGAACCTGTAACATTCGGAATCGAACGCCGATGCTTTAACCATTACACCGCCAGGTACATTGATATACAGGATGATTGAACGTAATTTATCCTGTTATTTGAATTGTTCTTTGGCTCTTTGTAGCAACCGTTGATACGAAAACATACGAAATATTCTTCAATATTAAGTCCGTCAAAATTAGCACGGAACAATTTCATTTACGTGTGCAGATTCCGTTAGTTGAGGGTCCTATAATTTATTGATTTCATTAAAATCCGGGAGTTCCGATTGGTTGAGAAAAAATTGTCATACCTCCATGAACAAAAATGCCAGAACTACTTTCTCTGTCAAACATTGAATTACGCCGCATTATTTTTTAGTCTTAGACTATTAAGTTATAAGAAATGAATGAAATTTTATTTACGGAGTTCATGCAGGTATGAAAAAGAAAATCTAATCACACTTTTGTATGAACCGCTTCGTGGATTCATACAGTGTGATTAGATTTTCTTTTTCATACCTGCATGAACTCCGTAAATAAAATGAAAAAAAATGCATTCATTCCTTAAAACAAAACATTGCCGAATTTTGGTCATTACAAATGCAGATTTCACAGGTTAATGTTGTTGGACTATATCAGTTATAAATATGGGTTTGCTATTATCATCAATATTATTTCGTTGTGATCAATAGCAATGAATTTTGTGCTACGAAAAATATACTGGGAAAAATAGTCTGGGTTTGCCGTTATATTTTGATAAACCATCAGTGTCGTTATAAAATCTCGTAACCACGGCTTGAATTACCCCCATTGACTAAGCAGCCAGTCTACAATATTTCCAGTCTATTTTTTTTTATTTTTGGACTGACTCATTTGACGCATCACTTTATCCATTTTTGGATAAAAATCACTACGCGGTGCGCATAACTCCAAAATCCTGTCGCCAAAAAGTAGCAAGCAGAAAATTGCAACTACAATACATTTGCAACAAAATAAAGTTTGATTTTCGTCTCAATTTCATCTAATAAAATAATTAATTCAAATTAGATTATTCATTTTACTCTATGCAAGCATATGAAGCAAATATGCCGCATGACAGGAAGTCATGAGGAAGTACCACGTGTATGCATTTTATGGGCGCTGACATCTTGAAAGTAGTTAACCCAGAATGCCCACCAGAGATAGATGGTAATCGACAGGTGGCGACATCTATTGGTAGATATTGGAATTACCCCAGCTTCGGGTAAGAAATTGTGGGTGCAATTACTTTCTTATTTCTACGTCAAATTTCAAGCGGATTGTTGCATATGCACAGCCTCACTGACCTCTTTACTCAAATGTAGGACATATTTGTAAAGTTATTTTACTTTATCAAAAAAATCCCAACCGGCTAGAGAGAAAAATGGTAACACTGCGGCCAAAATAGTCCCGCTTCGGGCCAGAAATTGTGCAATAACTTTCTTAATTCTTAATTTGTGAGCGGATTTTTGTATGTACCCCGCATTACTGATCTCTTTCCTCTGGTGTGCGACTTATTTGAAAACGTCTGGTACTTTTCCCAAATTCGATCCAGACCGAGCATAAGTATGTCCTGAACCTTGTGTCGTCTTTTCTGGTCTATTGAGATCATATTTAAGCTGTAGTCATTTATGAATCATACAGCAGAGGAACTGCAACAATCCACTTGAAAATCGACGTAGAAATAAACTGACGACCAAAAGAAACGCCCCAATGAAATTTGTCAATATTTTTCTTATTCCTATTACAGTGTTAGTGAAATGTATACTGAATATTATCATTTTGACCGACAATTACAGCAAATGAAAAAATATGCGTTTCTAATCATTAACATGTCCATATCCGGTGACTGGTCACGTTTTCTACGTGCGCTACGTGTATGTTCATCACACGATGAAATTGGTCACATTTTACACAGTAACATGTGTTAGTGGATATTCAACCACGAATTCTAAGATTTTCTTATGAATCATCCGAATTGAAGGATTCCGAGACTAAATTCTGAAAAAGGAGCTCGTAATTTAGCCATTTTTGAATGCCACGAATGCACAAACAAGTCGCAGGACAGTAAAACATATTGTGTTTCTCGATTCGATGACTTGATCGACGCGTTAGATTTCTGCAAACGTTTATTGACCGGCCACGCTCAACTAGACCTCACGTAACGCATGTAAAGCAAGATAATTCTCCACGTTAACGTCGTGTACGTTTCAGGTTTGTGACGTTGGGATCGACGTTCTGTTGAATAGTTTGTAAATGTGGTGGCCAAATAAGTGTTTTTCTGGCAACTGTTGTTGTTGCAAGTAACGTTTGAAATAGACACACTGCTCGGAAAACAGAGCTTGTAGATAAGCAATTTTCGAATACGGAAAAATCAAGAACAAGTCGCCTGACGTTTTGACGTCTTGTATTGCACGATTTGGCATCTTGGTCGACGAGTTAGAGTTACGGAAACATTTGCCAATCGGCCAAAGTCATAAAGACCTCATGTAACGCCCGTTATACAAGAAGCTGTCTTACGTTAACGTCATATGCATTTTAGGTTTGAGACGTTGAAATCGACGTCGGGTTTAGTATTCATTAACTGCGGTCACCACATAAGACGTTTTACGGTATCTTTTGTCGTCGCAAATAAAGTTTGAACCACGCGCTACTGATTTTCAAATGGAAATTCTGATACCGCACTGTTTAAATGTGCCGTTTTTTCTAAACTCTAACAGTTTGATAATTTCTTAATCATCATTTTCAACAACAGATAATCAAATTTACAGATGAAAATAAGTATGTGTAATTTCAAATAAGATTTACTGAATAATCGGACATTTATTAGGACTGGGGCGTTTCTTTTGGACGTCAGTATAAATAAATTTATTGCACAATATCTTACCTGAAGCAGGTCAAGTTTTGCCTTAGTTCTTATCCACCCCGCGATGCACAATCTCCACCGTGCTGTGTAAAGGTCAGTAAATAGATGACAAAATCAGGGACTATGCGACCAACCCAAAAACCAACAGAGTGTATGCTTCCCTTCTCAGCGTATTGTGTGTGTACGCTTACCATTTTGAATAAGATGTGGACTCTTCCCATTTCGTCTTTTTTAATGATCACATCATAATTAACGCTTTTCTGACCAAACCCCTTGGATTTTTAAAGAATATATCAAATAGACGGTACGTGCGTACACAATATATTCGTGTAAATGGGCTGGTAGAGCTAAAACTTGACAATTAGGACTATAAATGTGAACGCTTCCCGCGTTCGGTTTGCACTTTAAAAAACTTTGGCTCGAATGTTTGAAGAAACCTCTGGATTTCGGGTAGAGTGAGTTAGAGCTGGGAATAGCCCTCTCAAAGGCGCGTTACGTGCACTTTATCTCTTCAAAATCCGTAGAGTATAAGCTGAGAAATTAAACAAAACATACCTTGAAGCGGGCGATTTTTCCGTGTGGACGCTTCCAAAAAGTCACGTGGGTTACCCACCGTGATACTGTTATGAATTCAAATAGAAATTGTGTATATTATCAGATTATCAGACTGATTATCAGCAGTTTCTTCTTTTGTCTCAATATTTTCCCAAGCCTTCTCTTTTGGAGACGTCTTGTTTGGGAAAGGGTTAAATGTACATCTACTGGTCATCACAATAACTAGACAAGCAAAGAATGGGGACTGGAATAGAGATGTAGAGAATTATCTATGGTGGTGTTCACCAAACAAGCAAAATTCCACTATACCTTTAAAATTACACAGCAATCAATCTGATTCGCCCAGACATTTGTCTTGTCCAATCAGGTCTTGTCCAATCAGATGGCTTGTAATGTAATTCGAATTTAGACAATTGTTATTGATTTCTAGATTAGAATGTTGACGCCAATCAGATGGCTTGTATTGTAATACAAATTTAGACCATTAATTTAGAATGTTGCGAGTATGGCCCATTTTTGTAAAATCATGTAAATACAAAAACATCAAATAAGGTTGAAAGGACAGATAATTGTTATATGACTAGGCTATACATTAGATAAGCGAGGATAGGGTTAGGGGTGTTTGGGGTTCGAAGTCCAAATGATGGCTTTGAATGTATTAAATATGTAACATTATACTAACGTTATATGTCGTCAAAATTTAGTTTTTACTCAATACCAAGGGGGTCCGGATCCCCAATCCGCCCTTGTATTATGTCCTACCCCCTTATTATTCTTTTCAATTAATACAAACCTCTTTCAGTTTGACTGGTGAGCTCTTTTTCATAGGGTGAGTGACTAGATAGGCGAAGGCAAGAAGGCCCATAATTGACATCTGAAAAAAAAGATCAAAGATTGTCCATATTAAAAACCCTTTCCCAAAAAGCATAATTTTAGGGTTGTCCAAATTCAAAGATGATGCAGACGACAACTTCTAATAAAAGAAACTTAACATTTTGGGGTCTTTTGAGGTAGAAAACATTGTGGGAAATGAAGAAATTGCTTGCTTGTCACAAGCATTTTTTTCATTTTCTGCAAAGTTTTCCATGGCCATTTTCTTCTAGGGTGTCAAAAAGCGTCCTTGTGTTGTAATGTGTTTAACCCTTTCCCAAACAAGACTGGGTTTTGACGTCCTTGAAGGATAGAGGGTCAGAAACATTGAAGGAAAAGGAGAAAATGCTGATAAACATCATTTTCTCCTTTGCCTTCCAATTTTTTTCTGTGTCATTATGTAGCCTTAATAAATTACATATTTACATATATACGAGGGATGATCCAAAAGTAATGTCACAGTGTCTATAGTTTGGTTATTCGACATATTCTTGTACAAATAAGGACTTATCATTCAAGCTTATCCTATTGGAAACATGCTTTTCTGAATTATTTGAAAATTGTTTACACATCCGAGAAAATAAAATGCCAAAAGGAATCCATGTCGTGCATATGCGCCGCACGCCCTAGATTATTCTTTTGAGGATTAACATTACTTTGTGTTCTGTCATTATATATAAAAGACAAATCAATACAATTTAAAAGCTGATATTTAAATGCCGCTACGTCATGATATTTCTAAGCAATTTTAGAACGTTTCAATAAAATCGGTGCGTTAAAATACCAAATAAGTCTTATTGAATTCATCACTCGCATTCGGGATAATGGCAGAATTGGATAAATGCCCACAGCGTGCAATTCTTAACTTTTGCTAAAGGCTTGCAAAATAGCAGATTGAAGCAACAGAAACAAACAAGAGCCGTCAGAGACGGACAATGCTCCCCGAATAAGGCATTGTCACAATAAATATATGCCATGCAGAGCTAATATAAAGCTAACAAATGTTAAGCCCCCTTTTTCCATGACATATTTTGTATACGCAAATTTTATATAGTTTATTGTCAAGGGCATCTGATTTGCTACTCAAATATGAAATTTCATCAAATTCTGACCATTAGACTAGGAGAAATTAGAGAAAAACTGTATTTAACCTTAAGTCCCCTTTTCCCATGACGAGGCCTCAAATCCAAAAACCGGGAAAAGTACATCGGCATTTTGTCATAGGGAGTTCACATGGTAAGTTTCATTTGATTTGGCCCAAGGGTTATGGAGATATCGCTTCGGACGGACGGACGGACGGACGGACGGACGGAATGACGGATGGACGGACGGACGGACGGACGGACAGACGAAGCGGCGACTATATGCTCTCCCTTCGGGGAGCATAAAAATTCAACCTAAAAGAACGGACATTTCATGATAGAGACGTCTATTGTTAGTGCAAGCTTTTTGGAGAGTGGATATGAGTCGTTGGAAGATCAAAACGAGCCGGAAGACATGTGGAGCTGGGGAACACCAACGTCCATGTTACCTTGCGCTATTTCCGCATCTTAAGCTGAATTTAAGAAGGATTTATCATGTCGACCTAAACCAACTGAGAACAAATTGATTCAAGGAATGCATTCAAAGAGTTGCTGAATGAGTTTTTTTAAAAATGCATTTATGAAGCGGGTCGAACGCCACAAATGTTGCATTAATTAAACATAGACGGCGATATTTTGAAAAGGAGTAGAACGACGTCATGACGTCGTGCGTTGTACGGCGCTGGACACCGATGCGCTATGTAAAAATGTAGTTTATTTTTGTAATTTTACACTAAACTTTATGAAAATTCGTGCATGTATTAAACGAATGTTAATCTTTCGGCATCTAAAGTTGCATGAGGATACGTTCTTAAAATCACAGAAAACAATGTTTGTGACATTACTTTTGGATCATCCTTCGTATATCAACATCCATTTGTTGTGTGCAACAGTTTTGAATTTGGTTCACCCTAAAATTTTGCAATTTGGGAAAGGGTTAAACCCTTTGTCTCATAGATACACATTAATCTTAAACCTGTACCCAAGCGACAGAATTTTAGGCAGGGTTCGATACTAAGGGGAGTCCGCGAGTCCGAGACTCCCTAAAAATTGGTGGGACTCCCTGATTTTCAACTTAGGGAGTCCGGCTGACTCCTTAAAAATTCTGCTGAAGAATTATAAGCAAAATGATAAGTAAGCTGGTAGCTCTAGATAACAGGGTCTAGTATCCTGAATTTATGTTCAGTATTCTATGCAGACATAAGAATGACATGCATGCATGCAACATAAAACATTTGCTTCTTTTTTGGACTCCTTTATTTTCCACTGGACTCCCCAAGTTCTCTTGATGGGAGTCAAGCGGACTCCTTGGTTGGGAAATTTAGTGTCTAACCCTGTTAGGAAATTTGAAAAATACTGCATAAGGTAGAATTGATGATTTCAATAAAGAAACAATTTATGTCAGAGTGCCATACTACCAGGAAACTGTTGAGACAAAAGGAGAAAATGCTGATTATTTGCATTTGGTTCTTTTGGCTCAATGTTTTCCCAAGCCTTTCTACTAGGAACTTCAAAACTAGGTTTTGTTTTTGAAACGGTAAACTCTGTCCCATACAGATACATATTCTAATGCCTTTGAAAACAGAGGTAACCCAGTTTAGGTAGCTCTTATGGGAGCCCTGCCTGTTAGATAATCACCCATTTTCTTCCTTTTGTCACAATGTTTCACATTTCCTAAGCCTTATCACTGGCGGAGTATGAACTTAGGACCCCTCGATCCCGAAGCCTGCAGTGTTTTTTCTCATAGTTTTGGGAACAGGTCCGAGACCAAGCAAATTGGGAAAAAAATGTTGTTTTGTCAAAAATTGGGAAAAAATTTTCATCACCAACTCCAACAAAAATTGAGTCATATGCATAGTTAAAGTGACATTTCACGATTATTTTTACACAAATTTTACTTTTATTCTATCTGAAAGAGCATGTTTTCTTATGAAAATTCCGAAAATATAAAGCCAAAATATTGAACCGTTTACGAGAAATATATGTTTTTGTGCCAAAATTAAACAAATTGTTGTGGACAACAGTTCAGATTTATATAGAATTTGTCATTTCTGTCTCAACTTTAAAGGCGTATTTTTAGCTTATAAATAACAACTTCAAAAAACTGATAGCATTTCTACGCATTAGAATAATCAATCTTTGCATCAAGACATACTTTTAAAAAATGAAATAAATGTGAAATGTCACTTTAACATATGAAATCAACTGAAGGGACTTCTGGTTTGTCTCTGGATACTTTTTTCTCAACATACGAAAGGGAATGATTGAATTTTCATTCAAAAAGAAGGAACAACTTTTACATTGGGAATTTTCTTTCTAGAATTTGGGAAAAAATTATCCTATTTCATAATTTGGCATTGGGAACGGGTCCTTTTTACGGACCCGTCCAAAGAAGGAGAAAAAACCCTGGCCTGTGTCCTACCACTAACCATGGTAGCCAGTATAAGGCCGTATTCAATAAAACATTTATTCATAAATTTTCATCATCAATTTCATCAATACGGTATTGATGAAATTGATGATTTTTAAATAAATGTTTATAACCAAATAAAATTTAGACTTCTGAAAATGTAAAAAATGCCAACCTACTAGGCTACCAACCCAGATTTTTCCCCTACATATTTGCAGAAATGTTGTTATTATTTTTCACACCCAGAGGTTTCAATAACTTTTTGGCCACCGGGGCCTCAAGGAAAAGTAGGCAAGGGATTTTCTATTGTTCCCTATTAACTCTTTACAATATTTTTTTAAAAGAAGTCGGTCAATTATTCTCAAATTCATTCAAATAGAAGGGGGGAAATCTCCGCCCCCCCCCCTTTATGAAACCATTGCTTACCACTGTGTTTGCCATAAGCATACTAGTGGCTACTGTAGAATCAGTGGACCTGTACAGTAGCCAGAAGCTGATGGAGCAGAACAGCATAATGACACCAATCCCCTGTATCATCTGAACATGGACTTCATCTGGGGTGCCCTCGATCTGCAAACATAAATAATTTTCATTTAAACCCTTTCTGAATTGTAAATTTTAGTCCATTACCAGAGAGCAACACTTAAGTCTGGTCAAAATTCAAAGATGTTGCAGAGAAAATTTTAAATAACCAGAAGCTGATGGAGCAAAACAGCATAATGACACCAATCCTCTGTAACATCTGAACATGGACTTCATCAGGGGTACCCTCCACCTGTAAACACAAATGAACAAATAAATAGAATCAGTGGACCTATACAGTAGCCAGAAACTGATGGAGCAAAACAGCATAATGACACCAATCCCCTGTAACATCTGAATATGGACTTCATCTGGGGTACCCTCCACCTGTAAACACAAATGAACAAATAAATAAATAGAATATGTGGACCTGTACAGTACAGGGATTTTCTTAAGCGGACGCCCGCTTGCCCGTGCCGGGTCAAAATCAGCACGGGCAAGTGCTTTTTCCATGAAGGTAGCCCGCCGGGCTACTAGATTTTTCTGCCGTGAGAAACATTTTTGTTAGTTTCATTTGTGATCATCATTATTCATTATGTGTACATTCGCCAAACAGCCGTATTAAATAAGTCTGCTGAGAGTATTCAGATATTCATGAATCTAATGAGAAAATCGAGTACAAATAATTGCCACTTCAGGAATCGATGGATCGCGATCTTCGACCATAAATTAACAAACAAGTAGTTTTTTTTTTGCTAAATATCAAAGGAAATGATCAATAGAATGAGGTTAAATCATATTTTTAATTTCTACAAACCTTTTATCAGATTACAGTGATTTTGTTACAAATTTATGTGGAAGAGTCCTGGGACCCACTTGTTCTCAAAACAATGAGTCCAATATTGAAACATAGGAGTCTTTGAAAGACAATGACGATTACACATTGAAAATGTTAGCATTCTGGGACTCACTGAATATTTTTCAATGAGTCCTGAGAAAAAAATGTGAGTCAGGGACTCGGGACTCGCAGGTAACAAAATCCCTGAGATTATCGGCAATTATTTCCCTTCGTGCACATCTGTATTGTGTACATAATTCACTCTCAGAAACAGAAATTCACAAACTCAAATACTGATCAAAGGATTCCAACACATACTGATTTTAATGAAGGAAAAATGCAAGTCAAAAATATATTATTCCCGTGGAAAATTGTTTGCAAGTCCAGTGCTGGGACACTCATGTTAACATGCACATCCTTTGTCTAGAATTTGATCACATGTAAGGGTATAAAGAGTAAATTCCTTTCTCCTTACACAAATTATTGTTAGCCTCAGAAACACTGTCCAACACATATTGATTTTCCATAAATAGATTTGCTTTGATCTGGGTGATGCAGTTTTACATGACGTCATGATCCTTATCTTTAGACAATAAGCACTGAATTTGTTTTTACTACCTAATGATTGAGAACTTTTCCAGACCAACTTTGGTTTACTTTTTACTGCTTTTTGGAACTGTATTTGAAAGAGGGTGTACTCCACAAAATAGATGCTACTTTGATCAAAACTCCTTTTTTAAATTTGATTATGTAGAAAAAATAGAAAACAAGAGCCGTCACAGACGGATTATGCTCCCCGAATAAGTGTTTGTCACAAAATAAAAACTATCATACATTAAGCCCCCTTTTCCCACGACAGCTTTTTTGTACACACATTATTTATAGAATATGGTCTAGAACATCTTATTTATTACATAAATACAAAATTTCATTAAATTCTGCACATTAGATGAAGAGAAATTAGGGAAAAACTGATTTTTACACTAAGGCCCCTTTTTCCATGACGCAGCCTCAAATTGAAAAACGGAGAAAAAGGTCCCTAGGTATTATCCCAGGGAGTTCACATGTGAAGTTTCATTGAATTTGGTCCAAGGGTTGCTGAGATATGGCTGTGGACGGACGGACGGACGGACGGACGGACACACGGACGGACAGCCGGACGGACGGACGGACGGACAGCATGGCGACTATATGCTCCCCCGAAATTTTTTCGGGGAGCATAAAAATCAAGCATGGTTAGTATTAAAACTCTTTATCAATTAGGCTTTCAAAACTAGAAATTGTTTAATTTGGATAGGCTGTCAACTGAATTCAGAATACTTTTTTTAATTAAAACTAAAGCTGTTTTATTTTTGCAAAATTCATGTCCACTTTACAATATAGTTACATGTATATGGCATGGCATTTTCCCTGTTTCAACCTTCAACTTCGATTTTGGAACAGTCTGTATTTTTGTAATGGGAAAGGAAAGACTATTCAAATACATGTATAATAAACAGGATTTAGGCTATGCTTTAATAGAATAAGATGACAGAAGTACAAGAGTTACTTGATTAACGCTACATCAATTTTCTTATATTGAGCATAATTTAGTACACTCCTTATCAGTAGCAACTGGCAAGGGTAAAAACATGTAAAAGGTTTTTTACCCTTGATAACACTACCAAATAAGCCCTAATTATAAACACCCTAAAGGATGTCAGATAAAAAAAACATTGAAGGAAAAGAAGAAGTTCTGATAATTAACAAAATTTCCTCCTTTTCCTCCTTTGATTTTTATGTTACAAATTATTCTAATATCATAACTTCTTAAACACCTTCAAATTTCTAAAATGTATAGAGTTCAACTTAAACAAAATATGGCATGTCATTATCAAATTATGATATAAGTCAGATATCTCATTTTGGTATGCAGAGAGGTATTTACCTCTGACGATGGACTGTTGTCTGTGACAGGGGCGTAACCAGAAAATTTTAAATTTTACGCACGCTGAAGGCGTGCAAGAACGCCTACTGCGTTCTCCAGCGCCGTAGGCGCGAGTGGGGGGGGGGGGGGGGGGGGGGAGAGCACGAGAGGGGGTCTCCCCCTCTCATTAGGGGGGTTCGGGGGCCTCCCCCAAGAAAATTTTGATATTCAGGATGGCAGCAGAACGATTCTGAGCCTTCTTTGAGACAGAATTTGAGCTTCATTCGAAGTCATTTTTTAAGGAATTATAGTTATTTGACAATGACATTGCTTTTTTACATTATGCATGTGCGTAGTGTGCGTAATGGGCGTTACGACCTTGTGTGATGAATACCTAGCTACATACCAAATTGAGTATTTCAGCCATATTATATTTTAATAAGCACATGGTAATAAAATGTGTTAGAACCTATATTTGTGTTTTATACATGTATATACTTCAGAGCTCCAGATAATTTTTTGAGGCAAGGGGTATTTACCCCTCAGAATTTTTTCCAATGCGTATTTCCAGATAATTTTTGAGGCAGGGCGTATTTACGTCCTTGTTCGGGAAAGGACTAAAATAAACAGGAATACCCGACCGGAACGACCCACTTTCATTTTCGGGTTCGAGGCCATCTAACCGCGGTATGTTTCTGACCATCGAGGTTTTTTTCTGAACAAGATTACCATCGTGTGCTATCTTTGCCTGTAGGGCCATTTCAGAACGAATAGCGGCAAAAATCGCCCAAAGTTACGATCTGCTCAGCAGTGGATTTACTCGTTTGCCGGTTTGAAAAGAAAACAAACACCTTCGAGTTACCATTTACGATTTACGGATAGACGCAATGGTCTGTTAAATCGGGTAACGATTTGCTTTCACGGAGACTAATTGTCGCGCGGCTGGTCACAGTGGTGACGTAATTGGTATTCCCCAATTATTCAAGACTGTGATTGGCTGATTAAAGTTGTAATAAATATCGGATAGCTGACTGCCATAACCTATTTTTTACAGACAAAAAGTTTGTGTTAATTGTTGGAATTTCCTAGTGCATGTTTTTTCTCGACATTTTCCGATCTTGATACGCTAACTGGCAATTATCAAATGCGTTTTCATTATTTTGAATGCGTATTTGTACGCATTTTTATAAAAGTTAATGCGTATTCAGACCAAATCAATGCGTATTTTACGCAAATACGCATCCTATCTGGAGCTCTGTACTTGGTACTAAAATGCATCTGCTATGTTCCAAACATCAACAAAAAATGGGGGCAAGTGGTTTTCAATGGGGGCAAGTAGATCTTGAAAGTGACTTGCCCCTCGGGCAAGTGAAACTCAAATCCTTAAGAAAACCCCTGCAGTAGCCAGAAACTGATGGAGCAGAACAGCATAATGACACCAATCCCCTGTAACATCTGAATATGGACTTCATCAGGGGTGCCCTCCACCTGTAAACACAAATGAACAAATAAATAAATAGAATCTGTGGACCTATAGAGTAGCCAGAAACTGATGGAGCAAAACAGCATGATCACACCAATCCCCTGTATCATCTGTACATGTAATCCGAGTCTTCTCTGATGTAAATACGCTCTTTGATATTTTGATTTTTCGCTATTTACATCAGAGAGCGTTGCTCTTTGAAAACAGCGGAAAGTTCGGTAACGTTATAAGTAGTGAAGCTTTGTTTTTGTGTATCATATCGAATCACTCGGTAAAACACTGAAGGGTATAGATCAATAAATAATTTTTTGTCATACCTGACCAAAAATTTCATTTCAAATCGGCCTGCTGGAAGAGTATAACCTTTGGTTTTGAATGGAAGGTCAAGGTAAACAAAGGCTGCTCAGGTAAGGGTTGTTGAAAAACATTGCCTATAAACCTTTTAGAAATACTTTTTGGCCGTAAATTTTTCAACATGTATGACAATAAATGGTTCATTGATCGAAATCATCAGGGGTTTTAACGATAGCGTTTAAAATCGGACGGTGAACGATGCGCAACAATTTGTTGCGAACTTCTTGATTTTTTCAAAGAGCAACGCTCTCTGATGTAAATAGCGAAAAATCAAAATATCAAAGAGCGTATTTACATCAGAGAAGACTCGGATTACTGTACATGGACTTCATCTGGGGTGCCCTCAATCTGTAAACATAAATAATTTTCATTAAAACACTTTCTGAATTGTAAGTTTTAGTCCATTACCAGAGAGCAACATTTAAGACAAGTCTGGTCCAAATTCAAAGATGTTGCAGAGAAGATTTTAAATAACCAGAAGCTGATAGAGCAGAACAGCATAATGATGCCCATTCCTTGCAACATCTGAACATGGACTTCATCCGGAGTACCCTCCATCAGTCCACCTGCAAACACAAATAAACAAATAATTCGCTGTTAAACTCTTTCCAGTGGCGGATCCAGGGGGAGTTCGAACCCCCTCTGTAGCCTGATTATTTCATTTTCATGCAGAATTTCAGTAAAAATTGTGCAACACTCGAAAAATGAACCCCCTACTTGCATATAATCCGAACCCCCCCCCCCCCCCCCCCCCCTCATAGAAATCCTGGATATGCCACTGCTTTCCAAATTGTAAATTTATCTTAACCCATTACCAGAGAGCAAAATATTAGACCGTCCCCAAAATCAAATACAATTTCGTACCAGAGCAGAGGTGCGTCAAAATAAAGAACGGTGCAGGATTAAAAAGCAATGAAAACACAACAGGTGCTTATGGTACGATGGCTTATTATGAAAGAGTGTATTCAACAAACTTAAAAGCACTTACCAGAACGTATGACAACATCTTTTCCGGAATGAAAATTGCAAACCAACTTTCAACAAAGATCCAGAAATTCAGTGCATGCAACCAGAAATCGCGACCTCGGATCAGCGACACGAAGACCAGGATAGACACGATAATGAGGTCATAGTAGTTCATGCACTGCGTCAATCCCTCCTTGGCCAAGCTCTGCGCCCACTCCACGTATGTTTGGTTGTACATATTTGCAGAATTCTTTAAAATTCTTTTGTTGACGGAAGTCCGCGTTTTTGAAAACAACGCGTTTTAGATCGAGGTCAATGTAAAGCGCCCCCTTGTGTAATGACAGAGTAGTCCCCCTTGATTTGACCGTTCGGCAATATCGACCCGTTTGGCGATATTCGAAACCGACCGATTAATTTTGAAATAGCGAGGGAGCGCAGCAAGTGAAGTTCTCTCCAGACTTAGTAAAATCATATCTAAGTTCTTCATTCGGATATATACTCTACGGAAATTCTACCAGCCAATTTCCAGGTTTACCGGAATGACAGAAAAGACGCACACGGTGGCGTACTCATAGCAGTCCGCGATGACCTTACCTGCTCCCCTTTGTGTATAAGTCAATCAGTTGAACTAGTTAGTGTCAAAATACAATTGAACAAAGTGAAATCTATCATAATCTCATCGTTCTATCGACCACCTAATGCTACACAGGACACATATTCACAATCAGCAGTAGACGAGTTACTGAAACTACGTACTGACCACCCAAGAGTGAGTTTTGGCTAGGTGGGGACTTTAATCTACCAGATATCGACTAGTCAAATCTAACAACCACATCAAACCAATACCCACTATCAACATCGGAGTCTTACATTGATATAACCAGACAATGCAACTTAGAGCAAATAGTGAACTTCCCAACAAGAGGCCAAAAAGCCTTGGACTTATTCTTTACCACCAACCCAGGACTCATAGAAAGATGCAAGCCCATACCAGGAGTGGGCGATCACGACGCCATACTTGTCGACACTGCCATCAAGCCACGACGAACTAAACCCACCCCGAGAACCATCTTTCTTTGGGACAAGGCTGATAGAAAAGAGCTTAAAGCAAGTGTATCATCTTTTGTTAATGAATTTACCTCTAACCAATTCTACAATATCAACACTATGTGGATCACCTTCAGAGACAGTATTTTAGGCCTTTTAGATAAGCATGTTCCCCACAAACTCACTAGATCCAGATACACCAACCCATGGATGGACACCTCAACTCGGAGGCTAACCAGACAAAAAAATCGAGCCTTTAAAAAGGCTAGGAGCACAGGGAAGGCTAAAGACTTAACCCGGTATCAAAAGCTCAAGAGTCATTGCCAGAACAGCATTAGGAAGGCACACAACGCCTACATGCAGAATATCATAGGCCCAGACGCTACTCAGAACCCGAAGAAGTTTTGGTCATTTATCAAAAGCAAGAAGCAGGAGTCTTCTGGTGTAGCCCCTCTAAGGCACGCTGACGGCACCTTACACAGCAACCCACAGACCAAAGCCAACATCCTAAATGCCCAGTTCAAGTCTGTATACACCAAGGAGAACCTGCAAACCATGCCTGACAAAGGAGATAGCCCCTACTCAAGGATGGGACCCATCAACATTACCAACAACGGTGTACAGAAACTTCTTAGGAACATCAATCCCCATAAAGCCACAGGCCCAGATTCGATCCCTGCCCGACTGTTGAAAGAGCTCTCATCCGAACTATCCCCCAGCTCTTACCCGAATTTACCAACAATCCTTGTCTACTGGCGAAGTACCCGACGACTGGAAGATGGCCCATATTGTACCACTCTTTAAGAAAGGCGATAAGAGCGCAGCCTCCAACTACCGGCCAGTGTCCCTAACATCGATCTGCTCAAAGTTAATGGAACATATCCTCCACAGCAACATCATTACCCACTTAGAACAACACTCGATACTTACAGACACCCAACATGGATTCCGAAGCAAGCGCTCGTGCGAGACCCAACTGATCATCACTATCCACGAACTAACAAGGAACCTAGCAGAAGGCAAGCAGATCGATGCCATCCTACTCGACTTTTCCAAGGCATTCGACAAGGTCCCTCACGAACGACTACTTCGCAAACTACACTTCTACGGAGTACGCGACAACACCCTAGCTTGGATCAGGAACTTCCTCCAGGGACGGAAGCAATTAGTACTAGTAGAAGGCGAAAGGTCAAACGAGGCTGATGTCGATTCTGGTGTACCCCAAGGGACAGTACTGGGCCCACTCCTATTTCTCGCATTCATTAATGACCTCCCTGGAACTGTCAATTCACCCGTCAGACTCTTTGCAGACGACTGCCTTATTTATCGTACCATCAACAGCAAACAAGACAGTGCCATTTTACAACAAGACCTCTCAGCCCTCCAACAGTGGGAAGAAGACTGGCAAATGAAATTCCACCCAGAGAAGTGTACCACCATCCACATATCTAGAAAAAGATCTCCAACAAAGACAGGATACCAACTACATGGCCACACACTAGAGAGTGTCCCAGGAGGTAAATACCTTGGTGTATTCATAAACAACGACCTTTCCTGGAATAGCCACATTCAGCAAACGGCTGCCAAAGCCACTAGATCACTTGGATTCCTACGAAGAAATCTACGTGGATGCCCAACCGATGTCAAAGCACAGACATACACTACACTAGTTAGACCAGTCTTAGAGTACGCTTCGTCGGTTTGGGACCCGTACACACTCCAACAGATCAACACTTTAGAAAGAGTTCAACGACAGGCAGCTAGATTTGTTAAAGGCGACTACACCAGTAGAGACCCAGGATGTGTCACCAACATGATGAAACTGCTCTCGTGGGATACCCTAGAGGAGAGACGAGCTAGAGGCAGAGTCATAATGCTCTACAAAATAATGAACAATCTGGTTGAAGTTCCATTTAACAACTACCTACAGACCAACACTTGTTACAACAGAAGCTCGGCCGCCAACAACATCAGGCAGATTAGTACAAGACAAGATGTCTATAAATACTCATTCCTTCCAAGAACAATAGTCACCTGGAACTCACTACCGCCAGACACCCGGAACCAGCCCACTGTCGACAGCCTCCGGCATGCATTACAGACCACCAGCATGCCAGGCCTGATCAACAACCACTAACTCTATCACCATTTTTACCGTTTTTAATTGTAAATACTGAGATTTTTAGCTGTTAACCTATCATGCGCCGGAGTAATAACACTCAATTTTGAGTCAACTCCATAAAGGGAAGAAGAAGAAGAAGAAGAAGTAATTTCAATCGATTATTTTAATCGTTTAAAGTGACATTTCACAATTATTTTAACATTATTTTACTTTTATTCTATCTGAAAGAGCATCTTTTCTTATGAAAATTCTGAATTCAAGCCAAAATATTGTCAAACCAATATCATAATATTATTCCTCAGGGAATACAATAAAACACTATTATAAAATACTCAATTCAATATTTCGGCAAAATCTGCCTTTTTCAAGAGTTTGAAACCGTTTACGAGAAATATATATTTTTGTGCTAAAATTAAACAAATTGTTGTTGACAACAGTTTGAACAGATATATATATATAGAATTTGTCATTTCTGTCTCAACTTTAAAGGCGTATTTTTCGCTTATAAATGATAACTTCAAAAAACTGATAGCATTTCTAATCATTAGAATAAACAATCTTTGCATCAAGACATAGGCCCTACTTTTAAAAAATGAAATAAATGTGAAATGTCACTTTAACCGTTGCCAATGAGGGTGATAGTAATTTCGATATTTTATGCAATTTCGGTAAAATGATTTTATATCAGTTGTACAACGATGCTCTTAAATTGAAGAGGACCCAGTACACTATCAGGAAGAAGAGGATGATCTACAATCAGGCGCCGAATTAATATTGTTTGGGAAAGGGTTAATAGAATACACGCATACATTGCGAAGATATTGGTGAGAATGTGAACCACGCTTTCTTGCTCTATGTGGCACCCAAATGGACAGTTCAACTTTGTCACCTCATGGTCTGTATTTATTACGTCGCTTAATGTTTATATTTTGTGTGAATATAGTTTGTCAATTTTCGAATTAATCTTCACCCGTTATACTAAAACATATTTCGTTTACAAATATGCCATTTTAGCCGCTTACTTAACCCTATTCCGGACTTTTGGGGTCCATTGGACCCCAAGGGGTATTTTGGGTATATCTACGGTGTCATTAAAAAAGCTACAGCATTTATATTTTAGGTAATCTATACCAGTCCATCGATGGTTCTTGGCACAAAATAGTTTCCATGTACACTGAAGGGTTTTCATAGTATAGCCAAAAAGAAGCCTAGGGTCCATTGGACCCCAGTTGGGGTCCACTGGACCCTATATAGAATTATATAGGCATGCAATATTGAAGAAATGACGATATTTTTCCATTTTAACTGAACTAGGAATGTACTCTGTTGTACACATTATAAAAATAAGTTGTGTTTGAACTTGTGTTTTACTTTTCTAAATGGTGTAGAGATAGTTTCGTAAATTTAGCGCATCAAAACTAAGCAAAATCTGAGATTGACAGAAGAACGAATACAGAAAATTAACAAACTGATATATATGAATAATGATTCCTAAAATGTATTATCCTCGGTCCATTAAATGTACATGCGAAATTTCATCTTGATCTGATCTATACAGAAACAGTTATTCAACTTCAAAGTAAAAATTTGCTTCTCGTGTCAATTTACCCCACCCACTTTGTTAGCCATTATCTCCAAAAATAAGCCCTCTTTAGAAGTCACTGACCGGAATAGGGTTAAAGCGCGTAATGGTCACGCGGTGCAAGTAAAAATAAGCGTCTTTTTTGCTCATCCTACCTGATTAACTGGCGTGACATGACACATTGGTTCCTATTTCCAGTCAAAAACGCTTACGTATCCCCATCGAGCAAAGAATGCTTTTTAGTTAAGATAGGTAAAGTTAGCTACCGGTAGCCAGTTACTTGTTCCAGTTACTTGAAAAAGAAAAGTTAGTTACCGGTAGCCAGCTACCGGTAGCCAGTTACTTGAAAAAGAAAAGTTAGTTACCGGTAGCCAGCTACCGAAAGCCAGTTACTAAGATCGATTTTACAATTTGACTTTGACCTGTGATTGACCATACAATAAGTTAAATAGAGTATACCTTTCACTTAGGCATGAGTTGATGTCTTCGCAGAAACTAAAGGGGCCAGCTACTGGACAAAACTTCGGTAAGTGTGCGCGCGCTGCATAATGGAAGATCAATATCGTGTTAAATTGGTTTTTCGAGTGCATTCATTTGAATGCCAACATTTACAAGTAATGGACATTTGTAACTAAATTTGAACCGCTAATGCTGGTCGTTTCTATTGCATCTAAATTTGGTGGAGAAATATTTCTTGAAACATAAGATGCTCACTTTCAAAATTTCAAAAACGGGTTCCGTTTTGTATACTCTATAGACTCGTTGTTGTTTGTGGAATTTTTGCGTCCCTGTGTATTACACAAATAAACTTGAGTGACTTCCGACAAAAATAAATATTCTTAAGTTCTTTATAATACTTAACCAAATGACAATTTAAGCATGTTGAATTTTAACCCTTTACCAAAATATGACCTGATTTTGACGCCCCTAATGAAATGATTGGGAAATATTCAGACAAAAGAAGAAAATGCTGGTAATCAGCCTAAATATTTCCGGTGCCATGTGATACAGAAAACCCTTCATTATCAACATCTATTTTGCCATTTGCGACAGCTTAAAAATTTAATTCTCAATAAGAAATGTCGTTTGACAGACGGCATTAACTATAAGATGCAGACACTAAAATGAAAGATTATCATACCAAAAGTAAAAAAAAAAATGAAGTCAATAGAGGAGAAATTGTCAAGGGAAAGTTAGACATTGCAGATCATCAAGTTTGGTATGTTGATACACATTTATTTATGTTTTGATCAACCCTTAAAGCAGCACTTCCGATGATTAGTATAGTGCACCAGTAATAATCCAGGACAACTTTATCTTCGACGGGTAAGTCCGTTTGTTGGTCAACTTAAAAAAGATTGCCGAAGTGGTGTCATAACATATGCAGAAGTCCTGGGTTAGTCTGGAAGCACTATACCACTAAGCGCAATTCGCTGGTTTACATCTGATGTGTCCATTTTCCAAACAAGTTCTTGATAAAAGAAATCGCATGAATAAATATTCTCTGATTTTGCTTCATTGTTTCCCTGCTGCCTTGGATATAACACAATTATCTTCGGCAGATATACAGTCGACACTCGTTATCTCGACATCGGATAAGTCGAAATTCCGCTTAAGTCGAAGTGAAAGTCATGTCCCATCCTCAACATATGGATATCAAAATTTTTGATTAAAATAATTCAGAAACAAATACAACCATTGAAAGGGGGGGTCTCATTTGCGCCCACGCTTAGATTTTCTTGTAACTTTACTCATAGAATGCCCCTGACCTATGAACTACAAAAATATATATTCGTTTTACTAAAAGAGTGCATATAGGTCTTTACGCGGCACCTTAAAGTGTTCCCTGTTTTCATTGATACCCGTCTTACAAAAACTCAATGTTGGCTATCTAGTTTAGTTTTGGTATAAATCCACAAGTTTTAATACAAATAGCAAGAGGAGTCATTGTAAAAACTTTTGATACCAATACTGTTGGTCCCAACATGCGCAAAAAATTCTTAGAAATTAATTTAGTCAGAAATTGTCAGAAAAATAGACGAGAAATTTTCAAAACCTAAAATATTCTATCAAATATTTTTGTATGTTCCCGTCTTTGTCAACCTATGAAATTGATAGGAAAGTTGGCCATATATGTTCCCTGTTTGTATGCAAAATTTGGTGAAAATTTGAAACCGGTAACATTGTCAAATAATGAGAATTGTGAACAACGGCACCTTAAGATGCTCCCGGATTTCAATGGTACCTGTCTAGCAAAAGCACAATTTTGCTTACATAGTTTTGATATCAGCCCAAAATTGTAAATCAGAATAGCAAGAGGAGTCACTGTAAAATATTTTGGTACCAATATTGTTGATATCAACATGAACAAAAAATTTCTTAGAACTTTATTTAGTCAGAAATTGTCAGAAAAATAGCCGAGAAATTTTCAAAACCTAAAATTCTATCAAATATTTTTGTATGTTCCCGTCTTTGTCAACCTATGAAATTCACAGGAAAGTTGGCCATATATGTTCCTTGTTTGTATGCAAAATTTGGTGAAAATGTGAAACCGGTAACATTGTCAAATAATCAGAATTGTGAACAACGGCACCTTATGATGCTCCCGGATTTCAATGGTACCTGTCTAGCAAAAGCACAATTTTGCTTACCTAGTTTTGATATCAGCCCCAAATTTTAAATCGGAATAGCAAGAGGAGTCACTGTAGAATATTTTGGTACCAATTATGTTGATATCAACATGAACAAAAAAATTCTTAGAAATTAATTTAGTCAGAAATTGTCAGAAAAGTACTCGAGAAATTTTCAAAACCTAAAATTCTATCATTTTTTTGTATGTTCCCGTCTTTGTCAACCTATGAAATTGATAAGAAAACTTGCCATATATGTTCCCTGTTTGCATGCAAAATTTGGTGAAAATTTGAAACCGGTAACATTGTCAAATAATGAGAATTGTGAACAACGACACCTAAAAATGCTCCCGGATTTCAATGGTTCCCGTCTAGCAAAAGCCCAAGGTTGCTTACCTAGTTTTGATATGAGTCCTAAATTTTAAATACGAATAGCAAGAAGAGTTATTGTAGAATATGTAGAACATTTTCAGACCAATATTTTTAATAGCAACATGCCACGTAATTTCTCAGAAATCTATTTAGTCAGAAATTGACAGACAAACTACCCTGAAAATTATATGAAACCTAACATTCAATTAAACTTTTTGTATGTTCCCGTCTTTGTCAACCAATGGAATTAATAAGAAAGTTGGCCATATATGATCCCTGTTTGCATGCAAAATTTGGTGAAAATTTGAAACCGGTAACATTGTCAAATTATAAAAATTGTGAACAACGGCCTCATAACATGCTCCTGGATTTCAATGGTACCCGTTTCGCAAAAGCCCAATTTTACTTACCTAGTTTTGATATCAGTCCCAAATTTTTAATCAAAATAGCAAGAGGGGTCATTGAAGAACATTTTAGTACCAACAATATTGATGCCAACATGCAAAAAGAAATTCTCAGAAATTTATTTGGTCAGGAATTGTCAGAAAAACAACCGAGAAATTTTCAAAACCTTCAATTCAAATAATTTCACTTGCATGTTCCCGTCTTTGTCAAACTATGAAATTGATAAAAAGGTTAGCCCTGTATGTCTCCTAGTCATATGCAGAATTTGGTGAAAATTTGAAACCGGTAACATTGTCAAATAGTGAGAATTGTGAACAATGGCACCTGAGAATTGCCCCGGATTTTAATGGTACCCATCTAGCAAAAGCTCAGTATTGCCTACATAGTATTGATATCAGTCCCCAATCTTAAATCAGAATAGCAAGAGGAGTCATCGTACAACATTTTTGTATCAATATTGTTGATACAAACATGCGAAAATGATGCAAGTTCTCCTCAAATCCGAGATTATCAAAAAGATAATATGTCATCAAAGCAGTGGCTAGTTCATCGTTTCAATAAAAATATTAGCAATTTTGCATTCAAAGGCACAATTAATGTACAATAAAACTGTTTTTGTGTTCTTTTTATTATCTTGAGCAGTGTAGTAAAGAAAACAATGTTTATATTTTTAATAATTGTGCGATAATGCTCTAATAAGGGCCCAGTACCGTAACCGGAAGAAGAAGAAAGTAGTCTAAGTGCTGATAATCCTCAAAGGAAAGTTAAAAAGGGTGACATAATAGATCAAATATGTAACATTATGCATCTCCTTTATTTTATATCCCCACATTTTATAATTTACTCTGCTGTTTGGGATTTTTTTCTTCCATTATATTATTGGTGGGTGGGGTACGACAATGTGCCCATTATTCTTTAAAATCATGTTTTTGTGTGAAAAAAAGTTAAAATTGATGCCATGTGTAAGTTGGTTATGTTAAATAAAGACACAACAAAGCATAATGAGCTATTTACAAATGTATTTGAAAATAATTAAGTGAAATCTTAGATTTAACATTCTTGGAAATCTGGACCCTTTACACTTAAATTAAAAAAACAACACTGTTACCGGTTTTATTTTTTCTTCATATTTTACCATAAGCATGGGCATATATAAGGGTTTTTTTTATGCAAATTTCATAGGTTGACAAAAACTGAAACTATGTAAAATTAAGACCTGAATTTGGTCGAAATACTTAAAAACTAAAAAAAATGGCGATGAGGTCATACAAAATCTTCTAGAAAATTGTTTTTGTTGAGTAATATATACTATTCTGGTTTATACACAATGAGAAATTATTAGACA